>JAFIRS010001339.1:0-382966 GCA_018342105.1 Gonioctena quinquepunctata | reverse complement strand
CGGGGCTACAACCAGCCATGCTTTGTAAATGAAGACGACAATCCTTCTGCTACTCTCTTGGCACTCAGAAATTTTACTAACTTCTACGATATATACCAACACAACACAGTACTTAACAGATCAGGTCGAATATTAGACTTAGTTCTATCCAATATCAATTGCTCTGTTGAAAGAGACGAACTCCCTTTTGTAATGGAGGACGAGTACCACCCTGCATTACAATTTTCCATGAAAATAACAAAAACATCCCCCATTTTTTTGTTTTTGTTTTATCTGAAAATTGAAATTCTGAATTTTGGAATTGTTGTGTGTTTCTATGTTTTTATATTTACCTAGATTTAAGTGTATGACTCTTTCTATGCGATGTTATGTTGTCTACTGGAAAATAAAGATCTTATCTTATCTTAAATCATACACCTTCACAGCATCGAGCGGTGCACCGCAAAGTAGTGTTTTAGCCCCCCTCTTTTTTCTAATTTCATAAATGATATATGCGAAGAATTCTCGAGTTCGGTGCTTCTATTCGCAGATGATCTGAAGCTTTACCGACCCATTTCCTCATTATATGATTGCCTTATGGTCCAAAAAGACATTGATCACCTATTTTAACTCGTGCAAAGCAAACGAGTTACCACTGAATATTCAAAAATGCAAACACATGACCTTTAGTCTAAAAGTAAATACTATTCAATACTCATATGCGATTGATAATCATCAACTAAGTCACAGCTCAGAAACCAAAGATTTGGGTATCTGGTTTGACACCAAACTAAACTTCGGCACACATATAAACAAAACTATTCTGCAAGCCAAAAGGATGCTCGGCCTGATATTCCGCATTTGCCATGACTTTGAAAACATCGACTGCTTCACCAAACTTTTCAACTTATTTGTAAGATCACGACTAGAATATGGCTCCCTAATATGGGCGCCTATTTATAATGTACAAACACAACTAGTTGATTCATGCCAGAGAAAATTCCTGAAATATATGATATACAAACTAGACGGTGTGTATCCCTAACAGGGATGTAACAACGAAATACTACTAAAGACATTTTCTTTCTAATCCTTGGCAAATAGAAGAACATAATTATTCATGCATTTTTCAATACAAAATCGTACATGGCTTGATAGACTGTCCCGACCTGCTACACTTACTTAACTTTCATACTCCACGCGAGTAGCAGAAATGGTCTTGCTTCTACCTACAATCATACAGAACTAACACTGGCACCAAATCCCCAAGCCATATACCGCATGTAAAAGTTACAATGAAATCTGCTCTCTTACCGACATATATGTGCACTGCTTTAGACATTTCAAATACATTTTCTTCACTGTTATTGATTTGTAATTAGTAAGTAATAAGTATTTAGTCATTTCAAATATAAAATTAAATCAACTTTACTCCAGAATTGTGTTAAGTATAGTCCATCCAATATCAATTGCAGAAGCTGTTTCTATAGGGATCACATGAAAACTCACTTCGCTAACACGAGCGTATATGCGAAGAAACGGAACGAAAAATAATCTGTACTACTCGTAAACATTCTCCGTCGGCAAACGGTAGATCAAAAGAGCCGATAGTCAACGTGGACTCGAGTGAGGGCTGTCAGTTGTACAACCGATTCGTCTGGACCAATGAAGTCGGACATAATGCTGGCAGGTGTGTCTCTAGATGGGAGGTCATAAATCACGCGTTATATTTGTGTTTTAATAGCTCTGAAAGATTAAAAACCAGTAGCGTCTATGGTCTTGGTGTGTGCCGATCGAAATACGTTTTAGGATATAATAATAACCTACATCAAACAATGAAAGAAATTATTTTTCTTTCTTAATGTATTTGTATAAATAAAAGCTTGTCTTTAATTTTTTTTCATTTTTCATTATTTATGAAGTATTTTTAAAATCTTAAAATATCTAAATGAAATTAGTTATCTCCGCCACTGCTGCTCACACGATTTCGCCGCAAGACTTTTTTATGCTTCTGCAATTGATATTGGGAAAACTATAATTATGTATATACCATTAACTATTTCTACAGTGTTATTAATTTGTAATTAGTATATAGTAATCAGACAACAATGTAATCATTATAACCATATATTGTCTTGTAATTGGGTTTTTTCCAGTTAGACAATAAACTCCTTTTTTTTATATCCAACACCCTCCACAAAAATAACAATACAAATGTTCGAACAGATTTAGGCGGATGAAATCTAATTGGTCATCAACACAAAAGGAATAATCTTGAGAAAACAAGGATATGTCGTAGATCATTCTCTGGAAAAAAACAACGAAAATTTAAAAATGTTGCCAGTAATTTATTTTTAAACAAAAATATGCAAAGTTACATTTGAAGTAAAAGAATAAATCTCCGCCTACTGTCGGCATTTTCCATCAAAGCGCAAACCCTATTAAGTTTTATCAGGAGAGGATGATAAAAACCCATCATCATCCAACTAAGAATGGATATACTATACGTTTGCTTTATGGAATACTCTGATTAATTTGAAGATACGAAAACGGCAGTATAGCAAATATTTATCTTATATTGATGAATCTCACTGGAAAAAAAACATTTATCTGTGGCAATTAGTCGTTATACTCATCACCTCTGTGCATCGTCATGATAGATCAATATTTTGGAGTTGTGCAGAAGTTCAAAACGAAACTATTCTGTCCCTATTCATTCGACGCGAAACATATGTTTACAAAGTACGATAAGTGTGTTTAACACAAGGTATTCTTACTGAAAACGGAAAAGCATTGACCACTTCCTTTGAATAAGTACACCAAGAAAATTAGACTGTGATATTAGAAAATAAATAATTCGACATCCTTCTAAAACTCAGCACTTTGTTAAGTGAGTAGCATTGCATTTTCAGTAACAATGACCTCAGTAAAAAACAACAGGTTGATCACACCGGTGTACCTATTTATTTATTTTATTCCCAGCGCCAAAATGAAGATTTCATCATATCCAGGAATGAGTTTGAGGGGAGAAGTGAGAGAAAGTATTTCCCTGGATGAAGACGATCTGAGTGATGTTGAAGACGAGGTGTTCATCAGAGATGGGAAAAATGGATACAAGGTAGGTCGTTGTGTTCGTGTGGACATTCATAAAAATCGTTTCTGTTTTTCAGCTCGCCGAAGAACTCAATGTTAAAAGGCCACTCATGGCGCCAAGAAGAAAAGCTGGAAAGCCAGAAATTGGTACCAGATTGGTCGGTAGACAATCTTGTAAGGTGTTTTGCAAACCTTGTTGTTATGGAGTAACAGCTCTAACTGTACTTATAGGTAAATGATGAGTGCACGGGTGAAATATACAGGGTGAAATCACATGGTCTCACATAATACATTTTCATCTCTAGGACTTATTATTTTGGTGGTTGTGTTGGTTTCAATTTACCCCTTACCCTTGGACTGGCTGAGAGACTGGGTGATAAAAAAATCGCTGACGAATGAATCTAGATTGAAGTTATTACCCTGTGATGATCTGAAGGTAACCGATGTTTGGAAGGTGAATTTGCCAAAATTGACCACGGATTCTGCTATACGTACCTTAGACGTAGATGATGATGGCATAGAAGATATCCTATTCGCATTTGGAACAGGTATGATTATAGTTACAATAAAGTGTATTAAAACATGAGACAAAGTCGATAAACTTGGATGCAATATATTCATATTCAAACAATTAGGTTGGGACATGATGTGGAAAATCAGTGAAAAACACTTTTATTGCAGATATTGATCGGTAAAAACAATAATACCGTTGAAAAAACGTTTTTGGCCATCCATTTTTCGTTAAAAATTACTTTAAAAATAGGTAAATTCTCTGTCCGCTCGGCGTGGCATTTCGGTAGCGTGACGTCACGAAACTGTTGAGACTCGGATCGGCCACATGCATCGTGTGGAACTGACAGTCGATGAAGATGTCATTCAAAACGTTTTCTGTTTGGATTGTGCAGCAGCGAAAGGTAAAAATATAAGACGGATCGATAGTTGGTAATAATATCATTAAAATCAAGACAAGTTTTTTTATGGGGAAAACCCCTGTCGTTTGTGATGGAACTATGCAAAAATACATCAATACATCAAAAATTTAGTTAGTTCCAATATTCGTAAAGTGTAGTACATTCATATTGATTTATTCACGTAATTTTGGGAACTTACAACTAGACATTCATTGCACTACTCTTTTTATACGCTGTCGGAAAATTCATAAAACTTGTCAGTAACTTTTGTAATAACGTGGAAGTGGAAATATTATGCCGAAATACATATAATGAAAGAAGGGAATTTTGTGGCATAGTGGACAAATTATTAAATTAAAGAAAAAAAAAGGATCCTCAAGTGGGAGTCGAACCCACGACCTTATGATCTCTAGCCATACGCTCTACCAACTGAGACATTTGAGGACATTTGTAATAACATTTTTTAAGCAGCAGCCTTTTTTTTTGTTTTTAGGGGTTGTAAACATGCTTGATAGCTTTTTTAATGTGGTTATATCGCCGGAACGAAGACTCTGCTGTTACCGAAAAGCTGTGCTATTGAAAAAAATCCGTTTTGTCTACAGTAGGAACAACAAAAAAATTCACAAAAGTATCTGAATTCGATAATACTGCTGTTGTTTCTGCGTCATACTCGATATTATTATAATATTAAAGAGCGTGAAATCATGCGTTTGTCTATTCATCAAATCGAATCAAACTTCCGCTGATGAATTTATTATTTTCGCGAGCACTGTTTTGACAATTGTGTGAATTAGCAGAACTTTCGAGTAGGTCTCCAAACGACTCTTCATTGTGGCATGAGTTGCGATATGGTCGAGTTACAGCCTTATTGTATATGCTCATTGAAAATGTGGGGCAGAACGACTTTTTTAATCAATACTGTATATAGTTTTCCATATCAAGTGAAATGATCCTCGCAGCAAAACAATTGTGTTTTTATTGGTATGTACTTGCGACGAGCCAAACAAATATTTTTGCGGTGTTTTTATTATTACAAGCTTTTGTTTAGTTTCACCTGTCTCGATGTTTGTCATCAAATCTTGCAAGTTAAATTTGACCCACTTCTAGTTGTTCGATTAACGTGAAATTTGGCAGGTGTTCATAGTTCCCGTGACAATGCATTATGCATTTGTTAGAGAAAAAAAAACCAAAATGGCGGCTCCAAGATGGCGGACGAGATTTGTGTTTAGGGTCCGATTCGATTCAAAATTGGTATGTGGGGGTTTTCAGGGTCGAAGATAATGAATTTTCTGACAAAATTCATATAATCAAAATGGCGGCTTCAAGATGTCCGACGATTTCTGTGATTATGGTCCGATTCTATTCAAAATTGGTATGTGGGTGTTAGGGGTACTTACTAAAAAGCACAAAATAAAATAATTAATAAAAAAAAACTTTTTAAAAACAAGCTTTTATTCAAATACCCTAAAAACTAAAAAATAATAGCTTTGGATGTGTGACGTAGGTTATTCCGTGAGTTATAGATTCAAAAGCTTGTCGCATCTTTAGTCGAAATGGAAACTTTGCGCGACAAGCTT
The DNA here is from genome assembly GCA_018342105.1 of Gonioctena quinquepunctata. Lineage (NCBI taxonomy): Eukaryota > Metazoa > Arthropoda > Insecta > Coleoptera > Chrysomelidae > Gonioctena > Gonioctena quinquepunctata. The sequence continues at coordinate 377,406 of JAFIRS010001339.1, read as the reverse complement.
TCGAATCTATAACTCACGGAATAACCTAACTAAAGCAATTATTTTGTACTTTTTAGGGTATTTGAATAAAAGCTTGTTTTAAAAAGATTTTTTTTATTGATTATATTCTTGTTGAATTTTTACAACCAGGCACATAACACCAACGGTAACTCATTTTTGGAGTAGGCATTTTGAGAATTACGGTATATATATATTGATAAAGACTTCACAATATTAGCGGCAGCAACAGGTGCTCGCTGCCTACTGCAGAAGAGAGGTTCAACGGGTCCAACAGTATTGTGACGTCACGCTCTCTCTCCAGGGTCATGGAGGGGTTTTGAAACTCGGCGTTTTCAAAACGCTGTGTAGCATTCTCAAAAATTGTTTGAGAAATGCAGGAAAAAAATTAATAATAAAGTCGTATGCTTAGATTCCATATATGCAAAATTCCATGTACCAACCTGATTGCAATTTTTCAACCACACTAACCTTATGTTCCCGAATTTATGTGGAGTGGAGAGAAAAATGTTTTAAAATTTTCGAATAATCCGGATAGTTATCAAACTCTACTGGTTCAATATTGAAACATTTTTAATAGATATTTATCGGGGAGCTTCGATTATATTTTTTTCTTTATTAAAAACACTTCATTCTTTGGTTTAAAGGGACTGTAATGATTTTCATTCCTGATGATAATGCACTCTGACACAGTTTACTACTGAAATGTACCGCGTACCGTACTGCACTAAATGAATGAACTCACTCTCACTATGAGTACAGTAACTTTTTTTCATCGTACCATCCATTAGCTGTTGTTGTAGCTTCAAACTGCTTACGATACAGGGACCATGGCGACTGCCCATGAAAAGTCGGTGGTTTCACGGAATTGTACGATGTGGCAACCCTGTCACGGTGGTTTTGGATCTTCAGTGGAGCAATTTTCTCTTATAGTTCTTCTTGCACCGCCCACACTTCTTTCTTTTCTTCTTCTCGGACTGCAGTAACTTCTATTTATGCGCTTCTCGTACCACGTTAACTTTTTCCTTCAGTTCTGGGATTTGCCCTTCAGTTTTCTGGAACAGCTGTTCTAAGAATGCTGTTCTCGTTCATTGTTTCGTTCTTCCAGATTTTTCCGGAAATGTACGTCCGCACTGTATAACTGTCCCTAGCATCCAGAAGCTTCGAGCTCCTGTTTGTCGGTTGTCAATGATTCCAGATAAATGTGAAAAAAATGCAATCAAATGAATGAGTTCCACTTGAATAAAATAATCAATAAAAAAACCTTTTTAAAGGCAAGCTTTTATTCTATAACTCACGGAATAATCTACGTCGCACATGAAAAGCAAATATTTTTTACTTGTTATCACATTTGAATAAAAAATTGTCTTCAGAAAGGTTTTTTTATTAACTATTTTATTTTGTGCTTTTTAGTAAGTACGCCTTATTCTATGCATTTTTGTTGATTCATCGTCATTATGAGGCCTTTTCCTGTAAGTTCTGAGCTATCTAGTTCTTCAATGATTCTGATGAATCTGATGATTAACTCGTCCGCCATCCTGGAGCTGACATCTTCAATTTATGAAACCCGACATAACAATTTTGAATAGGAACGGTCCATTATCACAAAACTTGTCCACCATCTTAGAGCTGCTATCTTGAATTTATGAATTTTGAATAAATTCATAATCTTCAACCCCGAAAACCTCCATATACCAATTTTGAATAGAATCGGACCATAATCACAGACATCGTCCGCCATCTTGGAACCACCATTTTAATTGTATGAATTTTGACAAGAAAATCATAATCTTCAACCCCGAAAACCCCCACATACCAATTTTGAATAGAATCGGACCATAATCACAGAGATCGTCGGCCATCTTGAGACCGCCATTTTGTTTTTTCTCTTACAAATTTCATAATGCATTGTCACGGGAACTATGAACACCTGCCAAATTTCACGTTAATCGGGCAACTAGAAGGGGGTCAAATTTAACTTGCAAGATTTGATTACAGACAGACAGACACATAGTCGAACTAGGGCAATTTTTCATGACAAGGATAATTTCAGTATTTTTTAAATATAACCTACTTAATACTTTGGCCCAAAACCCCGAATGATGAGAAACGCCTAATTTCAAACACGTGAATTTTCGTGTTCTAATACAAACGTTGAAGCGAAAACTGGTTGAAAACGTGGATATAAAAATAATTGAAATTTTCCGGTGTCCGCGAGATCGACAATTCTCATGGTCTTGACCTTTCTGAAAATATAATTATTATTACAGGTGACAATAACGATATATTACCACCAAACCTATTCTGTACCATTTTCATGGGAGTACCGTCCCCTTGCGAAGGGGGCGTCATAGCACTAAACGGGGCGAATGGTGACATAATCTGGAGGCATTGGTTCAATGATACTATATTCAGTTTGCAATGTTCAGCAGATATCAATGGGGATCATTTGGATGATTGTTTAGCAGTTGGAGAAAAGGGGGTAAGTGTCCACTATCGTTATTCAATTTTAATATCTATTTTTTGCTCTTCTGTAAACAGTGTGAAATGAAGTCTGTCTTGTCTTTCTATGCGTTGCCAACTTCTTTAAACGTTTCCCACAATTAGTATCGTTTATATTTTAAGAAATGTCTGTGTTGATGCCCAGTCTAAACAAATTGCGTTCGCCTTTGATGTAACTTCAGACCAACCTCCGATCAAGTAACATCAGATCGAGTACTATGCTACTAGATGAGTAACACAAATATATGTATACATCAGTGAGGAGCAGAAATCCATCAATCCCCGTAACTTCTTTATTTTACATATTACAAGAAAGATTTGTAAGATTTCATTCGAACTCTGCAATGGCTTGAGTTTTATTTATACAGGGTGTCTCAAAAAAAGCAAAGCAAGTAGTTAATTTTTTTAATGAGACATCCTATATATAATTGGATTTTTGAATTTTACATAAAATGCTAAGCCGATTTCACTCTAGTACACCCTATACCTAAGTTTAACTGATTCCAAGAAAAATGTTAATCGAAACTGATCTGATTTCCGATCCCTTACGTTAATGAAGTAGGCTGTGCACGCTAAGCGCGCCTATTGTATCCATGGCAAAGAGAGAAAAACTTTTATCTGTTTTCGCCGGAAGAAGAAAATTCAGTTCTAGCTAAAATGGTAAATAACCCGCAACAATCAACTAAGCAAGTAACTGAGATATGCAATGTTTCTAAAACATGAGTAAAGAGGATTTTAAAAAAAAAAATTCCATCCTTACAAAATAAAAAAATATGCACCAATTGGTTGAAGATGATCCATACCGGCAACTTGAATTTTGTGGCTGAAAGCTTTGTTGCAAATCCTAGTGAGGTGTAAATGTTTGTAAATATGGATATGGAGTACGTCGAGGTCCAACAGAGTGGCCAGCTCGCTCACCGGACCTCACACCTCTTGATTACTTTCTCTGGGGCTTTGTGAAATCCGTAGTTTTCAAGACGGTTTGTGGATCGTTAGATGAACTGCGTCGTTGAATTATTGAAGTGTGTTTAGAAATTAAACCTCACATTTTGTAGAAGAGTGTACAACCCGACTATTTATTGTCAAGAAATGCAGGGTGGACATATAGAACATATTTCAAAATAGATAATAACTTACCGTTTTTAGTTATAAGTTATTCACGTAAGTTGGATTAAATATACAAAAATATGTGCTCAAAAATATCGTGAGTAAAGAAAGAAGAGTGATAAGTGCTAAAGCACTTGTTTCACAATTATTCAAACAATAAAAAAATGGTATAAAAATAATATCTAAGCAGACTACTTCAGCTTCAATTTAAGAAGAACACCAACTCCTACCTTCTTTCCCTTGGTTCCCACGATGTTCTCTGAACATTACAGGATATCCCTTTTCGTGGGAACCAGAACATAAAAAAAAAAAAAAAAGTTTTTAATAATTCGTTATCTTTATTTTTGGGCTATGTCTCCATGTCATACGTTAATAAAATGTTTTAGTAACAACAAAATTGAACAACTTAAAAAAATGGTACGACGATGTAAGTACCATATTCATGGTGCCCATTAGATAGCTTCCAAAGAGTATGTGCTAACAAGAAAGAAGTTAGCAAATGGGGGAGTGGGGGAATGTTGTGGAAATCAAGACTTGAATTTAATGTTGAGAAGGGTGTACTATCTCTCAGTTTGATTCTTTGTTCGATTCGGTCGATTTGTTACGTTGATTGATGCACTCACATAGAGAACACAACGACTTTATTTTCTACACAAGACAGACGTAAAATAATAAAAACTTAAACAATAAAAAAGTTCAGTGTACAGAACGGAGAAAGGGAATATTGAATAGAAACATTTTTCTGAGAATTTAAAAATCCACGATAAAAGATGGAGTACTGTTAGCGATTGAGGAAAATCCGCATATCACAAGTAGACAATGTAAGTAAATCATCGATATTGAGAGCTTTACATAAAGAAAAATACCATCGTTATAAAGTTCAGTTGGTTTAGGAGTTGAATGAGGATGACCCTGATGGAAGGCAACAATTCTGTGAACTGATGATGGACAGAATGGAAGCAGATTTGCAGTTCATTAAACAAAATTGTTTGTTCTGATGAAGCTACTTTTCATTTAAATGAAACGGTTAATAGACAAAACTGTAGATATTGGAGCAGAGAAAATCCTCATTGGATGTGTGAGGCTCACACACAATATCCTAAAAATGTGAACGTTTGGGCTGGTATCATTAACAACAAAATTATTGCCCCTTATTTTTTTGAAGGCACAGTTAATGGTGAGGTTTATTTAGATTTTTTGATGAACTTTTTAAAGCCTACATTAAAAATACTTTGTCCTGATGTTAATGATCCAAATGCAATAGATAGATCAATTCGGTACCAACAAGACGGAGCTCTACCGCATTACAAACGTATGGTTAGAGATTATTTGAACGAAGTTTTTCCCAATAGGTGGATTAGAAGACGTTTATTTGAAGGTTCCATTTGAGGTGTCGGTCGACTATGATACCTAAATATTTTATCGAATCGGCTTCAGGAATATGTGATTGGGGACCAATGTTCAACGGTCCCATATTAGGTAATCCACTCGAGTATGATGTGAATGGCAGATATTTTGTTTTTTCAGATTGAGTGTGAGGTTATTATGTCTAAACCATTTTTCTATTATTTTAACGTCGTCCTCTGCTAGCGATTTCAATGTAGAATATAGCTATGTCGTCAGCAAAGCTTGAGATCCTTCCTTTTGTGTTGAGATTCAATAAGCCATTGATATATAGTGTGAACAGGAGTGGACCTAGTACTGTCCCTTGCGGCACCCCGTAAGTTACGAACATACTATTGCTCAGTTCACCTCCGATGTCAACCCTTTGTTCGCGATTCTCTAGGTAGCTTTTCAGTAGGTTATACGTATTTCCTCTCAATCCATAATTATCCAATTTATTCAGCAGTTTTTTCATGGCACACGGTATCGAAGGCCTTAGCGAGGTCTACGAAAATACATAAGGCAGGCGTGCTTTTGTCCAATGACTTGTAGATGTAAGTTGTTAATTTGTGAATAGCATCGTCGGTCTCTGAAGCCATATTGAAAGTTGGAAAGTATTTTATTTTGTTACAGAAGTTCTGGATTCTGATTTTTATTATTTTTTCTATAATTTTTGAAATGTTTGATATGAGTGAGATAGGTCTATAGTTCACCATTCCTAGTTCATCTCTATTTTTGTAAAGTGGCTTGACGATTCCAATTTTGAGGTTTCTAGGATAGTGGCCTCTATCAAAGCTGCAATTGATTAAGTGGGTTAGCGGACCTCTTATCTCGTTCGATAATTTTTTCAGAGTTTCTGCACGTATATTATCATGGCCTGGAGCTTTTTTCAATTTTAGTTCCATGATGGTTTTTTGAAACTCTTCGGAGTTTGTAGGATGTAAGTGCAAAACATTTTGGAGTATGACTTTGAATTTTCTGTCAACATTCACTTATGGCTGATCACTCGCATATAACAAGGGCGTATCCAGACTTCACAGTGGCGAACGGTTTAGGGGGTTGGCCGCAACTAATTGATTCATGGACCCCCAAATATTCCGAAACTGGCTAGGTAAGGCTACCGTGAATATTCGGGAGCACCGAAGTCGCGAGATTCGACATTTTCTGTAAGTGCAAAGGTGATGGCAAAGGATTTGAAACTACAAATTAACAATCCTCACCCCTCACAAGCTTTACTACGAGAAACTTTAGGATATTTGGTATTCCTTTCGATAAAAACTTTTCTTAACTTCCTTATTTCAAAAATTGCTTATTGAAACGAAATAATTTCAGACTATAACCACTCTAGATGCAAGAAATGGCTCCACCATATGGCATTTAAATACAGGCCGGATGGATATTTTTGTTGCGAGTTTTATCCCAGATCAGGATAACGATACAATTCCAGATGTACTTGCGTCTCATTCCACACTGACTGGTAAACAATATCTGCTTTATGTTTTCCCATTATCTAAGCATTATCCATAGTTCCAGATACAAATGATGGTCATCTTGTGTTGTTTTCTGGTAAAACAGGGGAAGAGTTGAAACGGTTCAAGACACCAGGAGATGTTAAGACTTTTTATATGCCACAGATCCTGATTCAAAATAGCACGCATTCATTTGTTATTTTTGGCACAGGGACACCAACCTCTGGTGGAAATCTCAGTGCGAGTTTCATGGATGGCATTGTTTCTGGGAAGTTGGTAAGACTTTCTTTGGTGCTCAATTTCAAACTCTCTGGATGACGACTTTTGTTTCAGGTTGACCAAACAGAGACTATATACGAAGACAAATCTAATGGTATGATTACCCCATCTGTACTGGTAGATATAACGGGTGATAAAATTCCCGATATAGTTACAGCCATGTATAATTCGACATTGGTGGCAATTGATGGGAAAAATTTCAAACAAATCTGGAATTACACAATACCTGGTCCGAAATCGGAAACCAATATCAGTCCAACGCCAGCTTATTTCAACTATGATAATGTCACAGATTTTCTGATCGTTTATCAGAAATATGACGATGTTTTTAATTATAATTATACACAGGTAGGTAATGATGCTTATTTGGTAATAATCTTTGGTGCACAGTTTCTGCGATTGTGGGCATTTCTCAAGCCTTTGATGAGGTGTGACATGTCGGACTTCATCACAAATTAAAAACCTATAAACTTTTAAAATCCTACATTCTTCATAAAACAAAATAATACAGTCTCTATTTTATACCCTATCCTAATGGTGTTCATCAAGGAAGGGTATTGGGACCCGTTCTATATTTGATGTATCCAGCAAACTTACCAAGTATGATAACTCTTGAACCTTTCCGGAAACATAAACAATGGCTACTAACAAAAACAGAAAGAACTAAATATTTGGGAATTTTCATAGACGCTCACCTCTGATCATATTTCGTTCATTACAAAAAACTACGATCCATCTCTTTCCTATTCACAAATGTATAGTGAATGTTAAAGAACTTGTATCAATGTGTTACGCTCTTGTACAATCACACATTTTATACGGTATACTAGGTTGGGGAGGAGTCTACTCAACTACACTAAAACCGCTAGAGACTATTCAAAAGAGAATCATTAAAATTATATTCAATTAGCTTCCCACGATCCCTTTTCAAAAATGCAAAAATACTCGATATACAAAATATTCTACAAAATATCCATTTTACATATGACAAAAAAAAAACAATCAATTACACAGATCATCAATACCCAACTTGCTTCAATAGAAACTATAATATCACAATTCCACGTATGTTCAAATCAATAGGCCAAAGAACATTCACGTATGTAGGAATAAAAATATACAATAACTTGCCCACAGTTCTGAGAGAAAATATAAGAAAAATAAGCTATAAAAAGACAAATTGGTTACTCGATTCCGCTAATCCTTGGAAATTGATTTATATATCGATTGTAGTGTTTTATTTTTATTTTGTAGATTATTATTTTTTATTCATCATGGCAACATTCAGTAAAACATTTAGGATATTTTAGAAATAAATAAATCAACAACTAGAATTACTGAGTCGCTCTAGTAAGACAGACAAATCTGTTAACAGATTTAGTAACAATTCTATTTGTACAATAATCATTTACACCTATATTTGTTTCTTTTTTATACATTTGTAATTTATCAAATTAATGTTGATATGAAATAAATATTAGGAGGAATCCATATACCCAGTCGAATCGAGTCGATAAAATAATTTTCAATGGAACAAGAAAGGTATCAAGGACCCACTTTAACCATTTCATTTCCATTTCAGACATTTATTATAAACGGCAAAACGGGAGAACCTATCTACAACCCCCTAACCGGTAGCATCCCAACCCAGATGAGTGGTCTAACTGTGAGCTTTGAGTCTTATGGATACGACATGTATTTATTTTGGACAGCTGAATGTGGAAACGTTGAGATGTTCAAAAAAGTGAGCATACCTAAAAGTAAGTAGAGTAAGTGCAAAGGGCTATAACATGTATTTGTCATAATACCATACGGTATTGATTAAAATATATTTTTTCTACGTTCATGCAAAAAACAAAACTTTATTGAACTATATTTAGCGAAAAAAGTGGTTCTTTATTGCACTGTGCAATAAAATGTTTATTGCACTCATCTGCATTCTACATCTGTCATTTGTGATCATGACAAACATAAACGTCAAATCGACGCAATTTTTAGTATCAATCAATCAATCAATATATTACATTATTGTATTGTAACGAACCTAGGCCGGACCTGTCGCCTCGCGCGTTGCCGTCGACAGCGATGAGATCATCCCCGGAGATGTTCGAGAACAGTCCAGTCGCTCTGCCGCGGAGAGCAACGGTCGATATTGGAAACGATTGGAACATGCTGGTCGCCAACTGCCGGAATTCGAAAGATCGGGAATTCTGTGACGGAGATAAATAGGTAGCCCTCAAGATGGCACGGACAGTCTGAACGAGCCCATACGATCGAGCTATACAGTGGCGTAATATAAATTAAGTTGTAGATTTAAGTGTGAAATAAATTATTAAAACCAAGTTAAGTTTATTTACGTTACAATTGGTGTCGGAAGTGAGATTTTGAAAATAAACAAGTGATCGTGGAGTGGATAGTCAGAAAAATAAATTGATAGACCTTTTTGTACGCACAAAATAGACAGTGGCCCGGTTTTCGCGAAGTGGACAATTGTGCGTGGGAATATAAACTGATACACTGTTCGCGTGAAACAGACAATAGACTGGTGGCCCGTGGAAAAGAATTCGCGAAGTGACTTTTTAACAAACTGATAAACTTTTCGTGTGAAACAGACTGATACCTCGTCAAAGACAAAATGTGTTCAAGAAAAGTGCGCCTTGCGGATTTGAAGGTAGCGGAATTGAAACAGGAATTGGAGGAAAGGGAACTGGAAACAACGGGTAAAAAGCAAGTACTCCAGGAAAGACTTGCAGAAGGACTTATACAAGAAGGTGAGGACCCCGAAACATTTTTATTCGAAGTTCCCGGAGGTGATTTAAGTTTGGTAATGAATAAACTAGAAGAAGCTACTAAATCCGTGAAAGAAGAACTGCAACAAAATTCGAGGACTTTGGAAGAAAATGCTAGAAATCTGGAAGAGAAGCTTCAAGAAAATTCTATAAATCTGGAAGAGAAGCTTCAAGAAAATTCTATAAATCTGGAAGAGAAGCTTCAAGGAAAAAAAAAAGAAGCTGAAAAAAAGCTTAAGAAAATCTAGAAATCTGGAAGAGAAGCTTCAAGAAAATTCAGAATTGGAAGAGAAGCTTAAGAAAATTCTAAAATCTGGAAGAGAAGCCTCAAGAAAATTCTAGAAATCTGGAAGAGAAGCTTCTAGAAAATTCAAGAAGCCTGGAAGAAAATGCAAGAAGCCTGGAAGAGAAGTTCCTGGAAAACACAGAAGGCCTAAAAAAAGAATTGTGTGGTGTGTCTAATTTTCTAGAAGCAAATGAACACGGAGGTAGATAAAATCAAAGATGGGGTCGAGGCAGAAATGGACAAAATAAAGGAAACGATCAGTAAGCTGGAAAAACGAATTAATAGTGCGCCCTCCACAGAGATGGTTAACGAAAATGCAATGCTGGACTTGAGTTTGAACTTGGATGAAGTTCAAGAGGGTATAAAAGATGTCAAGGTCATTTCAGAAATGAAGCCGCCTCAGTTCGACGGAAAAACTCCATGGGCAAATTACCGCCTGCAGTTTGAAGCAGCGGCCAAAGCAAACGGATGGAATGCAGGGGAAAGAGCTGTAGCACTAACACTTGCATTACGTGGAGAAGCGACGAATATTCTACAAACTCTCACCGCCCAAGAACAGGAGGACTATGATCAGCTGATTAAACATCTAGAATTACGATATGGTCAGGCCCATTTGGAACACGTATACCACTCCCAGCTGAAAAATCGCTGTCAGAAATCGGGCGAATCCTTACAAGAATTTGAAACTGACATTGCACGCTTGGTTCGCCTCGCATATCCAGCTATACCGGAAAATGTAATGGAGCGATTAGCGGTTCAGGCATTCTTGGATGGACTCCATGACCAAGAAACCAGACAAGCGTTGATATTAGCTCGTCCAACACATCTCGTAGACGCACTGGCACGCGCTTTGGAATTCGAAGCAGCAAAACAATGCTGCAAAAGCCAAAATAAAGTTCAAACGATTGAGGAAGACTCACAGGAGCCTGCTAACTTGGAAGCTGCCATAAGAAAAGTGATGAAGGAAGTGTTGCCTGAGAAAAGACAGATAAGATGCTGGAATTGTGGCAAAATTGGACATGTGCGTAGCAAATGTCCAACATTCATCGACTCCGATGCAGGAAAACTAAAGAAGGTCGACGAGAAGGGACAATCGTCGGCATGTGTCCGGCAAACCCCGGTTAACAACGCATATGTCGCTATCCTTCAACGACAGAACAAAGGTGTCTTCGTAGACGGTCTCATCAATAACGAGCCTTGCACCATGCTGCTAGATACAGGTGCGACTAGGACAATTCTCGGGCCTTCCTTTGCCAGAACACCGGAACGGATTGAACCGACAACTTGGAAGCTACGCACAGCAACAGGGGAGCCAGCTACTGTATATGGCGAGCTACCGATTGAAATAATTTTGGGCAGCACTAAAGTGAAACATCAGGCACTTGTGGCGGACATCGAAGACGATGCAATCATCGGAATGGACATCATGAATTCCAGAGGGTTTGAATTAGATTTCAAAGACGGCGTCCTACGTGTCAACGGAGAAGAGCTGGTGCTTCATGGGAGAAGTGAAGAGTTGATCCGTGTGTTGTTGGCTGAAGATGTAAGCGTACCTGAGAGGGCTGAAACCATTCTGGAGGCTCGCCTGGACGGGAGTGCGAGCAGTGGAGACGTGGTGATGTTCGAGCCCAAACTTCATGATGAGAAAATTGGACGAGGGATTGCACTAGGGAAGACCTTGTTGCGTGCTGACAAATTTGTGCCGGTAAGGGTCATGAATGTCAATTATTTTCCAGTGACCTTGAAGAAAGGAACAATATTGGGGCACTGCTCGTCAGTTTCCTCAGTGATCCGGAGTGTAAGAGGTACGATTAGCCAACCCAACAACTTGCCCACAGAACTAGAAAAATTAGTTGCCATCTCTTCCAAAGACATAAAACCAGCTCAACAGCCCAAACTAAGAGATTTAGTCAAAATACCAAGACTCTTCGATACCGGACAAGGAAAAGGGGGTCGAACTAATGTGGTCCAGCACAAGATTGATACTGGGGGTGCCCGACCGATCCGGCAATCAGCAAGAAGACTTCCTCTTGCCAAGAAGGAAGAGGCTGACAAAATAGTCAGCGATATGGGAAAAGAAGGGGTTATCGAACCATCTGACAGTCCCTGGTCCTTCCAGTCGTACTGGTGAAGAAAAGGATGGATCGACACGCTTTTGTGTAGACTATCGTCAACTTAATAATGTCACGAAGAAGGACAGTTACCCTCTCCCGAGAATAGATGACACCCTAGACATGTTGGCTGGTTCCACGATTTTCTCGACCCTTGATCTGAAGAGTGGATACTGGCAAGTAGAACTGGCTCAGGAAGATCGAGAAAAGACTGCTTTTACCATCGGCTCAGGATTGTGGCAGTTTACCGTTATGCCATTCGGGCTCTGTAATGCTTCCGCCACGTTCGAAAGATTGATGGAGACAGTGCTGAAAGGACTCTCATGGAACTCGTGTCTGGTATATCTCGACGACATAATTGTGGTCGGCAGATCGTTCGAGGACCACGTGAAAAACTTGGAGGAAGTATTCCTGCGACTGAGGAACTCCGGATTGAAGCTGAGCCCTAAGAAATACCATCTGTTCCAAAAAGAAGTACGATACTTCGGCCACGTTGTCTCTGGGGAAGGAGTAGCAGTGGATGACCAAAGCTGTTAAGGATTGGCCCATCCCAAAAGACATTCACCAACTTCGAAGTTTCCTTGGTTTATGCACATACTATCGCCGATATGTGCTGGGATTCGCCAACATCGCTAAACCACTGACCAGGCTCACGGAGGGCCAAACAAAGTTCCAGTGGTCCGAAGAATGTCAAGACTCATTCAGGAAGCTGAAAGGAGCTTTGATCAACGCACCTGTACTGAGCTATCCCCTACCCAAAGGGAAATTCATTTTGGATATGGACGCCAGCAACGTGGGACTTGGAGCTGTCCTATCTCAGATCCAGGAGGGACAGGAGAAGGTCATTGGTTATTTCAGCAAGACGCTTAGCAAACCAGAGCGCAATTACTGTGTCACCAGGCGAGAGCTGTTAGCTGTTGTAAAGGGAGTGGAGCACTTCTACAAGTACGTGTATGGAAGAAGATTCCTGTTAAGAACTGACCATGCAGCTCTCAAATGGCTCTTACAGTTCAAAAATCCTGAGGGTCAAGTAGCACGTTGGATCGAGAGACTCCAAGAATTCGATTTCGAGATCGAACATCGAGCCGGAACTAGCCATAAGAATGCAGATGCCTTGTCGCGAAGACCATGTCCAGATGATTGCTCACATTGCCGACGAGCAGAAGAGAAAGAAGCAACACTTTGTAGAACCGCGGCAATGGATGACAACTGGAATGACAGCAAGATCCAGAAAGACCAAGAGGAAGACCCCGACCTTGGCTTAGTTGTCAGCTGGAAGAAGGGCAATCGAAGACCATCATGGCAGGAAGTCGCAGGTTACTCGCCGGCTGTTAAGTCCTATTGGGCACAATGGAACTCTCTTATTCTGGACAATGGGATCCTGAAACGTGTGCTGGAGGCCGATATTGGTGGGGAAGACAGACGCCAAATAATTTTTCCCAGGAACAGAAGAGAGGAAGTGCTGCGGGAAATCCATGATGGAGTCGCTGGAGGACATCTGGGAGTGACGAAGACCCTGCAGAAAGTGAGGCAACGGTTTTACTGGACCAATTGTCAAGCTGACGTCCAGGACTGGTGCAGAAAGTGCGCTGTGTGCGCTGCTAGCAATGGACCTCGAATACGACCCAAGGCCCCGATGCGTCAGTACAACGTAGGCAGCCCGTTCGAGAGAATCGCCATTGACATCGCCGGCCCGTTTCCCGTATCCGACCACGGGAATAAATACATCCTTGTGGCAATGGACTACTTCAGTAAGTGGGCGGAAGCCTATGCCCTGCCCAACCAGGAAGCCATCACCGTCGCCGACGTCTTGGTGAAAGAGTGGATATGTCGATTCGGTATTTCAATGGAGCTGCACTCGGATCAAGGCAGAAATTTCGAATCCAACCTTTTCCAAGAAATATGTCTACTGCTGAACATCCGCAAGACAAGAACCACGGCCCTACATCCGCAGTCCGATGGAATGGTGGAACGGATGAACAGGACGATCAACCGCCACTTGTCCAAGGTTGTCTCTGACCATCAAAGAGACTGGGACCAGTATCTTCATTTGTTCCTGATGGCCTATCGATCCGCAGTACACGAGTCAACCGGTCAAACTCCTGCTAGTATTATAATGGGCCGAGAACTGCGACTGCCTTGTGACCTGAAGTTTGGGATACCGCCAGGACAAGACACTGCGGGAGAGGACTACGTCAGCAAACTTCGGCAGAGAATGGACGACATCCACGAACGAGTCCGGTTGAACTTCCAGAGTGCCAGCGATAAAATGAAGAAGACCTATACATCAAGGCCGACACTGGAGGTTTAAGGTTGATGACCTGGTTTGGCTGTACAACCCCAAACGTCGTCGTGGACTATCACCAAAGTTGCGGAACTCGTGGGAAGGCCCGTATAAAATCGTGCAAAGGATAAACGACCTTGTGTACCGAATCCATAGGCCACCCCGAGGGAAACCAAGGGTCGTCCATTTCAACAGGTTGGCCCCTTACGCTGGAAACCATGACCAAGTTCGCACCCTCAAGCCACCGGAGGATGATATGACGTTCGAGAAGTTTATGTCCTTGTATTCAAACGGGCAGAAAGTTCTATATGGGGTTACTAGAGAGGAGTCACGAGACCTTCTCGAGGTGCCTGCTGACTACGCACTAGCGCACTGTGTGGCAGAAGATCTTCGAATGTCCAGGGGCATCGCCGTAGTGTTCTCCAAGAAATTTGGTCAACTCCAAACACTGCGGGAGCAGAATCCAGAAGTTGGTGGGGTGCTACAGTTGAAGAAAGGCCAGAGAAACATCTACTACCTAGTTACCAAGAGGCATTCCCAAGATAAACCGTCCTATGAAGATGTCTGGAAGAGTCTCACCAAACTAAGAGATACTATGGTGGACCAGAATCTGGTGGATCTAGCAATTCCAAAATTGTCCTGTGGTATTGATGGGTTGGACTGGAGAGTCATAAGAAGTATGCTGGAGGCGATATTCAGATCCAGCGGCGTCAAGATTTTGGTTTGCTGTAACCCTCTTCCACGACCGATCATGAAGACCGTGGAGTGTTACTTCCATCGAACTTCACGGTGCAGATATGGGGAGTCATGCAGATATCGTCACACTCCAAGGATGAAATTTCGGGACGAAATGTCTTTAAGAAGGGGGCAATGTAACGAACCTAGGCCGGACCTGTCGCCTCGCGCGTTGCCGTCGACAGCGATGAGGTCATCCCCGGAGATGTTCGAGAACAGTCCAGTCGCTCTGCCGCGGAGAGCAACGGACGATATTGGAAACGATTGGAACATGCTGGTCGCCAACTGCCGGAATTCGAAAGATCGGGAATTCTGTGACGGAGATAAATAGGTAGCCCTCAAGATGGCACGGACAGTCTGAACGAGCCCATACGATCGAGCTATACAGTGGCGTAATATAAATTAAGTTGTAGATTTAAGTGTGAAATAAATTATTAAAACCAAGTTAAGTTTATTTACGTTACAGTATTCATGAAGAAATCATGGTTACAAAACAATACAATGTAAGGATAAAATTACAATAAAAATCAGTATAAACATATAAGGTAAAAAAAAATTTTTAAACGAGTAGAGACAATTCATTACAAAAAGATTTAGGTATATATCACTAAATTATTGAATCAATAAAAAACTCATCCAAACTATAATAGGTTCTTTCCATTAATTTATATTTTAGCTCTTTTCTGAATTTAGTTGGTGGTTCAATTTCTTTTAAATCATTGGGAAGATGATTGTAGATTTTGCAACCATTGTAAATAAATGAGTCTTTAATGAGACTTGAGGTGGGTAGCAGAAGTTTTACATCTCTGTTTTGTCGACTATTGTGTGTAGAGGAGTGAGAACCAAACTTAGTTTTATGTTTTTTTATTATTGATGCTGTTTCCAAGATATACAGGGCAATTACTGTTCATATTTTATGGGATTTGAACAACTCTTTGCAAGAATCTCGAGGTTTAGCTTTGCACAAGGGAATCTTAAGGCTCGTTTCTGTAGGATGAGTACACTGTTCAATAAGTAGTTGTTGCAACTTCCCCAAAATGCAATGCCGTAGCGGATATGTGATTCGACAAGGGAGTGATAAACCATCTTTGCAGCTGAGAAATTTAATTCTTGTGAAGTAAGCTTCACTTCATAACACGTACGCCTTTTATTTTCCTACACTTAGTGCCATCTGAATAAAACATTTTTTGGTTTTTGCATGAACGTAGAAAAAATATTGTATGCAACTCGTGCAAAAAGTGTTTATTGCACTCGACATGAAGTTGTCCGACGAGGCCGCCAGGCCGAGTTGGACAACACTTGTTGCATAAATAACTATTTTGTTCTGACATGGTTTTTACCTTCCACAATAGAGTTTCTTGATCTACATTTATTTTTTGTTCTGACATGGTTTTTACCTTCCACAATAGAGTTTCTTGATCTACATTTTTTCATTTTCAGATTGTGGAAGCTAAAAAACCCAGAAAACCATGTCAAGAACTATACGGTATTTCTGAACATTGCCTAATGTGTTTTAATTGTTATATATTTTTTGTTCTTGACATGGCTTTTACCTTCCACATTAGAGTTTCTTCTTATATGAACGACTACTTCTTCAATGAATGACTCACCATGAATGACTGCGGCTTTCGTAATTCGCACGACCTACATATCCTCGTTCTCAGATGAACCCGTAGCTATCCTCAGTTTCACAGAACGCCCTCTTTCGGATGGTGTTGTTAAAATAAATTATTCTCCTACGAATTTCATGACGTATCAGATACATCACAAGAATGAACTCGTCTTCTATGTCTGTCACGAAAACTGTTTACATTTTTCGTAATCTTCCGAGGGTTAATGTGATGTCAGCTTCTCCTCGTCTCGGTGCACTCTCCAGAGACCGTTCGTTGGACAAAATTGGGTGTATCCTGGTTCTAGGATACCAGATCCAGCGGTATCCTGGTTCTAGAATACCGCTGCGAGCCAGGGAAACTGACGCACCAGTGTCTAGTGCATATGACGTCTCTTTGGTACACCTTTCCTCTGATGATCAAACTATCGGTAGTTCTTCGGATTCTGTTGACGTGTATAACCTGGGGACGTTATCGCTAGCCAGCTTGCGTCTCGATATGCTGGCTAATTGTAGTTTTCCTGATACCTTTCCGAGGACTCTCTACATTATCCTGTCCTCGTAGGTGACTAAGAACGTGGGAATGTCCTGGCAGGTGATGACGAGCGTGGTGGTACCCTCACCCTGCAACCTCTCTCGAAATGTCCACTCCTACCACATCTGAAGTAGTTTTCTCTTGATTGGTAATTGGTGCTATTGTTCCTGGGTTCCAGTTTTCTTATTATTCTGCCCAGAATATGCATTATATTGTCACTTTGTGTAGCTTCCTGAGGTGGCTCCTCGATTGATAGCGCCCTAACTTTCAGCCTTGAGGTACGAACCAAAGCTTAACTACATTTCTTAATGTGTGTCAATCTCAAGGCCATTTGTATTTCAGTAAGTATCTCTAAATCCATCAATTAATACTTGCACCGCCAATTGTCTTTGAAATTCTCCGGGGCATCTGAGTAGGAAAGCTGGATGAGTCTCTACATGTCTGCTCCAAACTCCTGCAGACTTTCACCCGATTTCTGCCCACGTGTTTTCAACTGTGCCCGGTACAGCTGTTCTCGATGTTGGTCACCGTACCTCAATTCTAAAGCAGCCATCAGATCTCCAAACTTGCGATGTTGGTCTTCTGGGATGGTTATAACATTCCCAAAGCTACTATAAGTGTTCCAACCAATGGCCGTTACCGCAGCTTCAAACTGCTTCCGATCTAGGGACCATGGCGACTGTCCATAAAAAGTCGGTGGTTTTACGGAATTGCGCGATGTGGCAACCGTCACGATGGTCTTGGATCTTTAGTGAAGTAAATTTCTTTATTAGTTCTTTTCGCACCGCCCACACTACTCTCTCTGCTTCTCCTCGGACTGCAGTAACTTTTTAACCGAAGAAACCAAAAATTATATATTTTTTTTTGTATTACCACGCATAACTTTTTAGTGAGACGTCTGATTCCGATTATTCTTTTTTCAATGGATAGGGTGTACTTCGAAGTTGGTCCCATTTGAATTTAAAAGATAAAATCCACCCCTAAGGGTAGCAAAATGAAGTATATTGATCACTCACCCTCTGAATTCTGGTCCGTTAACCGATTCTATCAGGCATAACTTTGTACTGGGTTTTCCGATTTGAATGTTTTTTTTTTATTAGATAGGGTATACCTTATAGTTGATCATATTCGGATTTTGAATGGAATTATCCACCCTTACGGGTAGAAAAATAGGGGATAATAGATTTTTTACTTGTGAACATCGGCACACATATGTAGTTGACAATGACAGATCGCTACTGTCATTATTTTTGATCTCCTACATCCGTCACAATCATTATATTATATGAGAGGATGGAATGATAAACAAAGTAATTAAATAAACTAACCAGAACAACAAAAATAATTTATATATTACAAATAGTAAAAGTAGATATTTATATTATTTAACTGGTAATAGTTGAAGTAAGGTGGGTAAGTAAGTATTTTGGAAATAATAAAAAAACAAGTAGGTAGTAATTAGTAAATTTCAGCCACAAAAAATTGAAAAATAAAAACTTTTTAACAAAAAATTAAACCGACGAAATACGGAATTGAAAAGTAAAAAATAAAATAAACCTTCTTAGTCTCAATAACTAAACTCCTTAACTAATGTAAGTAATTAATTTTGAGTCGGCGCCAAACGAACAATCAACGAAGATCATCAAATTACTTCAAAAAAATTATCAGAATGTTACCGCGCAACTCGATGCCATCATTTTACGCCTTAACTAATTCATTTGCTTGTTTGTTTGGCGCCGACTCAAAATTAGTTACTTACATTAGTTAAGGAGCTTAGTTATTGAGACTTAGAAGGTTTATTTTATTTTTAACTTTTCAGTTCCGTATTTCGTCGGTTTAATTTTTTGTTAAAAAGTTTTTTTTTGGTTGTTCTCGTACCGCATCAAGTTCTTCCTTCAGTCCTGCGATTTGCCCCTCGGTTTTCTGGAACATCTGCTCGGAAAGTGCTTTCTGTTGTTACCGTTCCTTGTTTTGTTGTTCTAGAATTTTTTTGAAATGTTCCTGCATCTGTTTATTTTCCTCTTGTTTTTCATTCTGCCGTCGTTCCTCTTCCTTTTGTCGACGTTTCTCTTCCTGTTGTTTTTCTATCTGCCGTCGTTTTCCTCCTTTTGTCGACATTCCTGTTCCTCTTGTCTTTCTGTCCACCGTCGTTCTTCCTCAATTCGTTTTTCTTCGAGCAGTCGTCTCTCTTGCTCAGCAAACTGCTGTTTGATCATTTCCATTACGGTCTCCATCTCGTCGTAGTATGTATTTCACGAATTCACCATTAACTGTTCTCAAAAAGTCACTGAAATCCTCCCTTCAGACACCAACTGTTGCGAAACTGGGTACGTCTTTTTATTAAAACAATACTCGAATAATTACTGTTCGTTCATTACACTTTGAAAACACAACAAATAATGCACTCTGACAATAAAATACACCGTTTACAACTAAAATGTACTCCGCGCTGCACTACACAGACTTCACCTTGAACTTGCTAATATGAACGAATACTTCAATGAATGACTACCGCTTCCGTGGTTCGCACGTCCTATATATCCTCGTTCTTGCCTTCCCGAATCTTCGAGCATTTCTTAGAAATATCGAGATAATTCGATGACGTCATCGGAAGATCCCAACGGTTGCATCGTCTAGAATGCGAGATGAACAGGGGCATACTCTACTAATTTTCGTAACAATAGTCTATCAAAATTCTCCTTAGTTGCGATCTCTTCCAGGTAGTTATGTTCTTTTCTATCATTGTCAAATGATCATTCCAAAGAATAAATATATTGATATTGTCATTTCTATATTTTGCAAACATGATAGGTAGATTATCTGCTTGCGATTTTGAATAACTTTGTTCAGTCATATTTGAAATTTATTGAAACAATCCACAAAATACCATGTAGGTCGCAAAAGTGTGTCAAAAACAGCGAATCAGTTCGAAATAAAGAAACGACAAGTTTCTGAAAGAGCTTATGCCACTCAGCCATGACGTTGTAACACTAAAGAGTTTTCCGAAACACATACTCTTTGTTATTATGACAATTGATTTAGAATATCCGACTCATACAGGGTATTAGTGAATAAGTGAGACAAACTTCAGGGGGTGATTTGGCATGGAAAAATAATGACAGTTTGCTATATAACTTTTGTCCGCAAATGCTTCGTTTTCCGAGATACGGGGTGTTAAAGTTTTACTTAATAACTGACTATTTATTTATTGCTCTGAAACCGGTCGAGATATGCAAATGAAATTTATTGTGTTTTAAGAAGTAGTTATTGCGCATTTTTTGACATGAAATTAATAATTTTATGTTCATTATTGGCGCGCATACGGGTAATGATCTCAATTTTTTTAAAGAAAAAAATGGTACGCCCCTGAGATATTTCAAATTAAAAATAATTTTTAAATTTCCCGTTCAAGTTGTGACAAAAAATCTCGATTGCCTTTTTTTTGTATGAGGCGCCGTTGTACTTTAATACATTATCTAGTATGCTATTGTCAACTTCTGTTAAATACGAATATTTCAACGAAATGTCAACAAATTAGCGTTTCTTCATTTTTAAGCTTTAGTTTGGTATAATATTAATGATAATAAGTAATTAATTTTTCTTTTATCGAAAAGAATGGAAAATTATACAAATGCGGAATTGTCAGAAATGCATTTTGTCTATGATCGAAGTAATGGAAATGGTCGGCAAGCTCGACGATTGTATGCTGAGTTGTATCCAGGACGTAGGGTACCCCATCACACAATATTTGCTCGTCTTCACCAACGTTTGCGCGAAAATGGTACATATAAGAAACAAACGGCTGAATGCGGGCGCCCTCGAGAAGTACGAACTGTGCAACTAGAAGAAGCAGTTCTCGAGTTAATTGCGGAGTCACCTGAAACAAGAACTCGAAAAATTGCCAACATTCTGAATGTACGCAACTTCCACTGTATTTAAAATTCTTAAAGAACAGCAATTGTATCCGTTTCATATTCAACGTGTGCAAGCTCTACTACCTAGAGACTTTTTCCGCGCGTTTTTTGCCATTAGATTCTTCATCAAATCGCTCAAATTCCTAATTTTTTAAATGGTGTTTTGTTTACTGACGAGGTTAATTTTGGACGACAGTGTGTACGAAATTTCCATAACAATCACCTCTGGGCTGAGGAAAATCGACATGGAATCTTTCAAGCTCATTTTCAGAATCAGTTTTCAGTAAATGTATGGCTTGGGGTACTTGATGATCATTTAACCGATCCATTTTTCCTTCCACAACGACTAATTTCCTACAGGAAGAGTTACCTGTTCTTTTTGAAGAAATTCCTCTACAGCTGAGACAACACTTCTGGTTCATGCATGATGGTGCACCAGTCCATTTTAGCATTATTGTACGTAATCACTTAGATACAGTATATCCAAATGGTTGGATAGGTAGGGGAGGTACGGAACATTGGCCTGCTCGATCTCCGGATTTAAATCATCTAGATTTTTGCATTTGGGGTTTTCTCAAGTCATTAGTTTATTCCACTTCCGTCGAAAATGTTGGAGAGCTGAGGAATCGAATTATAGGCGGCTGTGAGGCAATAAGAAATATACCAGGAATATTTGCGCGAATACGACAATCAATGAGGCGAAGAGTTGAATCTTGTATCACGTCTGAGGGAGATCATTTTGAACATTTGTTGTAGCTTTGCGCCTATTTATTTATTAGTGTTATTGTCTGTTATTGTTCTGGTTTAACGTTATTGTATTACATAGTTCTTGATAATGTATTAAAGAAATAAAAAATACGCGTTAAGATGTTTTTTTTGCTTAAAAACGGCACCCCATACAAGAAATAGGCACAAATAGAACGAGAAATTCAAAAATAATTTTCAATTTGAAATAACTCAGTGGCGTACCATTTTTTTCTTTGAAAAATTTGAGATCATTACCCGTATGCGCGCCAATGATGAACATACAATTTTCAACTGCATGTCAAAACATGCCCAATAACTACTTTTTAAAACTCAGCAAATTTCATTTGCATATCTCGACCGGTTTCAGAGCAATAAATAAATAGTCAGTTTTTAAGAAAAACTTTAACACCCCGTATCTCGGAAAACGAAGCATTTGCGGACAAAAGTTATATAGCAAACTGTCATTCTTTTTTCATGCAGAATCACCCCCTGAGGTTTGTCGCACTTATTCACTAACACCCTGTACATGAAGTCCAGCGTTGGTTAATTATAATTGCAAGTTGCGTGCAAATACTTGAATTGATCGATGCGCGACTCCTCCTCATTAAGACACAAAAATGACAGTCAGACGCTAAACCTAAGTCGTTAACTGCTCTCACGTCTCCGTTCTCTAGTATCCGCAACACTTACCCTTAACGTCACTGCAGCATAAAGCTCACCGACAAGTTTTGCGCTCATATCGGACAAATTCACAATTTTACAAAAAAAACATATTGAAGGGAAATCCTCTACATCCTCACTATTTATATGATGTAGGGATTCCAAAAATTATTTTGTCAACGATATCCCATTATTGAAAATGGTTAAAACATGATGTCATTTTAGGTAAACCTGAAGACGTATTCGACGAATGTCAGAGCCAATTCAACACTACGAGAATCCTGAAATTGAATGCACTGAATCAGTTCCATCAGCCACCAGGATTTGTTATTTATAACTCGGGTAAGATCTTTTTTTTTCGAGTATAACAGCAGTGTTGTACTGGCTAAAAAGTCCCTTGGTATTTCATTGACTTCCGTCAAAGATAAAGTATTTGGTTCTCTTGTCTATATGTTTACAATTTCCTCCTAGCGGAACGAGTTCCGATAGAGTTCAGCAAGATGAAAACCCCAACGAAACAGTTGAAGGAGTACTACAAGGCGCATCCTAAAATTAACATCCAACCGCCGGGCCAAAGTGAGGTCGACGAAAAGTATAACGTTGATCCAGTGCCAATTGGGATTAGGAAATATGGATCGTCGAGTTTTAGACATAAAGACCATAACGCTGGCCTCATGAAAAGTTATATGGAGAATGGCAACCACGATGAAGTTGGGGTATTTAGAAAAATCAGAAACATTAGGCTGCAGATTCGCTCGGTTTCCGTTTACTACACCAATATCGGAGTATAACAATATAAGACACCCACCACTTTCTTCGTCAGGTGATTCTACACAAAAAAGTTTATACGGTGTCATTTATTATTAGTCTGGAAAAAAGTTACAGTGTAACAGCGTACATATGTTATATAACTTTACACTGTATAAGTGTTGGCACTTGTACAATATCGTATATGGGAATCATAGTCATTTATTGACAAATGAATATGACTTTTGATCAATTTTGAAGTTGTGATTGCTCTCATACATTTTGAAATATAGTATTACATTACCAAAGAGTTTCCATATTATTCCAAGCAACATAAATGTAGCGACAAGGAGTTAAAAAAGAACCCAATACAGTGAATAATCATGTCAGAGAGGTTCCAGAAAATCTTCACTGAATTCATCAAAGCTCAACAAGTCCAGGCGCAACTTCAACAGGACCAATTGATGAAAAATCAGCACGAATTTATTTTGCTTCTTTCTTATAACTTCAAGTGGTTCTACCCAAAACTGCGGCAGTTAGTGAATAATTTCGTATGGAAGCTCTGGGTAATGGAATCACTGAATTCCAATATGATTCAGAAAACAATGTAACTTTCGTAACATGGTACCAACGTTATGAGAGTTTGTTCGTAGAGGATGCACAAAAACTCTCAGATCCAGCCAAAGTAAGACATTTGCCGAGGAAATGGACACACCAGGTTCATCAACAATATATCAAGGAACATAAAGAAATCGATTTCAAAGATACAATAACCAAATTCCCAGAAATGTTCGGAAGGAAAGCCTCAATCTTTAACACCCCCCTATCAGTGTCTGAAACTTATAGCATAGTTCAGAAGATTTTGTTACATTTCGCCAAGAATCACACATGTCAAAACTGCAGGAAAGTTAGTCATAATGAAGGGTACTGTGGCAGGAATAAGAGGAGAAACTGCAAGCGTTTTGAACAGGAGCAAAATAATAGCTCAAGTGAATTCAATAACAGAACGCAATTACCTTCAAGTAATCATCAATAGCATACAAGTCAATCTTCAAATCGACAGACCATCGTATCGGAAGAAACGTAGATAAAACTAGGAAAGCCTCAATGTTTCCCAAAAATGCAAGCAATCAACAGCTTTCACTCATTTCTGAATTAATATGCAATGTAGTATTCAATATTCAGTCATATTCAGGAAAATGTTACACCAGTGAAACAACTGAAATTATTGGGAATCGATTGGATTACAAATTACACGGCCGCGAGATTGGACTTTAAGGGGCTTGTTTTGATTTGATATAACTATTGTATGTAATTCCGGAGTTATCTGTAATTTTCACTGTTCTGGGGCAATTAATTTTCTATTAATATAAAAATAGATTATACAGTGATCGATAGATAATTGAAAGCTATACGCCAACCGGCTTAGGTGTTATGTGCCTTTCAAAGAGAGCTTCGAAAATTACAAGAACTTTCGCTTTATGCTCTATAACATTTCTCCAGACAAATATCAAATTACACCGCATAAACATTTTTAGTGTAGAATCATTTGATGTAGGAAGTGGTGAGGATTCTATTCGGTTATACTCCGAAATAAACAACATAATCCGACGCATCTGCTGCTCCACATCGTTATTTCTTTAGAATATTCGAAATATCCATGTTTTAGGCGCCACAATTGGTTGATCCCGAATACGACTGGAACCAGAGCCAACAAGAATCATTGCTGAGCATGGACAAAATGGAACCCAATTTCGAAGACTATCAAATAGACGACACTGTGCCCTATAACCAGAAACACTTACTGATGAACGAGAACTCCCAAAACTCCAACAGGGATCCGCGAAGCAAAGAACAAAACACGAAAAATCGCGACCGCAAAATTCTACCAAGAAAAAGGATCTCTACGGAAAGAAAAACGGCGTATACGATTACCATAACGTTCGCCTGTCCAGAAACAGACTGCTACATGATGTCGACTATATCCCTACAGAAATTCTGAAGGATACATTCGTCAAGAACGAAGAAAGGCGGCTGAGAAAATCCAAATTCGAGCAGAGAGATGTTGGCATGCACACTGATAAAATCAAGGAAAAGGAAGAAATACAGAAAATAATCGATAAAGAACTCAAGGACTCGATGATATCTACGACCCTCTGGGATTTGGAATCCGAGAAGGAAACGAAAGATTGGGTGGACGGAAACTACAGAGGAAAGAGAAACGTTAATTATACTTTCTTCAGTTCTAAAAAAATCACTTCAGTTGGTAAGTACTTTTACACAACTTTCAACAGCAATAGTAGTGCAAGCAATAAATAATTTCACCTGGAAAAATACCGGAGTTTTTAAAATTGCCAATTTTACTCAATTTGGTGACCTGATCAACATACTAGATTTGCGAACTTGGCCATATTGGAAGATGGCACCCAAAATCAAGTTTTTAACAATATCCATTTTCCAGAACCTCCTAGACAAAAAAAAAACTATTACAAAAATTGTGGAGGAATGAATTATCTGCCTTATTTTTGGTTATGAATTGTTTTTGGAATAATTTCATTTGAAGTACAGTTTATTTTTAAAACTACCCAAGCTACTTCCCATTCGAAACTCACTGGCGATTCAGTTATATTCGTTTCCACACCACCATGAGAAAGAGTGGGCGGAATTGACATCTTTGCTTTTGGTTACTGTTTAGACCTTCGTCACTCTGGACAGACCAGATGTGCCCACGTTAATAACAGCATGCTTTAAGTCATGAGAATATTCCCCAGTTTCTAATGATTTATTAATAATAATAATAATAATAATAAAAGGGCTGGAGATTCCAGATACGGATTTGAAAATACGTAAATTATCTCCTAAATGCGCGAATTAAAATTTGTCTACGTAATTTGATAGTTATGACTAATTTAATCGATTTTTAACCTCTTTATATTAGGTTTGGATTATGTTATAAATTAATTTACTTAAAATAATCAGGACAATTAAACATATGATCTTTTGTGAAAATTTCACTCTATCAAGTACGTCCCTGCTTGTGGTCGGTAATGAATAATAATGAGTCTCTTAGATGCATTGAGGTACTATACCAAATAATACATTCATCCCAACATTCCGAACTCAAGACAGATATTCGAAAATGAAGGAGGGGGAAAATACATAGCCTCTCATTCTGGGCCCTACCTGAGCCCAGATTACATACACATAGATAAGAAGTTCCGCCCATTTCCTTTGATGTTTGGATTGCCGCTTCAGTGGCCTTGTACCTTTAAATTGGTAGTGCCACAGTTACCAGCTCTGAATATTTCTCCAAACAGAAGGTTACCTTTTCATGAGTTAATTGGATTGAATTGGATTGCCAAAACACATCTGGAGGATAAACTGAATCATTATACTGAATACACGCATGCCAAATTATGTTTTAATAGAGAATTGCCCACAAAAGTGTTGAAGTCTGTAAAAATTAAATCACTGACGTTGAATCCTTCAGTCCATCAATCTCTTGGAATTTCCTGATTAATTTTGCGATTTTATGAAAATGGCAATTCTGAGCCATAACAAAGGTCATCAAAAATGGATTTCGACATCGAGGTTTTGCTGCTAGTTGTATATATAAAATAAGCTTGATGTATACTGGCAGTTCCCTCAGGGCACTCAAATTGATGTAGAATCCCATCTCATTCTAAGTTCAATCGTTTTGTCTAGCCTTCTCCTCTGTATATTTCTACGACTAATTTACTTCATTGCATTCCTCCGATATAATGCCCAAATATTTGTATTTTCGACAGAGAAAATTCATGAAAATAATATGCATCTTCTCTACGTTATTTGGAAAAGAGAAAGAATGAGAAAATCGAAAGTGAGTACAATTTTGGATAACAAGGCAGTGTTAACGAAGTTTAAAAATGCAGTGCAATTAGGAGTATTTTTTGTATAGGCGTTCTGGAAGAGAGGTATTGGAATTTCGGTCGCCATATTTCAATACGTTGGAGCCAGTGGCAGACCGCCAAGGTCGCTAATCTAGTATGTTGTTCAAGTCACCAAACTGAGTGAAATTACCAATTTTCAAAACTCCTGTATTATTTTCCAGGTATGGCCTGTTTTAGCTCTTTGCTTGACCTATATGTTTTATTTTTGATTCCTCCAACACTTTGTATCATCTTTCAGGTGCTATTTTGGATTCTTTCAATGTGACCAATGATACAAATTCAATAGATCTTGTGTTTATAACGTATTGGACACCTACACCTATAGAACAGCAAGAATTGCTGAAGCAGGATATCCAAGAATGCATTGAAGACAAAATGGTTGGAAGTGATGAAGGTAAAAATATTTATTTGGAATGAATGGTGTAAAAGTCAATGTATTCAGTTGTATGGAGCAATTAATAGCAATTTTTTCCTTGCCCAGATGAATATAAAATTGATAGAGATGTTTTTATCAACAAAATGTTTCCCTACAACTGAATGTATTGAAAAACAAAATACCCTACAGACCTGATCTTGAGGAGAACTTTTTGCAGATGAAGCGGTTCACAAGTACCATAAGACCACCGATGCGGAACAAAGAGCGCTGTTCAAAAAAGAGTGCCTCGAAGAACAAGACAGCCTCAAAAATGGATTCAGTTACTTTGAACAGTTGCATCAACTGAGATTAGGGCAGATGACAGTGTATAGATTGAGGTTAGAATGCGAGTGCACGAGTAAAACTAAGAATGATAGGTGCGCCAAATTTTTACCCAAGGACAAACAAAGTTGGCCCAACTATCTGGGAAAATTTGGAGATGGGGTATTCTCCAATAGGAATTGAGTATGAACAAGTTGTGTAAGATATGATGGATACGGGTTCAGAATGATTATAATGGGATTTACCACAGACAGACAGATCACCTGAAGTAAAGATATATAATCTGCTTCACTAATTGGGGTTCACTGCTAGGAAGCGGTTCCGAATATTAACCGTTAGGACAATTCAAAATCGTTATAGGTGAAGCCTGACTTTAAGTCAGGATAGGATGAAGCCAATGCTAGAATGCCGTGTTGGAGATACATAAACTTTGAACAAAAAGTGTTCTGTACTCAACGGATGTTTTTCAGTTGTTTTTTTCGAATAATTCCGAAGTGAAACTAGGTAGCTGAAAATTCAAAAATAACAGAATAAAATTTCTCATTGCGCATTTTTTAATATTCATAAAATGGCCTAATAGGCCATTAAAATTAAATCGAAAAAAAACGTTTTGAGGAATTAATTTCCATCAAGCTGGAAATCGTTTTAATACCTCTATTTGGCCCTAAATGCATGTAATCTGAGTTTGCACCATCCCAGGTGGTGGGCTTAACTTTTGGTAGCCAAAAAACCGCCAAATTTTTGCACTTTTTTGCTTGTAGCTAGAAAACGGTTCGTCGGACGGAAAATGTCATTCCATTCAATAATGCAGAGGACTAAATTCTGCGTCGAAAGACATCAGTAAACATTAAATTCGGTTCAGTGGTATAGCCAGAATCAAATGTTATAAACGAAGAAAATTTCGTAGTTCGGTGCAAACTTACATTGTGCGGCTTTCCAAGACGATATATCTTGAAAACAGATACTCCTATTAAAAAATCCATGGAAAAAAAATTATAGAGAACATAATTTCACGTTACATAGATACCGTAATTTTTAAATTCAGTCATTTAAAATTCGAAATTCGGTGTTTTCGACGTTTTGAGTCATTTGTACCAAAACAGCACTTCTTATTGCTTTGCAATGTTAACATATGCATAACATAACCTGCATATGCATATGCATAACATAACCTGCATGCATAACCTGAGTAGAGATTCGAGTAGTACAAATATAAATCATTATTACGTTTATCAAAGTTCTGTATTACCATTAAATATGTAATAAGTATTATTATTAATTTATTAATAAGTAAATTAATCATAGTTCTTAATAGTTTAGGTGCAATGCAACAAAAACACTTGATTGATGAACAGTTTATTTATGAAATATAAATGTAAACATGGTAGAAATCAATATATAATAGGCATGCAGCACAAAATGTGGCAGTAATCATGTTCGCATTTTCTTTGATGTCGATGGCCCTTCATCTGAGAAGCTCGGAAGGCGCGGTTGCATGATAATAATAATAATATATGTTTATTCTGTAAAATATCATTGTACAAGGCGATATAATAGTTAAATGAGACTTTACAAATAAACATGGAGAATCCCACTAAAACCGAAGTTGTGAATATCGAGGTCTTCTTCATCTGGATCATCTTCAAAGGGACTATCCTCACCTATTTCTACTTCTACGGCAATGAAGGTCACATCCTCATCCTCGAAGGGTGCAGAATTCGAGCATGACTGGCCGTTGCAGTTGAGGCATATGGTTGAACATTTCATGCCTACTTTACGGCAGCTGCACTTCCCTGTACACTCCTTTGAGAATTTCAGGTGGAGCTGGATCCTTGGTGTTTATGATGAGGAGTAGGCCAAGGTCCGTTATCCTCCAACCCCAGCTCAGAGTATAATTTGGTCTATCATACCAGCCCTGGATTTGAAGGTACACCCGCAGAATAAGTTGGGCGGTGGCTGCATTTGTTGGAGGTAGAGAGGCCAGCTCGAAATTTGGCTTGGTTAGGGATTTTGAAAATATCTCGTAGCGGATTTGGTCCAAGGAGGTCTCATCTGCCTTAGATGAATAGAGGGCTGCCAAGAACAGTTGAACGAACGGTCTGAGTCTGAGCGTGTTTTTCGGAGTCGAATGCGATCCGGATAATTGGCGATCCGGATATTTGGAGTTCGGATAATTGGAGTTCTACTGTATCTATAAGTATAACGTAAAATTTTATTCTCTACAACTTTTATTCCATGGGTTTTTTCAATACAACAGGAGTAGCTGTTTTCAAGATATGTCGTCTTGGCAAGCTGCAAAATGTAAGTTTGCACCGAACTACGAAATTTTCTTCGTTTTTAACATTCGATTTCGGCTATACCACTGAACCGAATTCAATGTTTCAGATGTCATTCGACGCAGAATTTAGTCTTCTGCATTATTGAATGGAATGACATTTTCCGTCGAGCACCGTTTTCCAGCTACAAGCAAAAAACTAAAAACAGTGCAAAAATTTGGCGTTTTTTTACTATCAAAAGTTAAGCTCACCACCTGGGATGGTGCAAACTTAGATTACACGCATTTAGGACCGAATAAAGGTATTAAAATGATTTCCAGCTTGCTGGAAATTAATTCCTCCAACTATATTAATTTGATTGGCTTATAAAATATCCATGTAATCTGAAAACCGTACAAAAGGTTTTTATGGCACAATCTAGTTTTCAAATCTTTTTATTCAATTTACTACGGAGAGATATAAAAATAAAACATAATTCTCAAACATAAATTTGTATAGCATTATTGGCAACCTATACATATATTGTTTGTGCCTAATCGGGGCCGACAGACATGGCAAAAAATTCATTTCTAGTTGTTCCTAGATTTTTTGGAAATATGTTGGAAGATATTTCATTACCAGGAAAAAATATTATTTACAAAAACAACATTTCTGTTCATATTCTTAAAAAATTAATTCAACCTAAAATTCAAACAAATATCGAAATGCAATTCCACTGTAATGCTCCATGTTGTAGAAGAGGATATAGAATTCCACCACGAGACATCAATAGTATTATGGAAGTGGACACCTAGGAACTCCGTAAGCGTTCTTAGACCTGTAAAAACTAATAACACCAAGCTCCGAGTGATATTATATATATATATATATACCTTCTCTATACCACGCTTCTGAGTCTATCGTTTAGGAAAACCACCACAACAGCCAACAACAAGGTACAGGACCGTTCGCCAGGTAGTCGTGCCTCGCTAGCCACGAATCAACCCCCCAACTACTTTTTGTCTGAGGAGAGGAAATGTTTCATAAGACTCCGGTCGTTCCGGAGTGCCAGATTCCTACCGACTAAAACCTCTCCGCGTTCCTCGCTCTTCACACCGGCATCCGCTCGTGAAGGCTGTCCATCAATCATTGGTCTCTACTGTCTTTCTCCTTCGTTTCTATCATAGACCTTATGACTTTATAAGCTTCCCCTCCAGGTTTCTTCAGAATCTATCAGGTATTTCATCATATTTGTTGCATTGAAAGTCATAAACAATGTATGTGCGGCATCGTCCACCTCTTGACAGTAGACACATTCATCCGATTCTACTTTACCTCTCTCCTGAAGAGATATTTCCTGAAACAGCCGTGGCCAGATAGTGCTTATGTAAGGTGATAATCGGCTTCTCCGTATGGCCCGTCGAGCCATCTTTTGATATCTGGGATTAGACTCCACGTCCAACATCCATGCCTCCCTTGGTTCCACTTGTACTACCATTGGGTCATGAGGTTGTCATTGGCAGTTGTTCTCGGTACTCCATTGTATTTTTCAAATCTCTCTTGGACTTGAAGCTCAATTGGGGGATTTCCAGCGATAACAGCCACGCCCTCTGCTGATACCGTTCTGTACGCACTACAGACCCGTATACAAATTGGCCGCTGCACTCTGCTCAGTCTTTGTGTTAGCTTCTTATTCCTTGTAACAGTGTGCCACACCTGGTGCGGCGTAAAGCAGTTGAGAGTGGACCACACTGACAAGAATACGTCTCTTCGATGCTTTAGGACCTCCAACATTCGGCAGGAAATTACTTAGGGCTGCTACAGTTTTTTCAGCCTTTTCAATGGTCCTACTTACATGATGCGCGAATGTCACATTGGTGTCCAGCCATACACCAAGGTATTTTATTATTGTAGGTACTGATTTCGACCACTCTCCCTTGGATATTGAAGTGGATCGGGGATATTTTTCTCTTCGTTGTGAGTAGTACTGCCTCGGTCTTCTGTGCAGCTAATTGGAGCTTGTTTATCTCCATCCAATTCAACACTCGTTGTGGAGCCGTATTGGAAGTGTTCATCAAGATCTCTTCGTTTTTAGCAGTCACTACCATTATTACGTCATCTGCGAAGCCAATCAACGTGACACCTGCTGATTGCTCCATTCGCAGTAAGTCATCGTACATGATGTTCCACAGGGTCGGACCCAATACTGATCCTTCAGGAACACCACTACTTACTCTGATGCTTTTTGATAAGCCTTCTGCTTCTAGAAGTATTTCTCTTTCCGATAGGTAAGAGGCAATGACTCCAACAAGGCTTTTATCAATATCTTTCCTCTCCATTTTATCTAGTATTAATTACCATGATGTACTGTTAAACGCCACCAACCCACCAATTACTTGGTTTACTACTTTCGAGTCTTAATGAGTTTTCCTGATCAGAGACCCTTTACTGCAGCAGTATTAATTATTCAGCCCTTCCGTGATCTTCCTAGGTAGGTTCCAGGAATTTTAGCCCTTGTCTAACAACTGTTTTGTTCTGGGATACTGTGCCGGTCAGACTCCTCGTCGTATTCAAGCTAAAAGATTACCTCGGGTTCCTGCCCGCTTCGCTAAGGATATTATGTTCCTGATGAGAATATATCTGTCCAAGTAAAACTTCCACCACCCACATATTCTTCAGAGAGCTCGTCAGGTATAGCAACAATTTCCTATCCGAATTTGAAATGACTATCCCCCGGATGGCCACTGGAAATTATTTGAGCTGATACTTATCTTGTTTCTCCAGAGTAACGGCTCGACCTTTTCTACTTTGGGTCGCTTAACTCAGGGTTAACATCTCCTATATGAAAGCTAACTGAAAGTTATGCCTTTCATCTTGGCATAATCTGAAGGCTACTAATGCCGAACTGGAACTGGACTTACGGTTCCAAACACAATGACTGAGGTTAAATCAACACAGTGCATACAATTAGTATCAGTGCACTGAGGTCTCACGTAAAATACATCCTGAATAAAGCCAGACTCGGACGTTTCCCGGAAGCGGCTTCATATATCAGCTGCCTTGAGATCAAAATCAATCTACCAGTCCTACAGTGCTTTCAATTTGCAATCCCTCTCAACTCCTTAGGTGGGATAATAATTTCACGCCAGCCTTGAAACTTTTGCACTCCTCATGACTATGTTACTGTATAATGAGACGTTTTGATTGCGGAACGATCAGAACAGCTAAATGACCACCAACACTACATTTTAGTTTTGTTTTCATCCTATTTCATATATCTTGACAATGCCAACTTCTAAGAGACGTGCTTTAATAATTTTTTTTTATATTTTGTGCAATGAGGGAATTATATTTTATATTAAATGTAAAGTCATTTTTTCTTATATTAACACAGCTTTTTCCTGGATATTTTTCACTTACGTTTTAATACCAATGATTTGAATGATTTAAAAGGAAACGTGAAAAACTGGAATATATCAGTGTCAATAGCGTGGGGCACATTTTTTATTTTTTTAATAAAATTAATTCAAGTTCAATCCCAATATTAGTTCATAATCTTATAGACAATACATCTTCATATTGACTCAGCAAATAATGCAACTGTATATTATGAAATGTAGAAATGTATTTATATAATGTAATTTTAATTAGGCATTATCGTATGTATTTTTTCAACATTCTGACAGCCCAAAATTTCCTAATTTCTGATAAATCAAAAAGTAGGTATACATTTGGGTTTGTCACATTGTACATATTGTAAATTATCCATAAAATATTAAGGAAAAAAAATGTAAAACATGATGCTTTACAAGAAAATAAGCCAATAAAATAGTCAAATAGCCCTATTTTCTTGTTTCCTTCAAAATATTCAGAATGTTTAATATAGATGTAAATAAAATCTATGGAACATATTTTATCTTTCATGCTTGGAATTTTGATACAACATTGTTTGGTTCGAAAATAGTCGGAATATTAATCATAGTAGATGAATTCCATGGATTATATTGCATAATAATAAATTTTATATTCAGTATGGTGGTGTTTCAATTCTCGATCTCAGATCTTAGTGATGTATTCTGATAAAACCGAATAATTTAAAATTTTAAAACTATTATTTTATAGTAGAGTGAAAATGTGATATAATGCATCCAGTTTCCAATTATCCTCTTCAAGAAAAAAAAAGAGAAGCTAAAGTTCCACAGGGATCAATACTGGGTCGAACCCTGTGGGACATGTACGAGGATCTGCTATGGAGAGAAAAAACACCTCCCAGTGTGAAAAGCAAGAAACAATCAGAAGTCAGTGATTGTTCCTTCGAGTTGGAATCCATCGAACTTAATTGTAACTGATCCTGATGAAACTTGAAGGCAAAACAGTTCAAGCTAAAATATAATTCACAGAATTATTGTCTCCACCAGAAATGAGAAATGTTCCGCGCAAAGAAAACTCCAAAAAAACGCATTCAAAAATATTTACTTCCACTCCCAACCGAGAAGCTAAAGAGAGAAAAAACCGTTTAGCAAAGAATAAGCAAGTTAAGCGAAATATAGACTCGGATGAAAAGAAAATTCGAGAAAAATCCACGAACAAACGAGAACCGGTAACTGATCCTCGTTTCTTATGCGAGGAATTTGGTAAAGATGGAGAATGGTGGCTGGTATGTATTAACTGTGGAATGGCAGCACATTCTGAATGCACAGGGTGCGATAGGAAAGAGGATTATACATATTTGCGGTTTCTGTCGCAAATAACGCCTTACTTATGTTTTTTTTTAAATGGTCGGTTATACCCGACACTGTCGGGTAAAATTGGCCTATGATGTTTTTTTTATTTTTCACAATTTTGTGCTGCAGAATGTTTTTTACAACCTTTTATTCAGTTTCACTTGTCAGTTCGTTCATTCGTTAGTTCGTTAGGGTCAAATCTTGCAAGTGAATTTTAACCGACTTCTAGTGGTCCGTATAATTTGAAATTTGGCAGATGTTCATAATTTCGGTGAGAATGCATTATGGAGTTTTAGTTAAAAAAAATGGCGGTTCTAAGATGTCGGAGGAGATTTGTGATTATGGTCCAATTTGATTCAAAATTGGTATGTGGGGGTTTTGGAGTCGAAGATATGAAATTTTTTGTCAATATTTATTAATTTAAAATGGCGGTCTCCAAGATGGCGGACGAGTTTTGTGATTATGGTCTATTCGATTCAAAATTGGTATGTGGGGGTTTTCGGGGTTGGAGTTATGAAATTTTTGTCAAAATTCATAAATTCAAGATGGCGGCCCCAAGATGAAGGACGAGTTTTCTGATTATGGTCATATTTCATTCAAAATTGATATGTGGGGGTTCGGAAATTATGAATTTTTTGGCAAAATCTATTAATTGAAGATGGCGACTTCAGGGTGACGGAAAAAAAAACTTTTCAACAGAAGATGTTTTTTACTTACTACAAGCTTTTATTTAAGCTGTGTACTAAAACGTATAAAATAAATTTAAGTCATCGCTGACAATGATTTAATTATTTTTTGTTGAATTATTTGGTATCAAAAAGCTTGTCGCGCGATTAATACATCGACAAGTTGTTACTTACCAACCATTCATTGTCCAAATAAATTAATTGGTAACTACTTTCATGAATACTTTATAAAAAATAAATATTTCGACAAGTTCTTACTTACCAACTAATCACTGCCCGATCAAATTAATTGGTACCTACTTTTATGAACACTTCGCGCGACAAGCTTTTTGGAACCAAATAATTCAACAAAAAATAATTAAATCATTGTCAGCGATGACTTAAATTCATTTTATACGTTTTAGTACACAGCTTAAATAAAAGTTTGTCTTTAAAAAGTTTTTTTATTAGTTATTTTATTTAGATTTATAAAGTAAGATGTACTAGCTAAATATTGGCACTAATAAAAACTTTTTAACAAAAAATTAAACCGACGAAATACGGAACTGAAAAGTAAAAAATAAAATAAACCTTAGTCTCAATAACTTAACTCCTAAACTAATGTAAGTAACTAATTTTGAGTCGGCGCCAAACAAACAAGCAAATGAATTAGGTAAGGCGTAAAATGATTGCATCGAGTTGCGCGGTGACATTCTGATAATTTTTTTGAAGTAATCTAATGATCTTTGTTGATTGTTCGTTTGGCGCCGACTCAAAATTAGTTACTTACATTAGTTTAGGAGCGTAGTTATTGAGACTAAGAAGGTTTATTTTATTTTTTACTTTTCAGTTCCGTATTTCGTCGGTTTAATTTTTTGTTAAAAAGTTTTTATTTTTCAATTTTGTGGCTGAAATCTACTAATTACTACCTACTTGTTTTTTTATTACTTCCAAAATTCTTACTTACCCACCTTACTTCAACTATTACCAGTTAAATAATATGATTATCTACTTTTACTATTTGTTGTAATATGAATTATTTTTGATGTTCTGGATAGTTTATTTCATTACCTTGTATATCATTCCATCATCTCATAGAATATAATGATTGTGATTGATGTAGGAGAACAAAAATGATGAAATCTGTCATTGTCAACTACATATGTGTCCAATGTTCACAAGTGAAAAAAATTATCCCCTATTTTTCTACCCGTAAGGGTGGATAATTCCATTCGAAATGGTATAAATGAGGTATACCCTATCTAATAAAAAAAAATCCAAATCGAAGAACCCAGTACAAAGTTATGCCTGATAGAATCGGTTAACGGACCAGAATTCAGAGGGTGAGTGATCAATATCCTTCATTTTGCTACCCTTAGGGGTGTATTTCATCTTTAAAATTCAAATGGGACCAACTTCGAAGTACACCCTATCCACTGAAAAAAGAATCATCGGATTCGGACGAAGCAGTGAAAATGTATGCGTGGTCATATATAAAAAAAAATAAACGCGTCGAATAGAGAACCTCTTCCTTTTTGGTTTCGTCGGTTAATAAATAAATATTTTTTTCTAGAGTTTATATATTTGTTTGATGTTAGAATTCAGACGTGGAATACCGACCGTATTCCCCGTCTCTCCCCTACTCAGTAACAATTATCAGTTTATATTTTTTACCTGTTACTTCATCAAAATCGTCAAAGTAACTTTCCTAACACTCCTATTTCTTTTTCCGCTACTGAATAGTACTTACCACTGGGCATTTTGGCAAGGTAACGAGTAAACTATTGCAAAGTTGAATAAATAACTGCACTACCTATTTATTAATCAAACAAACCTAACCTTTCAAACGCTGCATGCCAAGACACTGGTGAAGATTCGCCGTAGCACAGCAAATCATGTCCACTCGTGTTTTCCCCCTCTCTACCTACCAAACGGTCGTTTCAATACTGGACGAGCTCTACAGGTGGCCCGCGTAACATACAGTATACAATCAAGAGACTGTAACTCTCAGTTACCAGAATGCGGAGTCCGCCACTGTCCAGAGAGAATGGTGGCCATGACATTCCATATACGTCACTATGACTCACAAATGATCTTTCATCTCTTTCTATTAATGCCACCATTGTCTTATGAGGAATATACTCTCCTACTCAGATAACGTTTACTCTCTTTGGGAATATTCTACCTAGAAAATTCCCGCAGGAATAATTTGAGGTATTTTGTTTTTATTGCCTGACAGCTTATATTTTTAATTTGACGTCTGTCATCAATTCGCATGAAAAGTGAGAAATGAATCAAAACCGGTTTAGTACATTGTTTTTTTTTATTGGTGCCCCTTTTTACCCATTTAAAGCACGCCTCAGCGTGTTTAAATCGAACTTTAAAAAACGCGCGTTTTTTAAAGGTAACCATGACAACATCAACAAATCGAGAAACGTGAAGTCTAAATGACAAATTTTTTATTATTGATCTGACAGGAGTACCTTGTAACGTCATATAAAATATTACTCACAATTCGTTCATTTATATGTGCTCCTCCATCCATTTGATGAACTTTTCATATTCTTTTTTATATATATCACTGGATTTTCGCGGTATTAACCGCGATTCTGCCTCACTATTCAAAAAATCGATATTAGAATCATTCATTTTTGAGCTCTGGTGACAACAAATATTGATCTTTGGTAACAAATTGCAAATGAATGTTTTTCTCATTTCCATGACAACGAAAGGTATACTGATGTCACATCACGAATTCAACCTTCTTGCATTATTAGTTCTTATTTCTATTTTTTGTAGTAATAATACCAGTATATATGATTTCAAAGTGCACCAATAAAAAAAAATAACGTAAAGTATTCGTGGATAACTGGTCTTAAAAACACTTGCTCTATTTCGAGCACTCCGGCTGCGCCGTCGTGCTCGAAAAATCGCGCGTGTTTTAAAGCCCTTTTTATCCACTTATACTTTAATATACTATTATTGTGCGAGAATACCACACGAGAGTTCGATAAAGTTGAAAATAATTTTCCAGATTTATTTCTCAAACTTGTTACCATTAGGCTGGAGGAGATAGATGAAACTATGACAGCGCCCATGGTGGCAGAAGTAGGTAATGATCCTGGTAATCACAAGCACAAGCTGAAAACTTTCAGTTTCTGAGGTCTCCCCGTTTATTCACAAATCACCTAAAAATATTGTACCATACTTCAGATGAATAAACATTATTATTATTGTAGTGGCAACGGTCACGGTTGGGAAGTATAATAACATACATAAAATAACAATGAGCCCTCGCTCACAGTAAAAGTATTAAGCAAGTTGCGTGGGACGGTGATGAGCCGGTGATAAAAGGCAAATAGCGACTTAAATTGCGAGTTCGGGAACTCCTGGACGGTGTTGTAAACTGAACAATCAGCCTTATGAACAGGGGATAGAGATAATTTTGATGTCTTTCCGAGTTGTCTAGCATACACGGCATTCTATCAGGACAAAGTACTTCGCAGAGGATGGTGTTTTAATTTTCACGAACTGGTTTCGGTTACAAAAAGCAATGGAATTGGCCTTGAATGTGAACTAATGTTAAATGTAAAGCACTTAAAGAGTAAAAATTGTTACTTGTACTGTATAAGCAATACCCAATATTTTGTTGACAATTATACGTGTTAGAGAGTGCTGAACGTGTTTGTATTATTTAGGGACCGTTCAACGTTCTCACATCCTTGCAAGGGTAAAAGTAGGATCCCATTTTCAACTAAAATTGTGAACCTCATTCCTTTTCTGATTATTATATAATTTGAGAATTCTATTAAATAGTTTTGCGTTGAGTCTGATGTTATTCAGTGGTTTCCCGTCAGGTTAAAGCTAGCCAGAGTTATATGAGTACTCTTTTCAATTTGTTAAACTACTTGGCTTCCTCACTTTTCAAGACCTTATGAACCTGCGACCTCAATAAACTAACGAGCAAGCACATTACTTGCCGTACCTTAAAGTACACAGAAGTAGCATTACTTTATGATATTCAAAATATCTAGAAGTTGACATATGGATAACCTCCAAATGCGGTGAACTATCGTATCAATACAAATATTTTTTATCATTTACTTAGGTACTTTTTTCTTTGACAGAAAAAACTTCGATTCATCTGGAACACTGGATACAGTCAGAGCCGGCCTTAAGGGTGGCCAAGCGGGGCGCCGGCCCCGGGCCTCGCGCCTTTAGAGGCCTCGCGCTACCGAAGGTTTCGTTTCGTTAATAAAATCACTGATTACAATTTTGAAAAAACTTTTACACATTATGAATTTTCTTCTACTACTGAAATTCTGAAAAAGAATGGCCTCTTTGTGCACCCTTCAGAAATTTCAATTTCTAGTTAATGCTCGCAACGCCTGCTTTTCTCTAACAGAAAGGAACCAAGCTCCTAAGTACGGAATTGTACTCTAGGCCCTACCACTCTCCCGCCTATCTACATTTAGGATGATCACGTGTTAGAACGACATGTTATTAGTCATTAGTTGCGTTCAACATCATAGTTTCGTATTTATGTTTAACCGTTCACATGTTGAGTAAAGAGTTTTATTTGATCCAGTCGTTGAATAATAACTGAATATTTCGTGAATAGTCCATCCAATAACAACTGGAGAAGCTGTTTCTATAGGGAGCAAATAAAAACTCACTTCGCTAACACGAGCGTATATGCGAAGAAACGGAACGAAAAATAATCTGTACTACTTGTATACAGTCTCCGTCGGCACAAAGAGGCCGCTGGTCAACGTGGACTTGAGTGACTGCTGTCTGTTCTACAACCGATTCGTCTGGGCCAATCAAGTCGGACATCAATGCTGGCAGGTGTGTCTATACGATGGGAGGTCATAAATCACGCGTTATATTTGTGTTTTAATAGCTCTGAAAGATTAAAAACCAGTAGCGTATGTGGTCTTGGTGTGTGCCGATCGAAATACGTTTTAGGATATTAAAATATCTAAATAAAATTAGTTATCTCCGCTGCTCACAGGATTTCGCTGCAAGACTTTTTTATGCTTCTGCAATTGATATTGGGAAAACTATACCTATATTGACCACATTAACGTGAACGTGTTTATGTAGTCCTTCCTTCCTCCTTTTTTTATTTAACGTCGGCCTATTTCTGCTACCAAGACACCGACGCCGGTGAGCACACTCCTCCCAACCGGAAATTTTGCCGAATCCTCTGTTGTTTCAGAGGTGGGGTTCTTTAAAGAGCTCAACATCAAATGAACTCGGGACCGACATCTCAACGTCCCCTCCGAAGGACGCCCTATCTATCGTCTTATCTCGTGCTCATTGATAAGACGCCTGCAGCTGCGAATATGCCATAGTTTCCCCAATATCAATTGCAGAAGCATAAAAAAGTCTTGCGGCGAAATCCTGTGAGCAGCAGTGGCGGAGATAACTAATTTAATTTAGATATTTTAATATCCTAAAACGTATTTAGATCGGCACACACCAAGACCACATACGCTACTGGTTTTTATTCTTCCAGAGCTATTAAAACACAAATATAACGCGTGATTTATGACCTCCCATCGTATAGACAGACCTGCCAGTATTGATTTCCGACTTGATTGGCCCAGACGAATAGGTTGTAGAACAGACAGCAGTCACTCAAGTCCACGTTGACCAGCGGCCTCTTTGTGCCGACGGAGACTGTATCCAAATTGTACAGATTATTTTTCGTTCCGTTTCTTCGCATATACGCTCGTGTTAGCGAAGTGAGTTTCTATTTGCTCCCTATAGAAACAGCTTCTGCAATTGATATTGGATGGACTATACTACGCTACAGTTGTTAGGATATTTAACGTGGAACTTCCTTGTCCGGTAGTCACCCATTCAAGTACTAACCACGCCCGACGTTGCTAGACTTCAGATATCGATAAGACTCTCGTCAACCTGACCAGCCATCGGTGTTTATGTAGTCGCAGACAGATTTATTATCGTTATTATGGGCCGAAACATTTCGGTTTTTTATATAATATTTCAAAATTGCGACAAATTAGATGAAGATCTGAAAAAATGCTTTTGATTTGGATTTGTATCTCAGTAGTGGGGAACATCGGGATGTAGATGGAGCAGAACTATTCATCGAACTGAGAATTTTGTGAGAAGTTTTGCCACCAGAAACACTAACTGCAATTGACTTGTTGACACGACTGAAAGAAATGGGAAATCCGTTTCCCAATACTTTCATCGCATATAGGGTACTGTAAACAATTCCTGTTACAGTTGCTAGTACGGAAAGGTAATTTTCTCGTCTGAAATTAATCAAGACCTACTTACGCACATCCATGTCTCAAGATCGTTTAAGTTCATTAGCCACATTATCGATAGAGTCTGATATAAGTGCGAGGCTGGAGTTCGATGCCATTATAGATGAATTTTCGAAAATTAAAGCTAGGTGTGTGATTTTTTTATAAGATCTCATGAGTCTCACATGTACGTTTCACGTATAATTCAAATTATTGGTAGGTATATTAGGTAATATATTATATATTGTTTTGTTTAGATTTTGTTACCTTTCTCTTTTAAAAAAAATTTTTCCAAATAAATTTTTATTTAAATTATGTGTTTTATATTTTGAACATATATTTAGTAGGCACGCCATCCGAGAGGTAGTAAGGGGAAGGTGAATAAATGAGAACATTGAATAGGAATTTCTTCAAAGAATAAAAATATCAATTTATTAATAAATAAAATATATAAGGGCCTCGCACAACAAGTTGGCCCCAGGCCTCGCGCTCACTAAGGCCGGCTCTGGATACAGTAGTGAGCAAACTATTGTTACATCGTGGTAGATTATTTAGAAATTGTTATATAATTGAAATTGTTACATAGTGAGTATTGGAAATCAACCAGGAAAACTTCAGCTATCGAGTCACTAGAGGGCATTACCAGTCTTGCACACAGCGAATTGCCCGGCAACATGTTTTCGAAAATCTGTCGAATTATTTCTCACTCTCTTGTGATATTACACCTGAAAATATTCTTTATTCAGTTAGTATCCGTAGCAACGCCCAACTGTGACTTATGAGTCCATTCTAAAATCACATAAACAAACAAACAAATTTGTCATAGAAACCATGTCATAACCTTCTTGAACAACATATTTTATAAATTTTCAGCAACTGCCATAAATATCAAATAAGCCCTCAATTTAGGAAAAGTCTTCGTGTTTATAACATATCAGTTGTAGATAAAATGTATTGCATTTCATGTCTTATTATAAGCACATAAAACACTCAAGAGAAGCTTGCTTTTCTTTTTACCCGACTTCGCGACGCAAAGGAGGGTAATGTGTTTATCATGTTGTATGTTTGTTCCTTTGTGGCGCTCTAGATGATTCTTATTTCAATCGAATTCTCTTAAATCTTGCGAGTGCGAGTTGCCATATTGTGAATAAAGATATGACAGTAATAATCAGAATTCAATATGGCGACAACCAGACGCCATATTGTGACAAAATTCAATATGGCGACAACCAGAGTGAATAAAAACATGACAGTAAAAATCAAAATTCAATATGGCGACAACCAGACGAATGAATAGATGTTCATATGGCTAGTGGAAATGCAGATTTCAATAATGCAAGTGGTATTCAAATATCAATCAGAATTGGACATTCAACATTTACTTGAAATAGTTTTTTATATTTTTGATGTAATTTGACACATAAATAAAAAGTTGGACTTGTTTTTGTTACCTAGCAACCTTTAAAACACGGCGTGTTTTAATCTTGAGATTTCGCACGCTTTTTAGTTCATAGAACAAGGATTATGATGCAGGTATGATAAAAAAGTTATTTTTTTTAAATATATTCTCCATCATGGTGATTTTTTGTTTTATGGGGGGCGCCAAATTACCCTCGCGCCCGGTTGAAAATTTCACCTTGAGCCGGCACTGTGGGAATGAATCGATATTTTTCCACAAAGGAACATTCGAATGACCCCATATAACTGTTACTGAAACAGTGTTTTTTTGTTGTATTGATCAATCAAATTTGTAACCAGTAGTTACCAATTAACCTATA
Organism: Gonioctena quinquepunctata; assembly: GCA_018342105.1. Lineage (NCBI taxonomy): Eukaryota > Metazoa > Arthropoda > Insecta > Coleoptera > Chrysomelidae > Gonioctena > Gonioctena quinquepunctata. The sequence continues at coordinate 333,920 of JAFIRS010001339.1, read as the reverse complement.
TTGGTGTCATAGTGACATTTCTGGTAGCTTTTCCAATTGTTGAAACCATCTGAAACATTCTCATTTGAAGAAAAAAAAACAGATTTCGAAAAATATGGCGACGTCACACTGTTTTCCTTATAGACCCCATGATTACATGTATGGTAAGAAACACAAACATGATTTTTGAAGGGAATTAAAATGGACATTCCTTTCCCAGATCCAATTTTCACTGTATCAGGTCCCATTGACCATTATAAAGCAGCCATGGTGGCAAGAATGTCTACGGCTAAATTTGTAAGTATTCAGCATCATCATGCACTCAATTAAAATAACGAAAATGTTGTCATAAACATTTTATTGTACACTTTTTTAACCAAAAACAATGTTTTTTGGAATGCTTAAAATATATACGAGGAAACTTTTGGCTTTCTACTTCTCCTTTTCATATGAAAAAATAGAAATCTAATCGATAATTTAAAAAAACTCAGATGTGGAAATCGAGCCGATAATTTTTTTTTTATCGCATTTTTTTCCATTCACAAGTATATTTTCAGATGGAACTTTCCACATATTGAAAAAAGGATTTCCACATACTCGTAGGAAAAGGATGAAACAAGACGATTTCAAACGAGGGTGAGCATCACCCGAATTCTGAAATCGTATTTCAATCCGTGTCACACACTACATTTTTCATATTACCTGTAATGAAACAATTGGTTTCTTCCCGGTAACAGTCGCATTGGTCTGAAACTCGCAGTTTCAATACAAGTAATTTGAAAAAGCCATTCTTACATGTTCAAAATGTTTCCAACCTCATTCAACGGGCAGAAAATGGTTTCTTCCCTCGGCCAAAGAAGACAAAGAAGATGAAAACTTGGAAGAGGAGGGAAGACCTTTGCAAGAAGACATTGATATCAGTGAGCCTGGAACATCTGGGGTATCCAAACGGAAGAAAAGACATCAGCAAATAACGACTCTTCGATAACGCCATATAATAGAAGTTTGTGCCCCACTTGGAAACTCTGATCACACCCTCATCTACACAACATGCTCTTTCCATTTACCATCGAGCTGCACAATACCACCCCGTCTCATGTGGCATTACAATTCGGCCGACTGGGAAGGTCTTCGTATGTTTTTCTCAGCGTTTCCATGGAAGAGAGTTTGTTTCTCTTCAGTAGATCCAACACGATGTGCTGAGACAATTTCTGAAATCATCATGTTGGGGATGCAAACCTACATACAGAATACCGAAAGAAGAACATCATCTGATAAGACCTGGTTTAACAGAAACTGCTCTAGAGCTGTGGCTTCCATACAGGCAGCATACCATCGATGGCTAAAAAATCCGGGCCCTGAGACCAGACCAGCATATGTCGAGGCTAGAGGCATATGCAAAGAGACAATAGAATGCTCAAAAGATGCCCACAATGCCAAAATAAGATCAAAACTTGCTGAATGTCCTAACGGATCCCGTTCATTTTGGTCTTTCGCCAAAGCTGTGGGAAGAAACTTTACTTCCAGCTCATTTCCTCCTCTAACCAAAGAAGATGGAACACTAGCAACGACTGCCCAGGAAAAAGCCAATATCTTTGCGCACCTATTTGCTGGAAATTCCACTCTGGATTCATCGGGAAAACAACCCCCGAACATTACACCTATTGACAGTCACATGCCCGAGATCACCTTTCGCCAACGTACTATCAGAAAGATTTTGCTGGGTCTCAACACCAACAAAGCCTGTGGATCTGACGGAATCCCGCCGATTGTTCTCAAGAAATGTGTCTCCGAACTAACACCTGTTCTTTGCAAGTTGTTCAACCACTCTTACAATTTGGGGGTATTTCCGTCCAATTGGAAAATTGCAAGAGTACAGCCAGTCCCTAAAAAAGGCAAAAAGGCCCTACCTAGCAACTACAGACCTATCGCACTGCTATCTATTATTTCAAAGGTCATGGAAAAAGCCATCAACATCGAGCTCATGAAATATCTGGAAGACTCAGGAATTGTCAACGATAGGCAATATGGCTTCCGCCATCAGAGATCAACTGGTGACCTGCTCGCTTACGTCTCACATATATGGCAGCTATCTATTGAAAAGTATGGAGAAACTTTAGCTGTGGCATTAGATATCTCCAAGGCGTTCGATCGAGTTTGGCACCAGGGACTCCTCGCCAAGCTTCCGTCTTATGGCTTGCCCCCTCAGCTGTGTTCTCTGCTTGCTAGTTTTCTCTCAAACAGGTCTCTCCATGTAGTGGTCGATGGAGTTTCATCTGACACTCTACTCATAAATGCTGGTGTTCCGCAAGGATCTATTCTCGCACCAACACTATTTCTACTTCACATCAACGACCTGTTGAAAGCAACTTCATGTCCAGTACACAGCTTTGCTAGTACCCTCCATACCGCTTTCTCTTCCAGGGCCCCTATATCAGCCCGTGAAACCAGAAATGAACGAGGAAGAAATGTTAATAATATAAATATGGACTTAGCAACAATTCTCGAGTGGGGATCTAATAACTTGGTAGAATTCAATGCAAACAAAACACAAGCATGTCTTTTCTCTAGAAAAGCCGATCTCACTGTGCCTAACATAACTTTGTCAGGAGTAACCATACCACTGAAGTCATCCATATCGATGCTTGGTATTACTATCAGCAATAACCTTTCCTGGGAAAATCACGTGAGGTCCATTGCCAAAAGTGCATCCCAAAAACTTGGTTTTTTGTTTCGTGCCAAGAGCTATTTCACCCCCACTCAGCTGCTTATGATCTATAAGGCACAGATCCGACCTGTTCTGGAATACTGTTCCCATATTTGGAGCGCGGCACCTAAACATATCCTGAGGCTATTGGATTCTGTCCAAAAAAGGGCAATTCGTCTCGTCGGTGATGCCTCGCTTACAAACTCGCTCACTTGTCTGGAACACCGTAGAAAAGTTGGCGATTTGTCTCTATTTTATAGATATTTTCATGGGCGATGCTCTGCTGAAATATCAACAATCGTTCCTGCTTTGGCAGTCTCTTCTAGACTAACCCGTCAAGTTCAGTCATCACACCCCTCCGTGGTCACTTTGGAGACCTGCAGAACATCACTTTTCCAAAGACTCGTTCATCCAACGAACAGCGAGGCTTTGGAACTCATTGCCTAGGGAGGTGTTCCCCGAGGCATACAACCTCCAGAAATTCAAGAAGAACACCAACTCCTCCTTCTTTCCCTTGGTTCCCACGATTCCTGAACATTACAGGATATCCCTTTTCGTGGGAACCAGAACATAAAAAAAAAAAAAATGAAAAAAACGCGCCTCTCACTCAACCTCATGGTGGTGCGGAAATGGGAGGAAAACGGTGCTCTGTATTAAATTATCTGTATTTACTAAAAAAAAGAACGATTGTGCGAGTTGTAGAAATTTGCTGTACTTGACTACGCAGGAAATTTCATATTCCATAATTTTTAACCTAGGTGCTGGAGGGAAGATATTCTCAAAAAACTAGTTTTTGGGACCATTTTTCCAATATGGCAGCGCGTGCGGCGGTTGCTCAATGTCGCAAACTCGTAATATCAATTAGGAGATCGAATTGTATGAATCTACCAAATAAGAACTCTCTGGGACCTTTTGCAAGCCATTGCCTGGCTTCTCTGGAGATACATTAAAAATGCAAAGGGGTCGTCTGCAGATTCATTCGATCTTCCTATTGAATATTTTTGTGTTATCTGGAATGACATAATGTAAATCAACTTTCAATATTAGCCAATGCGTCGGTCAATCATTACATCACCATTTTTCGAATGTTCAAGCAAATATGTCCCATATTCCCCAACATGTTCTCCGACCTCCCGAACCACCCCCGAATCCAACTCGTCCGTCGTAGAGCCACCCCCGCGCCCCCGTACAAGGACCCGAAGACTCGTCCCCGAGCACACGACCCAGCGCTACACCGCCAACCGGACGTACTGGGAGCAGACCGACTGAAATTCTTCTGCCCCATAGTGAATTTCCCCCCGAAAGACGCCCTTCCCCATCAACAAATCGTCACGTTCAAAATCGAAAAGGTCGCGAAGAAAAAATCCGCCACGACGGACGCGAAGAAGATGGACTTCCACATGGAGACGGATTACAGGGATTCGAGCGCCCAGACTGATCCCTGGGAGCCACCATACAAAATTATTGGAAATGGAAATCCCGAGATTTTGAAGCTGAGTTTTTTGAACTGGGGTGAGTACTAGTTTTCATAAGCCAATTATTCAAGTATCACTTAACAATGTGAGGCCTTCGAGAGTCTATTGTATTACTTTGTCATCAGTGTTTCCTAGTTTTATAGGCTTGTCTTTTACATGGTACAGTATATAGGTATTTCGGGTTCGTGTCTTTTTTCTACGGAGGCGTAAAAGGGCCACGAGCATTTTTTTTTGGAAATCCCGACTTTAATCCGGGGGTCCGACTTTAAAGTCGGGAGAGTATGTTTTTTTTTGTTGATGTGACCGTAGGCGCCATCTGCAATTACTAATTGCAATCAATCGAAGAGTTTTTCCCCCGTAGTCTTTTTTTGTTGTTGTTTCCTCCTATGTAAAAAAAAGTAGCTTTTACTTACTTGTCATAATCATATTAAGATAACTGATATCAAACAACTCACGCTTTTTTTGCATAAGAGGATTTTTTTTGGTCAATGACTTTAGTCTTATATCTTTTATTGCTTTATTTAACGTCGGCCTATTTCTGCGACCAAGGCTAAACACCGACGCCGGTGAGCTCACTCCCCCCAACCGGAAATTTTGCCGAATCGTCTGTTGTTTCAGAGGTCAACGAGCTCAACATCCATGAACTCGGGAACGCCATCTTAACATCCCCTTCAAAGGACGGCATATCTATCGTCTTATCTCGTGCTCATTGATAATACGCCTAAAGCAGCGATTATGCTACTACGCTACAGTTGTGAGGGCATTTTACGCGCGCCTTACTTGTCAGGTGTGTGATGCCCGTGATCAAACAGGTTGTTTTAACGTAAAAATTGTAATGCCCTTGACTGAAGGTACGCGACACAAAAAGGTGAACGACTGTTTCCCTTCGTTCGCTATTAAATTTGACGCAGGAATGCGGGGGAGTTCCGACAAAGAAGTAAAATCTCGTAAATTATTTGATATGAATACCACCAATCAAAAGGCCTCATACATATGAACATTCCTGTTACGCTGACAGCGACGACTTAAAAGTTAAAAAAGACCGAAAATAATTACGACAGGACAGTTGTTATTTATATTGCTATTGATCTCCACACCGCGATAGATAATTAACGATTCTCCGACAGCCGAGATGAAATATTAACCGCAGGGACTGCGATTAAAATATACCGCGGTGTAGCCCAGACACATAAAATATAATTTGTGACCACGGCGGCTTTCTTTGAACACCGCGACATATATATATATATATATATATATATATATATATATATATATATATATATATATATAAACAGGATCAAATTATAGGTAGCGACACCTATAATCTGTGTGGTGGAATTTTGAAGACACGAAAATTTTGAAGACACGAAAATTTTCGTGCAACATCAATAGGTCACCGACAGATGTCAGCATAGGCATTATAGGTGTCGCTACCTATAATTTGATCCTGTTCACATTTTTGTACGTACCGAAAGGTAATAACTACACGAGATATCTGATACGAATTTGAAAGAGACCACAGGCCGTCCTGATGATTGGGAAACCATGAAACAGGCTGTAGACGGATGGTGATCTCTCTTGGATTCCTAACAGATTTCTCATATTCTCGTTATATATATATATATATATATATATATATATATATATATACATATTGTTATGTTTAGAAGTACGTTAAATGTTTAAAGAGGTGAAATAAGAATGAAAAATTGAAGAAAACCCATAAATCAAAAATGTTCGTACTTAGTAATCTATGCTATGTTATTTTACAGTTTATCTGAAGATTCTACCGTTTTTCTGAAACCTTATTAATCGATACCTATGTTTGAAAAAACATGTTTTCAACATTACAAGCAATTGGCATAATTTTAAAAATTATACGAAACAAGTGTATACTTCGTAAATTGCCAGTTTATCAAAAATATGCCTAAAATAGTGAAAGTGTAAACAACAGACATCGTCTCAGTAGATACTCAACGAATAGAACTCAATTTTTCCAAAGAAGATTTTAAACCAGTGAACGCGTAAAAATCGGTCATTCAAAATAAAAATCATTCAACATCAAAACGAAAGTATCTCTAGTCGAGGGTAAAAAAATAAATTGTTTATTTGGCAAGATTTATATATATATATATATATATATATATATATAAATCTTGCCAAATGAACAATTTATTTTTTAGTATATATATATATATATATATATATTGTAATAAGGAACCATTCATCTATTTGATTTCATAGTAGAGTCAACTCTTGATTCGACAAAAAGTAATAAAGTGTAGCAATAGCCAAACTAACTGAAGAACAGTTATTCTACCAGGCATACTATATTTGTTTTACTATCAAGTATATCTTATATTCAAATTCATTCTGACGTTCCATACATTTTTCTCCTTAAATTATACCAGGTGTATAAGTTGTTGTTGTTATTCTTTAGAATACATATATAATATTAAAATTCCTACGTGTATTATTGTTTCCGAATTATCTGAGATTGGTAAATGTACTGTCAAATTAAGTCTCCACGCTTCATTATATACTGAGGGTGATAGCTTTCCAAGCCGCTCTGGGAGGTTGTCCAGTTATTGGCCAATAGACTAATATCGCCCAGTAAAGGCCTAGCTTTAACAACTAACGAGCAGGTGGTTATCAAACGCGACCGACGTTGCTTGGCTCAGATATCGATAAGACTCTCGTCAACCTCACCAGCCACCGGTGCACTTATTATTTTTAACTTTTCAGTCCTTAATGCTATATAACCGTATTTTTTGTTTCAAACTATAATTTTATTTATAGATACATAAATTATCAAGTACGTATTTTGCTAAAGTTCTTTGTTGAGAAGAATTGAAATCCCGTGTCCATTTTAGAGTTAATATTGAATCATCTTGAAATGTGTAATACCTTCATGGATCCTCAGATGAAAACATCCCCATAGAAAAGTATCTCTGTACAAGATGATTTGGTTTGACGTTATACAGGGGGTTTCAAAATTCAGTATCAAGATTTCAGGAGCGTATTATTCAGGTCAAAATAAGACTTTTTTCCCATAAACATGTGTCAACAAACGATTCGTTACCGATCTACAGAGCGTTGAAGTTTCAAGATTTTTTTATTTTTTCCTCATAGCTCTTTCAGTTTTTGCGATATCAAGATCAAATTTGAAACATAGTTTACGTTTTAGGGTTTACATCATCCAGTATGCCGAGTAATTGTGAGAATCAACAGGAAGATATTTTTTCTGGGGTCAAGCCCTTTTTCGCCCCATAAACTTTTTTGTAGTACGCCACTGGTGGATTCTAACATGTGAAATTAATTATTTGTTTTGTTTATACATTTTTTTGTCTCTCGTAATTTGTGGGCATCTGCGACCGTTATCGAGAAAAAAAGTAAAATCATTTTTTGTTATTCGCTAGAGTTAGTTGAATTTTTCAACGAAACAATGAAAAAGAGAATTAGTGGGCTTTGACTGCTATTTTCATTTTGACGTTTAGGTTTGTTTTGAAGCATGTGACATTATTTGAAAGTTGGTGGATGTCTCATCGTGTATTTGTTTAACATTAAAATGGAAAATGAACCATATCCATTTGAACATCTGGCTGACATCCATTTTGTTCATGATCTGGCTAATGGTAATGGACTTGAAGATCAGAGGTTGAACGCGCTAAAATTTCCTAATCGCCGGTTTCCCAACTATAGAACTTTTTTAAATTCCCATCAGCACTCAACCCAGTAAGAGATGAAGAGATTTTAAATGTTATCGACGAAAATCCTGGTATGAGTACTCGACAAATAGCACGGTATTTGGATGTTTCCCATTCAACTGTCTGGAGGGTTTTACACGAAAACATGCTATACCCATATCATATCCAGCGCGTCCAAGGTTTGCTTCCGCGAGATTTTCTACGGCGCTTGCAGTTCTCCCGATAGATAAGATACTGCGCAACTGTATTAGGGATCCTGCATTCTTATCTCGTATCCTTTTTACCGGCGAAGCTCACTTTACACGCGACGGAGTAGTGAATTACCACAACGTTCATATTTGGGCAGTAGAAAATCCACACATGATCAGACAATCTCGACACCAGGAACAATTCAGCGTAAAAATATGGACAGGAATAGTAGGAGATACTTCAATTGATCCTTTTATTTTAGCGCGAATTTTAAATGGTGCCACATATTTAAACTTCCTGCAGAACGAATTGCCTGCATTAGTGGAGGACGTGCCTTTACAAGTTCGTCAACAAATGTGGTTTATGCACGATGGGGCCCTCCCTCATTTTCGAGTCATCGTCCGCGATTATTTAGATACAGTGTTTCCCAATCGGTGGATTGGCAGAGCAGGAGGAGGACATTTCCAGCACCTTCTATAAAAAGTCAAGGTTCGTTGGGTTTCTTATTTTTTAGGTAATGTTTGAGGCAACTTGTAATTCAGATCACTGACCCCTGAAAAAATATCTCCCTGTAGATTCTTACAATCACTCGGCAAAAGACCCCGCAAAATCCTTATGGGAAATGTCTCTCGGCTAAATTTGCTGAAACTCTGCAAAAATATAGTATTCGGTATGCTGATCAAAAGTCTCAATGGGCACAACCCTCCATTTTCAACCCCAGACCCCCTACAGCCCCCCCAAAGTACACTTTCCGGTGTGTTAATGCAATATTTCAATTCATCTTCAAAGCGTTTCCTTTCACTGCCCACCCCTTTCTCCAACCGAATCCTACATTCTACCCTCACCACACCTCGCCCTCACCCCCACACCCCCACCCAACCCTTCAATAACGCCCCATTACACACTTTCAAGGTTGAAGATTCTTCAATTGCTGCAAATCGTGTAGAACCAAATCTTGGTATCGAAATAATAGATGAATAATTAAAATAAGATGCACCTACATTAGTCAGGGAGGGATGTACTGTAATGTATATATACATGTTATATATATATATATATATATATATATATATATATATAATAAAAGCTTCAAAAGATTGAAATAAAACAATTGAAGAATCTTTAACCTTGAAAGTGTGTAATGGGGCGTTAATGAAGGGTTGTGCGGGGGTGAGGGCGAGATGTGCTGAGGGTAGAATGTAGGATTCGGTTGGAGAAAGGGGTGGGCAGTGAAAGGAAACGCTTTGAAGATGAATTGAAACTATTATGTATTAACACACCGGAAAGTGTACTTTGGGGGGCTGTAGGGGGTCTGGGGTTGAAAATGGAGGGTTGTGCCCATTAAGACTTTTGATCAGCATACCGAATACTATCTTTTCGCAGAGTTTCAGCGAATTTAGCCGAGAGCCATTTTCCATAAGGATTTTGCGGGGTCCTTTGATCTTAATATCGCAAAAACTTGAAAAATCTTGAAACTTCAACGCTCTGTATATCGGTAACAAAGCGTTTGCGGACACATGTTTATGGAAAAAAAAGTCTTATTTTGACCTGAAAAATACGCCCTTGAAATCTTGATACTGAATTTTGAAACACCCTTTATATAACCACCACAAACATAATTTGTTATGAAATTTTAGCATATGGAAATATCTACCTGCATGGATTCTTTCTGCTGCAGAACAATTATTTCAAGTTCTCTGAGACAAAATAATCTAGTCAGTTCCGAGTTATTTTCAAATCCTGACATTGCTAATAGTGTTCTAGTCACAGAACTATAAGTTATAGTTCTGTGGTTCTAGTTCTGACATTTATTGTTTAAGAAACTTGGCAACATTGGCGTTTAACGTCACAATCAACCCGATTGGCTGCTCGGTCGTTTAAGTCACAAAGAGCGCCAATACTAGTGCTTCAAAATTTGCTGATTTTCAAAAACGAATGGTAACTGCTGTAATTGAAATCTGACTCGAAAAAAACTTTCTGGGTACATTTATATAAGCGTTATGTTTTTTAAAGCGATATTTTCTCGTGTCCTTGCCTATTCCGAGTTATTCTGTCGAAATTCCGATAACTAAATAGGAATTAGCTATTAAGTCAAAATTCCGAATCGATATCAGCTAATTCCGAATTAAGAGAAAGTCGGAATTAGCTGATCCGTTTATTAAGTCACAATTGCGAGGTACTGAGTAGGAATTAGCTAAATTCTGGGTTATTCATTCGAAATAAAAAAAAACTTGTGGTTCTTCTACGTCTTCATACGTATTAGTAAGATTTATTAATATGCTGAATTTGAACACTCTGGATCAGGATTCCGTTATCTTAACCCTATAAATATAAATAAAAAGTAAAAACTTTCTAAAAAATTAAACCGACAAATAAAGAAACTGAAAAGTGAAAAATAAAATAATCCTTTTTAGTCTTAATAACTAAGCTCCTGAACGAATGTAAGTAACTAATTTTGAGTCGGTGCCAAACTAATTTTTTGTGGCTAAAATCTACTAATTACTACATACTTGATTACCTCCAGGTCTCCATTATGTTATAGTGTCATCAGAACTACGTTTGCCAAGTTTCAATAGAATCGGTCAACAGGTGAAAAATCAATCATCCCCTATTTTTCTACCCTAAGGGATCATTTTCTTTTTCAAATTCAAATGTGACCAACTTTGAGGTATACCCTATTCCATAAAAAAGAATCATCTCAATCGGATAGCCCAGTACAAAGTTATGGGTGGTAGAATCGGTTAACAGGTAAAAATTCAGTGGGTGAACAATCAATCCCCTCTAATTTCCTACCCTTAGAAGTGAACTTTTTTTAAATTTAAATGTGACCACTTCGAGATATACCCTATCATCAAAATTGGACCTCCTCTATAAAAAGTAATTCGTGGTCATACCTAAAAAAAATCTTAAAAAAATATACGCGTCGACTAGAGAACCTCCTCCTTTTTTAGTCGGTTAAAAAATAGGACAAGCTTCATATAACATATATTTTTGAATAAGTGAACAACATGCTTAAATTAAATTCCTACATCACCTGTAAAGCTTTTAAAAATGGAGCGGCACTACTCGGATCAGCTGTGGTAGTTTCAAACTGTATTTGACTGTTTCCTCTTTTCCATTTTTTTATCACTACATTATTCTTCTTTCGCATTATATTTTTACAAACCTGATAGTTACGGAAAATGAACGTTCAATCAAGTTCCTGAAACAATGCACGATGATATATAAAGAATGCCAAACGAAATGAAGCTACCATCGCTACTACATATATTGCGACACATTTCCTTATCACCATTCGAATGTTTGAACTTCTCATTACAAAGTTATATCCCCAAACGAAAATTGGATATTTATCAGATCTTCCCAAATCCATTACCATTATTCAAATGTAATGTATTTATGACGTGTTTGAGGAAGTTTACAACACATTATACAATACCTTCTGAATCATTTAAGGAAATGATTCTTTCAATGTTTGTTCTTCAATTCTGAACTCCGGGCTTCAGAGTTTGCACAAATTCAGAAGTGTTTTTGGTTCCATTCAGGTAGTGGCCTGCCAGCTGGTATGCACGAAGTCCGGCTCATAGAAAGAGCGAGAATGAGAGCATCCTGGGAAAAAGCTATCGAACCGGACATAAAAAATGATCAATCCCTAGAACACTTTCGCGATTACTTGGAAGCTTTGGAAAGGGACGAGTGGGCTTTTCGAGAACAAGAAATCACCGAGATTCAAGAACTCCGAATGCAGCTTCTCGAAAAGATGCTAAACGAAATCCACGAGAAATCGCAGACTAGGGCCGAATTGAAAATGAAAAACTTCGCCGCCAAAAAAGAAGCAGAGAAGATGGAGCAATTGACCAAGATCAGAAAAAAAACTGCGAGAGGTAAGTGTACGAATTTGCTCTGATTTTTCGAAGATGGACTGCAGAACTGTATTGGGAAATCATTGCTGGTAGATAAAGTAAACTAAAAACACACGATTTTCACCAAAAATTGGATTACAACACCCACGACGCGTGTTTCGCTATACTATAGCTTTTTCAATTATAATAACTGGGGTTCGATATAAATAATAGGAATAGGTAATCAGTTGAATATTAGGTAATTAAGTGATTGTTGGACGAAATATTATTCAATTTCTAGTAAACAGATTTAAAAGGGATTAATTATTCAAATTAATCCGGTCATTTAATAAATATTGTTAATTCTTGTCTTTGTTAATCTCTAAGCTTTCTAGGAGATTCGGTTTTTTATTTTATTTTTCTACATGCAAATATTCAAAGTCATTAGTAAAGCAATGCTTTTCAGTCAGGAGATGATTAGCAAAAGTGGAATTAGATTTGCCCTTCATAAAACTGTTTCTAGGCTCGGATATGCATTGCTCGCAAAGTTCTACCTGTTTGTCGGGGGTAAATACATAAGAGATAATGTTTTTATCGATAAATACATGTTTAATTGTATAAAAGTTTTATTGTCATGGCAAACAATCGAGAATCAAGGGAATGAAAAAATCGCGAGAGCGATTTTTTCTACTTCCCTTGATTCGAGATTTTTTGCCAAATGACAATAAAATTTAAATACGATTTGAAAAGTATTTATCTACAAAGTGACCCATTTGAAAGCGGGCCACCTCTCTAAAACTGTTATTCCGATTCAGAAGTTTTTTTTCAGTAGATAGAGCATCAATAGTTCTAGTTGATTGCCATAAATTCGAAATAAAAATGTCACGGTCTACTTCGAATTTTTTTCAAGGTCAAAAATCCAAAAAAACATACTAGCGATTTTTTTTATAAAATTTGACGACGCCACTGGATTTGTGATGCTCTCAAATGGGTGTGACCAAAATTTCACGATACAATTATATTTTTTAACAGAAATATGGCATAAGTAAAATTCATATCACTTTGTCAAAATATTTCGAAAAGTCGTCATATAAATCACAATCTTGTTAAAAATATCGTTTAAAATGGTCTTTCAGGTCGTTAGCGTTTGTAAACAGCAGTTATTCCAAATGGCGTCAAATTATGTTTCTTCCAAACGTAATTCCATAGTATAGGAGATAGTTATGTCCATCAGAACACTGCAGAAAACACGTTTGGAAGAAACATAATTTGATGCCATTTTGAATAACTGCTGTTTACAAACTCGACTGCTAACTACGAAGGCGTAGAAGGGCCAACGACAAAATATTTTGAAAAACATTTGGAATTGCCACTTTGAATTGACAATTGTCACTTAGAAGAGACAATTGTCACTTCGAATGACAATTGTCACTTTGAACTGACAATTGTCACTTTGAAGTGACAATTGTCACTTTCAACTGACAATTGTCACTTTGAACTGACAATTGTCACTTCAAAGTGACAATTGTCAGTTCAAAGTGACAATTGTCAGTTCGAAGTGACAATTGTCACTTCAAAGTGACAATTGTCAGTTCGAAGTGACAATTGTCACTTCAAAGTGACAATTGTTAGTTCAAAGTGACAATTGTCACTTCATAGTAGCAATTCCAAATGTTTTTAAAAATATTTTGTTGTTGGCTTTTCTACGCCTTCGTAGCTAACGACCTGAAAGAGCATGCAAGATTGTGATTTATATGACGACTAGGTATTCGAAATATTTTGATAAAGTGATATGAATTTTACTTATTCCATATTTCTGTTGAAAAATATAATTTTATCGTGAAATTTTGGTCACACCCATTTGAAAGCATCACAAATCCAGTGGCGTCGTCAAATTTTATTTAAAAAAATCGCTAGGTTTTTTGGATTTTTGACCTTGAAAAAAATTCGAAGTAGGCCGAGAAATTTTTATTTTTATTTCGAATTTATGGCATTCAACTAAAACTATTGATGCTCTATCTACTGAAAAATAAAACTTCTGAATCGGATAATAAATAACAATTTTAGAGAGGTGGCTCGCTTTCAAATGGGTCACTCTGTATAAAAAAATGTATCGAATGTATTTTAGGGAGATTAATACACAACTACATTATAAAGACAATTTAGTTTGAAATAGAAAATTCAATTGGGAAGTAAGAATTTCAAATTAACAATAAACATTTCAAATTAATAGAAAACGTGTTAAAATATTTACACATTATTTAGAGTTTGACTGATCTTCGGTAACATACATATTATGAACATTGAAAGTGCAATAGTTGTATGTTATATTATGACCAGATTTTTTTGGATATTATTAATGTTTTCCGTAGTAGAATTTTCTTGTATAATGTTATATATCTTGTAGTTTGGATCCCAGAAGGTTTAGGTCTCAGGTTGTTGATTAAATTAGCATGATGTTCCTCGTCTAACTGTAAATAGGGGCCTAATGACTTAGCATTTGCATGTCCAGTCATTTTGATGAGCTGTTCTTTCGGGACACCTGACTTGGAAAGATTTGAACAGCACTTGATCGATTTGAGTGATTTGTGATCTTGTTTGTAAGAGTATTAAGCCCTATTCTTTCCGCAGATTGTTTGGTCCATTTTCCAATCTTATTTATCCCAATAGGCACATTTTTGTACCATTCAGAATTGGTTCTATTCCAGTAAGGATTTACAGTCAGAAAAAGACGGTCTGACGTAATTCTAGTAGTGCGTTTACTCATAAGTTTTTTAAATAACCTCACCGGCACACTTACTGTCTGATAATTTTTGAGCTCCACCCTGGCATGTTTTGGAAAAAATCGGGTTGTATTCACTTCTTCCAGTTGGGTTACCATTCGATTTCTTTTCCTCTTTGAAAAAGTGCACTTTGCATCTTGCTGCTTCTCCCTCTCCAGGCTAGTTCGAGTGCCATTATATGATAAAGCTTTTTTTGAAGTCCTTCTGGACAATCCTCGTTCCACAAATTCATTATTTCATATATTTCTTCCTTACTTAGAAAGTTGAACTTTGCTTCCTCTTGTTGGGAATAGACTGAAGCTGCTTTCGTTTCGCATTTTTTGCATCCCTTGCTTCTTTGAATGCAATGTCTGCAAATGGATTAAATGTTCGGGCGTACTGTTTATAGTATCTTTCTTGAAGAAGTTTCGTAGTAACATTCCACATAGTCTTTATAACGCATTCTTTTAATCTTTACCATCAGCTCTCTTCATATTAAAAGCCCAATCTTTCATGACCAATCCAAGCTCTTGATTTGAAGTAGTTTCTATAAGCTCATAATGTTTCTCTTTTAAAAATATTTCAAACTGTTTCCATATTGACTTTTGGTTATTTACTGTACTTTTCGGAATAACATTCTGTACAGTTTTTTCGATATTTTCTAAAGATTCTTGACCAAATCTTGCTATTTTGAAACGACGTTGTATTAAGAAAACTCGAAAATAATCTGACAGTAGATTGTGAATGCTACCATTCACGGTATAGTTGATCAAAAGCAAGGTGCATATTTATCAGCTAGGTAGCTTTTTATCATTAAAAATGACTGTTAATTGGTCGATTTTAAGAAATTGAAGAAATCTCATTGGTTCTTAGAATAGGCGTGTATTAATCCTATGTTCTCTTCTCGGCCATCTTTGAGAACCATCATCATGGAAAGTGCTAGAGACCGGTCTCTTGTCCTTATCCAGTCAAAATTCTAAATTCGTGAATGGCTGTTGCCCACTTATTTGATGTCCAAAGAGTAAGAGCCTTCGGGTTACACTTGACTTTAGTAACAGTGATAGGAGATCATGAACATTAATCCTATGTAAAAACTTGGACAAGTACCACAAGTTAGTTTATATATGTACTCCAAATTTGTCGGTCTTTTCAATTCGATCTTTGTTGTTTTTAATAAATTTTCCCAAAGTATTAATTGTTCTGTAAGCAATATTAATATCTTTAGGTCTTGAATAATTAGAAATTTCCTCTGAAGGTTTTCTGAAATAAGTAATAACCCTGTAATTCGATTTTGTATTTGAATCGGTTGGATAAACTTCCTGAATTGCCTTTTTATAGAGTTTTTTCGACGTAATCACTTAGATACAGTATATCCAAATCGTTGGATAGGTAGGGGAGGTACGGAACATTGGCCTGCTCGATCTCCGGATTTAAATCCTCTAGATTTTTGCATTTGGGGTTTTCTTGAGTCATTAGTTTATTCCAGTCCCCTCGAAAACGTTGAAGACCTGAGGAATCGAATTATAGCCGGCTATGAGACAATAAGAAATACACCGGGAATATTTGCGCGAATACGACAATCAATGAGGCGATGAGTTGAATCTTGTATCACGTCTGAGGGAGGTCATTTTGAACATTTGTTGTAGCTTTGCGCCTATTTATTTATTAGTGATATTTTCTGTTATTGTTCTGGTTTAACGTTATTGTATTAGATAGTTCTTGACAATGTATTGAAGAAATGAAAAATACGCGTTAAGATGTTTTATTTTTTTGCATAAAAACGGCGCCCCATACGAAAAAAAGGCAAGAGGGATTTTTTGTCACAAATTGAACGATGAATTCAAAAATGATTTTCAATTTGAAATATCTCAGTGGCGTACAATTTTTTTCTTTAAAAAAATTGAGATCATTACCCATATGCGCGCCAATGATGAACATAAAATTCTTAATTGCATGTCAAAAAATGCGCAATAACTACCTCTTAAAACTCATTTGCATATTTCGACCGGTTTCAGAGTAATAAAAATAGTCAGTTTTTAAGAAAAACCTTAACAACCCGTATCTCGATAAACGAAGCATTTGTGGTCAAAAGTTATATAGCAAACTGTCATTATTTATTCACTAACATCCTGTATAACGAAGGTTTGTGAAAAACTGGAAAATCGTGTTTATTATTTATTTTCGTTATGGTCAAATCTAAGAAGTTTATCGAATCATTCATTTCAATTTATTTTGTAAATTTAATTGAGCGATGAATGCCATTAACGAAGTCAAAAAATGTATTTAATTGTCTATCAGTTCCTACAAAGCAACTCATGATGTCTACATATCTATACTAGTATAAGAAGTTTATTATCAACGGGTTGTTATGTTCGTTTCTCGGCCATTTTTGAGAACTATCATCATGGCAAGGGCTGGAGACCGGTTTCTAGTCCTTGTTCAGTCAAAAGTCTAAATTCGTGAATGGCTGTTGCCCACTTATTTTAGTCGAAAGTCGAAAGAGTAAGAGCCTTAGGGTTACACTCGTTTTCAAATAATAGGAGACCATGAAGGGTTGTTATGAATTTTACTCTCGAGAGTATCCATGAAACTTTCTGCTAGTAATGGACTGATTAAGGTAGATAATTGGTCTTGTCTTGCGTACTTCCACTTCAGCTGAAATATTATACCAATCAAAGTTCTCAATTATCCTTCATATCCTCATATTATCAAAAATTTACAAGGTTCTAATCGTTATCCATAATCCAAATAGACTTAAGGCACTTTACACAGAGGTGAGTTTGGGAAAAAGTTTGTATTTCTGTTTCTAGCCAAAAAAATATCAACAGGAAAAAAATTAGACTGCCTTACGCTAGATATGGTCAATATAAAAAAGTCTCGCTAGGAAAGTTTAGATGGTGGTTGTAATAGGTTAAAGGTCATTAGCACCTGCTTCTCGATTCTTGGAAACCTCTCGATGTTTCTGTTTGTTTCGGAAAGCCCGCTGTGACATCAACGGTCGCGCGATAATCATGCAGTGGCGTAGTCTATTCGTTTTCATAATGAACCGAATTAAGTATTGAATGAATGTGATTTTTTGTGGAGGAAAAACGTTTCTTGACATGCTTTTTTGGGTAACCTTCCACACTCTGAAAATGAAAATATAATCAGGAAAATCTATACAAGTGTATAAAGGGCAAACTAATTAGTACACCCCGATAAGTTACTGCGTTCACCAAATTATATTTCACATAAAAAATTATTCAATTAGTCAGTAGCTTGTCGTATTCTGAATTTGCTTATCAAAAAAATAGTAAAAATTCAAAAGATACTTCTCTATATAGTTTTCTATTGACGTTTCGGGGACTTCTGCCCCCGTTCTCAAAATCTTCTAAATCTCCTTTAATTTTTTGAATAATTTGGTTTTTCTCTCGCAGAGTTTTTTCCGTCATTCGAAAAAGACTCGGCAATAGAAAAAAACAAATTATTCAAACAATTAAAGGAAATTTTGAGATCGGGGGCAGATATAGTCCCCGAAACTATATAAAGAAGTATCTTTCAAATTTTTACAATTTTTTGATAGTCAAATTCAGAATTCGAGAAGTTACTAACTAATTGAATAATTTTTCTATAGGAAATATAATTTGGTGAACCATGTCAAGGAACAGAATTACTTTACCGAATCTGTAATTCAGTGTATACCAAGCAACCTTTTCTAGAATTACGAAAACTCGAAACTCAAAGGAGAGGGGTGAAGAAAAGATACCACGAAATGAACATTATCGAAGAACATGTGGATAAAAAATCTGAGATCTACGTTCCGCTCAAAAGACATGGCGAACATCCCAAACGCTGGCACCAAGTTATCGATGAAAAATTGAAGAAATACAAAGCTCAATTCATAGGTAAGGATCATGAAATGCTTATTCGGAAATAGAACAATAAATAAATATTTTATTATCCTGTAAGACAATCAAAAGGTACATTGTGTAGGACTAGTCATAAAAAGGCTTAAAAATAGAACTTAAAATAAAAAGACAGTTTACTAAGAGTAACACATTCATTATTTTATTATACTATCATTTCCTGATGGGAGTAATAATTATTTTCCAGAAGGAAGGACTTAAGTGTAATTTTGAAGCTGTGGATAGTACTACAGTTTTTCACTTCAAGGGGGAGCAAATTGAATAATCTGAGCCCTATTACATTTGGGGAATTATAAGTCAGTGCATTTTTACATAGTGGCACATGAAAGTCTGTCTTACACCTAGTATTAATAGAATGCACATTTTCATTTCTTATGAAACAGTTTCGGTTGTCATATATAAAAACACATAATTCAAATATATACAGGCACGGTAATGTTAGTACTTTAAAATTTTTAAAAAGACTTTTACAGCTTGTACTTCTTGAGACTCCTGCTATACATCTTATAATCTTTTTCTGGGCGACAAAAACATCTTTGCATGAGGAGGATGCTCCCCAGAAAGTAATACCATACCGAAGACGGGATTCAACTTGGGCATGATACAGCATAATTAGTTGTTTCTGGTCTAGAATGTGGCGAAGGTTTCTGAGAAGATAATTCATAGAGTTCAGTTTTGATATAATTGTTCCACAATGAGTTTTCCAGCTGAGAAATTCATCCAAGTGAACACCCAAAAACTTCACCGTAGAACACGGAGAAATTTCATCATCTCCAATTTTCAAGTTGAAACTGGCAACTTCTTTTTATCTAGCATGAAATCTTATTAGGTGTGTTTTTTGATTATTTAAATATAGGGAATTTTCCTTAAACCAGGTGTTCAGATTTTGCAGGATTAAGTTACCTTTGATTGGTAGATTATGATCCATTTTATCTGATATAACCAGTTATGTATCATCAGCATATAGTGTGAAATGAGCATCTGTAGAAATGGATTCGATATTATTCACATATAATAAAAAAAGTATTGGGCCCAATACTGAGCCCTGTGGGACACCAACATTAATCTCTACATAATTGGATGTATATAGCTTTTTCACATTGTTGTTAACATTGATGATGCTGACATATTGCTTCCGCGTTGAGACAAATGTTTTCAGCCAATTCAGTGCATTTCCTTGTATGCCAATGTTATGGAGTTTTTCATAAAGATTTTCGTGATCAACACAGTCGAATGCCTTACTGAGGTCACAAAAGACCCCAATACATTCGCCCCTGGTAATTGAATTCAAAACGTTCGAATATAAAGAATTAATCGCATCGGCAGTTGACTTTGAATTCTGGAAACCATATTGGTTTTTGGATATGATATTGTTTTCATTAAAATAAACGTTCAGTCTGTTCAAATATGAATATTCAAAGATCTTAGAGAAGACAGATGGCACTGTGATTGGTCGGAAATTTGTCATGTTATTCGGATCGCCTTTTTTATGTAAATGTAATGAACCGAATTGATGAAAAAGTTTGATTATCCAGTACACTAGACCAAAAAATCATTTTCAAAGGCTTGTTTGTTTTTTAGGAGTTGAGAACTTCAGTACATTGCCAAGATGGATAGACCAGGCTACGAAGATACAAAAGCATGAACTCCAATCGAAATGGACAGGAAGGAGATTATGCATTAGAGAAACGAAATGGTCTGCTCCCGTTCTCAAAGAACTTCACGATGAATTGAAAGGTATGATTTATTTATTTAATTGCGTTGGTGACTTTTCGCATTAATTTTTTTCTAGACCTCCGTAAGGAAAGCGTTACGCGCCCTCTCCTATTGAGAACAAAGCTAGAAAGTACGGTGGAAGGTTCAAGCACACCAGAAGTAGAGGGTATACCAGAATATGATGAACAGAAGTACCAAGCAGCTATCTTACTTCAGAAGATAATAAAGGGTCGCGCAGCCCAAATGATGGTAATGTTTAATTCGAATGTCGACTCCCGTGAAGATAAAATTGATATTCGTAGATATATGAAGGCAGAAACACATGCAAGGAGCTCATTCTAGAATTGAAGCACTCAGTGGGTCTGCTAACGAAACAGAAAGAGGCAAAGACGAAACAAAAATTCAGAGTGAAGGCACAACAAAGAGAAGAATGTATTCAAATGAATATGGTAAGCTTGTTGCTCTCTTCTCGCGCGCCGAATGGACAAGTACTCAAATGAGCGGTTTTTTTTTCAGGTACAAAGATTACAAGGCACGCTTGGTAAACTTCAGGGAGCGGTGGTGGGCAGTCTTCTTGATTTCTTGAATAAGGAATTGAGGAGGCTTCTTGAAGAGAGAAAGGCTCACGCCATGTGCATATTGAACGAGAGAGAAAGGTACGTCCGTGAGGCTGCCGAGGCTGGTCGAAGACAGAAAGAACTCAGGAGGAGAAAAGAACACGACGAGATGTTCAAACAAATAGTCAAGGTTACACAGGAGAGTGTCGACGTGTATCTACAGGATATCATCATCGAAGGAATGGCGTTTGCTTCGAGAGAAGAAGCGACGGATTATATCCTCAAACTGGGTAAAAAAATTGAGGATGAAACAGATGAAGCATATCGAAGGTGAATTTGCTAATTTTCTTCTAATTCATTTCTGAATTGCGAGATCTGGGTCAATGAGAATTTCTCCAAACTAATTAAATTCCGCGATACATTCTAATAAAAAATGTAACCTCCACCCAATTGATTATTGATTCCTAAAATAATTAAAATAAATTAGTTGAATTAAGTGTTAAAGAAGCAATAAAAGAATATTTACAACAAAAATTCATCAATGCTACCACAAAATCAGTTTGGAACTCATTAAATGAACTATTATATAATCTAGACGAAGCAATAAAATTGCAAATATCTTGAAATCAAAATTTTTAATACAGTACCTACATTCAATACGGAAGCACTGTATATATAAATATGTTTCAGGGCTTCTACAACTCCACCAGAAGAACAAGATGAAATGATAGCCGACTTGGTCGTTCATTTCCTCTTGCCTGATGTTCAGAAAACGATGATCCGTGAGAGGATATCCAAAAAGCAGAAAACTTATTTGAAAGGCGTTCACGATAGTATTTATTCTCAAATTGCAAAATTACCAAATATCGGTAAGCCTCAAATTTATCTTGCATTCTTTCGATGGACTAACAATAACGTACTTAAAAACTTACAGAATGAATTTGGTGAGCTCAGTACTACATTTCTTTTAGAGTGCATATTCATTATTAAGGCAGCATGTTTGACAAAAAATTCATAATCTCCGACCCCGAAAACCCCCACATACCAATTTTGAATCAAATTGGAACATAATTACAAATCTCCTCCGCCACCTTGGAGCCGCCATTTTGTTTTCTCCTCTAACAAAAACTCTATAATGCGTTGTCACCGGAACTATGAACATCTGCCAAATTTCAGATCAATCGGACGACTAGAAGTTTGTCAAAATTCACTTGCAAGATTTGACCCTAAAGAACGAACGAATTAACAAGTGAAACTAAATAAAAAGCTGGTAAAAAAACAACATATTGATAATTTCTACCCGGTTCTGCCAATAACAAATTAAAATCTTGACAATTAATGATTCTATTATCAATTCAATATTGAAATAAATTATTGTTTAAATTTTAGATACGTAAGTAATCAAAACATTTCAAATTGTTATCGCTCAGCAAAGACCACGGGGAGGTACGAGCAGCATTTTTTGCCATGGAGGGAGAGATAAAGATTGTTAATACTGGTGGGGATTGAAAATCGGCTGGATTCGCCCTTGGTTATGAATATACGAATTAATAAATAATTTTGTATCTCACAGATGATACTTATTTTAGTATCACAGGCACGATACGTAAATTATGCTATCAAATGAAAATAAACAACATTACTTAAGTAATATATATTGAAAAATGCTAAATATATTCTGAAAAAACTGCAATAAAAACTGAAATGGAGTTTCTAAATGAAATTTAAATAAATTCAAAGTATATATATATATATATATATATATATGAAATGAAGATTCGAAATAAAACTGAAATCAATAGTGAAAAAATTAAATTGAAATATGATAAAAACCAATATTACTCTTTTTAATCTTTAAACACCGACGCGTACGGCGTCCCATCAGTGTTTTTTTTTTCATCGCAACATAGAAATGTTCGCCATAATGTTGCACCTTAAGTTTGCACATGTCTGGATCAATGTGCGAACATTGCAGCGTTAAAAATATATATGCCTGGGAAGAAATTTCTGAGGAGTTACTCACCAACCTGCATATTATCACTTCTGTCTGCACCAGCGTCTTTGCTTACTTTTTTTCTTCTGAATAAATATACAGTGCTCGTCTAAAGTCCGTTCCCCCATACTAATTTTTGAACCACCTGATATATCGCAACGAAATTTGGAGGGCTTAAATAGGAGATAAAACCTACTTTTTCACAGCTAAAAGTTTCAAAATGGCGGCTGAGCGCCATCTTAATTAATTTTTTAAATAGAACACCCCGTATATTATTTTATTTTCGAAATCTGGTCATAATTCTCAACAGTTTTCTCCAATACACTTCACTCCTAAATTCAATTGTTTTCGAAATATTAACGTTTGAAAAGTGACATTTTGGACATTTCAAATCCAACCAAAAACACTAATGTTGCTTTCAATCAAGTTTACATTGGAAAAAATCGTTGTCGCGGTAACATCTTGTTTACTGTCAAACTGAACTGCTAACTGTCAAATAGTCCGTTGAACGCCTAAATCCTTTTATGAAAAGTGTGATCAGGGCTCGTAGTTTATAGACGATAAATTTGGAGCAGTTTTGATATTTGGAGAAGCTGGAAGAAATTATCATCTAGCAGTCCGTATGTTTAATGATAGATTTCCCGAGAATCCTATTTCGAGGTCATATTTGCGCAAACTTTTAAATAAGCTCCAAGCAACTGGTACGCTGAAAGATGCTCCAAGATCAGGAAGACCGCCTCTTTCAGAAGAAAAAAAGGTAGAAATTGTTGCTGAAATGGTAATCAATCCGACTCAGTCGACGTCTGCAGTTGCTGAATCCTGTGGAGTAAGTTCAAAAAGTGTCCAAAGAGTCCTAAAAAAAGAAAAGTTTCATCCCTATAAAATGAAAATCCTGCATGCTCTCACGGAGGATGATCCAGACCGGAGAGTTGAATTTTGTGAGTGGTTAATACGGACAATTGAACGGGGCTTCCTAAAACGTGTATGTTTTGCACGTTTTTTCTTAATGGAAAAGTCAACAAACAGAATGTACGATACTGGAGCGATACTAATCGCATATTTTTAGAGAGTTTCCTAAAAAGGTGAATGTTTGGGCGGGGATTTTGGGCAATCGCGTTGTTGGACAGATTTTCATCAGAGGCAATCTTACAGGGAGTTCTTTACAGAAATCGTTTAGAAACTGAAATTGAACCTCGATGAAGACAAATTGTATTAAACAATCAGGAAGAGTTTGAAAATCGTGAAATCATATTTCAGCAGAATAGGGCACCTCCCCATTTCGATCGCATGGCTAGAGAGTTCCTCGATACAAACTTTCCTGGGCGATGGATAGGTCGCAGGGGAAGTACATAATGGCCACCAAGATCTCCGGATTCTACACCTCTAGATTTTTTCCTTTGGGGGTACCTGAAGTAAAAAATCTACGCCCCTGAATGCCAAACAATAGAAGAGTTGGAACGCAGAATAATAGATACATGTGAAGAAATAGATGAACAGACTTTCATCAACGTGAGAGAAGCCATTTATAATAGGGCACTTTGTCAAGATTTAGGAGGGGGCCACATTGAACACTTGATGAAATAATTGTTGGGGTTAAATAAAAGTGTTATTAAAAAATAAATTATAATTTGTTTTGATTGTGAATTTACAGAACACATTCGTAGGCTTCGAGATTTTTCGGTAAGCGGTACCTACTGTTTATCCTTAATAAACTCTCTTTACGCCTCTTATTAGTCGAATTCATTTAGAGATTTAACTACAAATTAATAACGTTTAGTTAGCAAAATGTTTTACCGGAAGTGACCAAAATCCATACTTCATTTTAAATCGGAATGTCACTTTTCAAACGTTAATATTTCAAAAACAATTGAATTTAGGAGTAAATTGAAAATGTAGGTTTTTATCTCCTATTTCGTTGCGATATACCAGGTGGTTCAAAAATGAGTAGGGGGGGAACGGACTTCAGATGAGCACTGTATACATTTCTCACCAATGATTTATTGCCTACTTCGTCATCCGAAAACCCTGCATTTTAGGAAATTATGTTGTGGTACCATACTTTTTTTTAAGGAATACTATTTGCGATTCCTGCATGATAATTTGAATCTTCTATTAGAACATATCTCTGAAAATATGAGAGACCATGGCATCTCGACAAAGAATTTCCTGGGTGGTAAAATAATAATATGACTAAGATATAATTGAAGGTCGTGTGGATGAAGGTGGCAAGTGACAAAATAACATAAAGAAAAAGTGTATCTATCATTTGTAAATAATCGTAAAACAATTTCCACATACCTAAGTACAAATGAATGATTCTTATTTTAGTTGAAAAAAAAACTATTTTCTGGTTTTGGCGACTAGAATTCGTTACTTTTTATGGTTGAACTATTACAAACTCAATATTGGCCTTTATTTACAGAAGCTGTTGGTATTTCATTAAAAGGCATCAAGCACTACCTTCAAAAAACGGTATTAAATCTGGGGATCTTAATAATAAAATCTTTCTATTCTCACTACGTCATTCAGTAAAGACTAAATTATTGCGCTGTCTCAATAAAGGCCAATTTGGCATTTTGAATGTTACAATTTCAGTGATCGGATAATTTGAGTGGATTAAGTAGTTCCACGCTTAAAACTAAAGTTTTTAGCTAAATAACATTTTCAAATATGCAGGGTGTCCCTGGACTTCCTCTTTTCCTCTCGGGAATGTATAGATGGGGTCAAAATATCACCAGTACTTCATATAACTTTTGTTCCTAAAAGCCTTCGTTACCAAGTTACGGGCCCTCAAAGTTACAAATTGAAAAATGTTTTTCTTTGATAACTTTCAAAGTGAATATTTAAAATCATCTAAATTTTGGTGATTGACTAATAAACAAATGAATTCCTTCGATGAGCTTGCATGCAGGAGTCAGTTGTTTTGCTACAAAGTCAGGAACGGAGTACCCCCGATGGTCCACACCCCAAAACTTTGAAATGACATAATTTTTCAATAGTTTTCAACAAAATAAGGTTACGTAGACAACTTTCTGAATAAAAGTACTCGTGTGGAAAGTCGATCGGAGCAACGATTCTTAATAAAACTGCAGTTTTACTCGACGACATCAAACCCTATCGTCCACCATTATTTGAAATGAAAAATGTTCACAGTAGAAATATTAATGCTAACGTTAATTCAATAACATTTATAACAGGGATAATACAAAATATGCTAAAATAAAGTCGTAAACAAAAAGTACAGTACCTAGTTGAAAGTTTCATTCACATTGTAGATATTTTTTCAAATGAAATATCAAGTTATGTAGATTGTGGTGTTTTTGAACTAACAAGCTACTCCACTATGAAATATCGAATTCAGTCCATAGTTTGTATGTACGCGTGGAATAAGCACGTTTCGTGTATCTGAATCTCATGAAACTCAGCATTTGGATGTTGCAAATTCGTATTCACAGCTTAAATGTTGAGGAGTTTCACTGATAATTATAATTTCATGGGAGAAAATCTTTAACCCAAAGATTAATTTAGCTGAAAAAACGCACATGGGAAGACATAACTAATAAAAGGCAAACGAATAAACTACAAAAACGGCTGCACATGAATAGGTGAAAAATATCCGGTGAATAAATTTATGTTCCATTTCTTCCACAGATGTTGACAAAAACACCTTGTAGAAAGAAATAAAATTAGTGTGGATAAAAAATGACAACTGGAATGCGATTTTGTTTTGTCTAATAGGACATAATTAATTGGAGCCTGTTGTTTTATTTCGATATTATTGTAGGTTCAGTTTTGCCAAAACGAGGTGGTGAGGGCGTTCCTAGGGCTGTGCGTACCGTTGTATTGGAGGAAAATATTTTGGAAGCTGTCGCTGATAATCCTTCAATGTGCATCAGAAACCTAACATAACAGTTCCATACATCCAAGTCCACTATTCATAGAATAATTAGGGAACAACTGCTCCACCAATATCACATCCAGAAGGTGCATGCCATATGACACCTGAAGATTTTCCAGCACGACTGGAATATGCCAATTGGTTCCTGGATAAGCAAAGAGAGGATATGACTTTTATTACTCGAGTTTTATTCACTGATGAAGCAGGTTTCAGTAGAGATGGAGTAATCAACTCTCATAATCTCCACATATGGGCCGAAGAAAATCCCTATGGGATATTGCAAACCAAACACCAACGGAAATTCAACGTGAATGTTTGGGCTGGTATCATAGGAAACCATCTTATAGGACCATTCGTTCTACATGACCGATTGAATGGAGAACGTTATTTGGAGTTCATTCAGAACGATTTGAATGGACTTTTGGAACATGTTCCATTGCAAACCCGAAGAGATATGTGGTTTTTATGCATGATGGCGCTCCTCCTCATTTTAGTTTGATTGTGCGGGACCATCTGAACCAGATTTTCCCCAAGAGATGGATTGGTAGAGGTGGGCCATATTCATGGCCACCGCGGTCTACGGATTTAAATCCATTGGATTTCTTTCTGTGGGGGTATCTAAAAAGCTTCGTTTACGCTACACCTATTCACACCAGAGATGCCTTGTTGAATAGAATTACATAACATTGTGAAGCCATACGAAACGACCCTGGCATGCTATTTCAAGTGCAGAGAGGGTGTTTGCGCCGACTAAGAAAATGTATTGAGAGTGACGGGGGTCATATCGAGCAGTTTTTGTGGCGGATTTTGCATTTCTGTTTGCTCTTGAGGCTTGCGATTGATTATTTACACCATGAGTTTTGTAAGGTAAACGTGTTTGCATGATAAAAATTCGTTATGAACATTGTACCTATCATTTCTATTTTCAATACAAATTAATCTTTTCGAATAATGGTAGACATCTCAGGTTGGATGTGGTCGAACAAAAATGCATTTTTATCAAAAATCGTTGCTCCGATCGATTTTCCACACGAGTACTTTTATTCAGGAAATTGTCCAGGTAACCTTGTTTTGTTAAAACATATTGACAAATCCCAGTCATTTCAAAGTTTTGAGGTGTGGACCATCGAGGGTAGTCCGTTCCTGACTATGTAGCAGAACAACTGACTCCTGCATGAAAGCTCATCGAAGAAATTCATTTGTTTAGTCAATCACCAAATTTTAGATTATTTTGAATATTCACTTTGAAAGTTATCAAAGAAAAACATTTTTCATTTTGTAACTTTGAGGGCCCGTAACTTGGTAACGAAGGCTTTTAGGAACAAAAGTTATATGAAGTACTGGTGATATTTTGACCCCATCTATACATTCCCGAGAGGAAAAGAGGAAGTCCAGGGACACCCTGTATATTGCACCCAACTTGAATGGCATTACGAGGTTGCTGAAGTCACGACCTACCTATTCCAATATTACTTCATTTTCTGGTTCACCCTTCATTTATTGTGAATCATCCTTTAGCTTTGCCATAATATTTCTTAATCTCCAGAGCGTCCTGGGCTAAAATCTCCCAGTGATGACAGTGAAATTGCGGAAGGTTTAGAAGCGAGTGTCGATGGAATTGAAAAATATATGAAGTCGGATGTTCCCCCTGCGCGAGCAGGTGATTATCAGGATCCAATCGAAAAGTATTTGGCTCAGATGATGGCGGAGAACCAAATGTATGCTGAGGACGTCATAGATGAGGTCCCAAGTGAAAAATCCACTGAATTCAACTTCAGACACGACATATTAGAGACTATTACTGAAGTTGACACAGAGAGTAGTTCCAATAAAGATATTTAGAATTATATATTTCAGGTAAATGTCAATAAAATTCAGAAAACCTGAGTTTATACTTTTTTTCGTGTATTTCTGTTCGTTCATCTCATGTCTGTTTCATAAAACATAAAAAACTAAAGCAAATTAGAAACAGTGCAATTTTTACAGGAAAAAGTTTGTATAATTATTTTAATCAATTGTCTTTCATTCCAACATCCGTTTTTACATGTGGAGCTCACTGTATAGCATTAGGAGATTCTTGCAGATTCGCCCAACTCCCTTAACTGAATGTAAAAACTCATAACTTCCGCAAATGTAAATTTAGAAAGGCAAGTATTAAAGTGTGGTAATACACAAAATAACCAATGATGCAGAAAGATACATCACATTGTCGTGTTGAAGGTATAACAGGTTTCCTTTCGAATTTTGTGGGTTATATAAGGTAGCAAATCGCAGAAATATTTGATAGCAATTAGAGAAAAATATGTTTTACTGTTCCCTGGTTCTGGGGCTAGTCACATTTTTTGTTGTAGATTTGTCTTGTTCGATAAAAATATACTTTCTGGTAAACACTAATTGGTTTTAAAAAAAATTTGAAACATTTATTCCTATAACAGTAGTGGACATACTTGACAAATATTAACAATTTTGTTTTTTGTACCAAAATCCAAATTTATTCCAACAGTTTCAGGAATGAGTTTCGAAACAAACTCAAACATGAATAAAGAATTATCCATCTTCCATCTAATAAAAAATATAGAATTTGCTATTTATTACTCTAATTTATTTTACATATATCTGTAATAGGGGCCACACAAATTGAAATCATTATATTGTACGTAAGTGAAAAATATTTAGAGCGAGATACAGAATATGTATACTTCCAAATCATAAATTTCAAATATGTTTTAATCACAAATAGAAACAATTCACATTTTATCAATAGACCAATCAATGGAGCAATTCTGCGACAAAAATAGTACCAGGAAACCGACTCTGCCATCATACGAAGGACGATCCGTAGTTATATCCTACTCGCAACTATCATTGCTTAAACATTTAAGAGCAAAAAATTGTGTTTTTTTTTTCGTTTTTTACTTGTAACATGAAAGCTAATGGAGTAATCTTGATGCTCTCAATGAATGAATTGTAGAGAATCGAGAAAAAATGAACCCTGGCACGACTCGATCGGATTATTAGTAACTGGGAAAAACCGAAAAAATCAGCTTTTTATCAAATACTCTCAACACCGCCATTTTCAAAGTTGTAGCGCAGGCTCTCCGTGACATAGTAGTAATAGACGAAATCCATAATTTCTGGAAAAAATACCAGAATGTTCAGAACAATGAGAAAAGTAATTGTTTTTTCTTTTATTTTTTCAAAGTAGTTTTTCAAAAAAAAAAATCCCAAAGAAATGTTCCTGTTTGAACACTGCGGAAACCGTGCCAGGACGTAACAAGTTCAGAACTATCGCCGATTGCCGAGAATTTCAGCGTTGCCAAGCGTTATTCATAATATTTCTTTAAATGTAAGCTGGCCGAAAAAATAATCATATAGCACTCGGTATACATACATATTATTCAAGAATAACTGAATCAAGAACAGCTGTCAAATACAAAGTCTTCATTTCAATATAACAAATGCTGACACAAGTTCTGTTTCAGTCATAGGATGAAACAGAATAACGTTTCCTCAGATGTTTTGCAAAATGGTGACACTGGCAACTCCCCGATCGCCAAGAGGACTTACAGCATTGCCATAATATTTCTTTACAATGTGAGCAGGCCGAAAAAATAATGACATAGCACTCGGTATACTTACATATTAGGGGCCGTTCAAATATTACGTAAGCACCAAAGAGGGGGGGGGGGTCTTTGCTTTGCTTATTTACCAATGCTTACCTAAGCTTAAGAGAGTGGGGCTTTGTTACTTTCGCTGACAAGGGGGGGGGGGGTTAAAAAAGACAAAAATTCTGTTTACGTAATACTTGAACGGCCCCTTATTCAAGAATAACTAAATATAGGAACGGCTATCAAATACGAAGTCTTCATTTCAATATAACACATGCTGACACAAGTTCTGTTTTATTCATAGGATGAAACAGAATAATAACATTTCCTCACAAGTACCACAAAATAGCGCCACTGGCAACTCAGGAAAATGCCAAATCAGTGGACTTATGACGTCAAAACAAGCGGCAATAACGCTGTGTTTGAATGTCTCACTGAATTTGAGGGTTTTAGAGCGTCGTTTATTCGAATATTACATAATATCTTCTAGGAAAAACTATGCATTCATAACATTTTATCACTGTATTTCAACTTCAAGCACATATCAGGCAAATTTACTAGTTTGTGATTTCGCCTATTCATGTGTATAAAACTCAGGCACTGTCATCAAGGGTGGTCCGATTTAAATTTTGTTAAAATATATTGCAAGTAGAAGTATAGTAGACAAAACGTCTATTTTCATTTTGCGTTAAAATGCTGCAAAATAGGTGAGAAATACTTGCAAACGGGCCAGCACGTGAAAGAGGCTGAGTAGTGGGGTAGGGCAGCAGATAAGGAGAAGCTTATATATAGTAATACAAGTGCGGTGTGCGCAAAGTTATGAATCTGCTGCTCTACCCCCCCTACTCAGCCACTTTCACGCGCTCGTCTGTTTTCTCACCTATTTTGCAGCATTTTAACCTATTTTGCATTAAATGAGAATAGACGTTTTGTAGTACTATACTTCTACTTGCAATGTTTTAAAAAAATTGAAATCGTATCACCTACGACGCATTCAGGCTTGGCCCAATAAAAATAATTCAAATTGCAATAATGCAAAAACTAATGATCCCACAGCACCTGAATTTTTACTCTTAAAGTACATATCAATTACTACTATGTCGCAAAGGGCCTGCAGTTACAACTTGAAAAATGGCGGTGTAATGAATTTTTTTTAAAACACTCATTTTTTCTGTTTCTCTGTGTTACTAATAATACGATCAAGCCGTGCTAGAGCTAATTTTTTTCGCATTTCGATTCTCTACAATTCGTCCATTGAGAGCTTCAAGATTGCTTCATTAGTTTTACAAGCGAAAAACAAAAAAAACAAGATGTTTTGCTCTTAAATGTTTAAAACAAATTAAGAAATAATGGTTGCGAGAGGGAAACATAACAGGATATAACTATGGATCGTGTTTCCTGGTTCTATTTTTGTCACGAAAAATTCTCTAATGATTGGCATACAATATTATATTATATTATCAAAATAACATTCACATCATATTCCCCAATCGTTTATAATCAATTTTTTCTAATTGAACTAGTGGTCTCAATTGTTCTGCAAATATCCTCATGTCCTCCCCAATAGCATCTTGGCCAGAAGGGGCCAACACTGACAATTCCACTAAATAACTTTGAGACATTGGTTCGACGCCTTCCCCTGGTTTAGAACCTCCCATTTTGAAAATTTTCGACACTGTAATCTTCATTCTGCCTTTTCTGAACATATACCCTCTTGCAATATATTCGAAATCCAATCTGCATCCGAGTTCTGTCAAGAAGTCAATGATCGTAGAGCTGCAGGCCATGTCGATACTTGATCGTACCACGGTTGGCCTATTCTTATCTCCCAATTCTTGCTGCCCTATATATCTCAGCTGAAAAGGTGTATCGTTCACGTCTAAGGCTCTTCTAACACGCAGGCTAAACACCGACATTGGGGTTGTGGTTCCAGTATTTGCAATCCTCAGAGAAAAACAAAGTTCATGATCGTGAAATGTTTCTGGACCACTATCAACATTATCGCACAGACCTCGCAAACGATGTAAGAAAACTTCAACATACTGATCCAAAACTGAGCCCTGCAGTAAGTATTCTTGATTAGGTATTATGTTGCATTTTAGAGCAGCGCTTAGAGAATCCATTGCATTTCCTGGCGACGTCATTTTGATTGTTGTTACTTATATGTTTTAAGAAGTGTAGCAAAGAGTAAATAAATTATTCTAACATTTTTTGTTATTTATTTATGCCATAAAACTTTTGAGGTTAGTTGTAGTGGGTGTTTTCTTCTTCTTAATTTTAAGACCCTTGCTCCCTCTTGGTGCATTCAGCCAGGTCATTTCGTGGGACTACTACTTGGTCTGATTTCCATCATTTTGTAGCCTTTGTATCTTCCACTTTTCTACTCTCGTTTTTTTTATTCTTTCTCTTATATATTTTTTTGTGCTAAAAGGTTAGTTATACAAAGTTACACAACGAAGGATATACAACTCTTCTCGCTTCGGGGCAGCTGCGAAGCATTTCACACCCTAAAACTGCCTCGGACATAGTGGGTGTTTTGTGGTTTCACATTCGTCAATAACAGATTTCTTTTTGGCCTTTAAGTATCACACCTAAAAAAATAAAAATATTTGTATATGGTACATGGTACCATCGGAGCTACTCCGGGGTAAAACAGAGAGTAGAGGACAAGAGTCTGGTTTAGCCAATCCCGAACCAGAATAGCACATCATGTGAAAAGAGGAAACGCTTCGGATAATTTCGTATTTGCAAGATCAATAAAATAATTATGTTATTGGGTAGAATTAAATATATTAACAAACTATATTATCGAAAACAGTCCTTATTTTGGAATATAAGTTGACTGTAAATCGATATTGAAGTGACATATCGGAATGGATGAATATATATGTGCTAGTAATTTCAACCATGAAAATATTTTGAGGAATTCGACATACTCCTGAGGGAACAATTACAATGGACGTTTGCTAATGATGAAAATCTCATGATGGAAAATACTTTTATGAAGTATTGTGAATAACGAACAGTTACTTAATTTGGCTTCCAAACCAATAACTATCTGGGGAATATATATTATAGTCTGAGCTGCAGTGTGTTGTGATATCTCCAAGCTTTTAACTAAGATGTATAAAAACCCTGGTGCTTGCACTTATACTTGTAGAAGTTTTGGATCGACTTGGCGACACTTGGCCTACTTGATGATAGAGATTACTAGCGTGTCAGATGGCGCCAATTTCGTTTTAGTTTCAATTCAGGAACAGGGTATATTTATTTCCTCAACTTTCTTTTTGAGGCGAACTGTCCGCGGGTTCTAATTCTAGCTAGTGGTTGAAAAGATACTTCTGTCAAACTTCACCAATAGCAAAGCTAGAATTAGAAGCCCCCGAACATTGCACAAAGAAAGCACTGTCGTGTTGTTTTTCGTATTTTGTACTATTCGAATTTAAGGTTAACTGCATTTTGACAGACGGAGAATTCGAAATGAAATTGTCATTAAATTACAGAAAATATAAAATTCAATGCATACAATTTGTTGAACTATGAAAACATCATTATTAGTCAATTCGTCAAGATTTGTACTGAATACAGGTGAATATTCGAATCTGCGGCCTTATACTGTCCACACAGAATACAAATGTGACCCATTCTACAAAAAGTATCCTTACACACTACACTACCTGAAAATAAACAATTCCTCACGCACTAATGAACTGATGAGCGAGTGATTTTTTAAAGAACAAACTCAGGAATAAGCAAAGCAAGATTTCAAATCAAAGAGATGGAAAACGCATAGATACCGACAAAACACTGAAAATAAT
This sequence comes from Gonioctena quinquepunctata, assembly GCA_018342105.1. Taxonomy (NCBI): domain Eukaryota; kingdom Metazoa; phylum Arthropoda; class Insecta; order Coleoptera; family Chrysomelidae; genus Gonioctena; species Gonioctena quinquepunctata. Next base: position 299,761 of record JAFIRS010001339.1, on the reverse strand, counting down.
TTCATATAAGATGCTGCAGATGTCAGAAATTAAGTTCTGACATTAAGCGGGAATATAAACAAAGATTTTTGGAATGCGCCATCTACCACAGACTAACCACAGAGAGAAGCTCAGTTGAAGTAACAGGTGGTGTCCCCTCGAAAATCTAAACAATATCGAATCAGTTCATTCACCAGGGTTTTCAGACACATGCATTTTACTTTTAACTGTACTGAAATACTGTACAACATTGTTCAGTATAAATGTATGTCAGTTTTCGCCATATCACTTTGAAAAAAACGTTTTGAGAAGAAATTACTTGAGAAAAGTCGAACAGTCATCTGATTTTTATTTTTGACAGGCATATGTAAACATTGTACTAAATTTTAAGGATTTCATCTCATTTTTGCGCCAACTGTTCTGTGCGGGATCTTGTCCGTAGAACTATAATCTTTGACAAAACACAGACACCAACTCGTTCTTTTCAAGGTGCTACGCCGGGGCAGAGTATTTAGACTGTGACAGGCAGACCGTACGCAGTTCCCATGCTGACGTCACACCATCCGTAATACTCCGCGTTACTTAGACTGTGATTTATAGGCGCCTGCACTGTGCAATGCAAACGTGAGTGCAAGTCAATAGGGGAATTCCACACAAGTTCCCAATTAAAAAAAATCTGCGAAAACTTTTGCTTCTCCAATTGTGATAATTTCATCAGGGTTGTGTAGAGAATCACAAATTGAATATGCTGGATTATTTATTTGTAGAGTCGCAGAAGAGATGCTTCCAAAATGTTCTTAAATCATTAACAAACTAATAACGTTTCTCAACAATTGTTTTTGAGGTCTTTCACCTTCCGCAATCTGAAAATATTAAGGTATATTGAAATTTATTATTATTTTTATAATTATTATCAGAAATAATTTGAAGGAATTTATTTGAAATCATTTCATAAAATTGCGCGAAATATAAGGAGGGAAAAGTCAGCCACCAATGATGTTATGGTTCTAAAATTCATTCTCAGCCACAATTACAAAATCTATTCTAAACATGTTTCAGATGGTAAAATTTTGAATTTGGCTTGCCATCAAATGACAATTTTATTCAGAGCTGTTTTTTGGCGCTCAAGTCTTGTGATTCAAATATATCCATTTCGACGTTGAAACGATGACGTCATACGTAAAACGATTCAAAACGTAAACCTAGTTTTAAAACCACAAAACTGTTTTTTGGCGCCCATGTATTCGAAACGTATTCGTCCTGTGATTCAAATACATCCATTCTGGCGTAGAAACGATGACGTCATTTATAAAACGATTCAAAACATATTCATAGAGTTTTGAAATCAAGTCAAATTCAGTTTCAAAACAATTGATTCGTTGTTTTGTGATTGTCATAATTCATAATAATACCATAAATAAATCTTAATAGAGGGACATTCCACATTGCACTAATAATCGTGAGAGTTTGAAATTTGAAATGAAAGAGATTGAACTAGGAAATTATATATTAACAATTGAGTTGGAAATCTACAATGAACTACAAGGTTAGTTTATGAGAATATTGTCTACCAACTTCCTAACCGAAAATTTCTTAAATTAGGTTTGATTATATATTGAATCGTATTCAAAATTATGCATTCTTGCGTTCGTAATAATAATGACGTCATGTAGAATCGTTATCAAATGCAATATTGAATATTTCTTCGCCAGAAAACACCTCACAAGTTATGTAATTTTCATGGCTATGACGCAAGATTATTTTGAAGGTATCAATTTTTGCGTTTCAAATCAATGACGTTGCTAACAAAATCGCAGTTTGAAATCATTTCAAATCCCATAACTAGAAAATATGGCTAAAGCTTCCTTGGTCATACGTCACCTGTCAATTGTCAATATCAAAATATACTTTATTCTACTAGTCATCCTACTATCGTACACAGTTTTAATTTGATTTTTTTGGATATTGAAAAGCTCACTCATTTTTCAAAAATGACCCAAGTGGAACCCGAGCGTGAAAAGGGTCTTCAAGACTACCGAAAGAAGTTATTGGAACACAAGGAAGTGGAATCGAGATTAAAAGAAAGTAAGATATTCTTGCTATCTGTTGTCTTGTAGTAAATAATGAAAATTGAATTTCAGTGCGAGAGCAATTGAAAGACCTGACAAAACAGTACGATAAGTCCGAAAATGATTTGAAAGCTTTACAAAGTATGGGACAGATTGTAGGTGAAGTATTGAAACAATTAACGGAGGAGAAATGTAAGTTACTCGCCAATATAGTTTTGTTTTTATAGTTTTGGAAAAAATGCAGTATAGGAAGAATCCACATATTTGAAAAATCTATTTTTTTTCAAATAAACAAGCTTTAATCCAAAGAAAACCGGTAGATATCCAGTAATTAGACTTGCACGATTGGGAACATGCCGTTTGGTGAAAATATCGAATTTTCGGCTACTGAAAACATTCAGCATTACCACGATTCTTACTTTTACCCACCAAAAGCATAGACATTTTTATATTTACGATGTTCATTGCCTTAACTGGACGGTCAAATGCTACAATAGCTGCATTTTATTGACCCCCAATCTCTAGCATACAGCCCAAGACACGCCTTTGGCGTGCCTCTGTTTGGTCTGCAGAAAAACGAACCCGGTCAATATCTTACATTATTAGATCCTGTGCACACTGGTGATTTTTGTCACCTGATTATAGAATTTTTCATAGATGGCGAATATTCAATCGGTTTTGCCTCACGATGGTCCATAAACCCTGGAAATCTATCTTGACGAATAAAGTGTGCTCAGTTAAGAAATCTTCGGTGACGTGACAGTGACAATGAATTTATTGTCACCCTGACAAAAATTACCAGTGCGTGCATGCTCTTATTGTGGCACAATAGTGACAATCACTCGCTAGATGCAAGTACATGCTACATCACAGACGTCGATAAATAGACAACACCTTAGCTAACTAATTGAAACCTCAGTTCTCCCTTATACTGCATTTTTACCATAGTTTTTTCTTTCAGTTATTGTTAAAGCTACTAATGGCCCCCGATATGTCGTGGGCTGTCGCAGGCAACTGGATAAAGCCAAATTGAAAGCCGGAACAAGAGTAGCTTTAGACATGACCACATTAACCATAATGCGTTACTTACCTAGGGAAGTTGACCCCTTGGTCTACAACATGAGCCATGAAGACCCTGGGGATGTCACATATTCTGCTATTGGTGGTTTATCCGAGCAAATTAGAGAACTAAGAGAAGTTATTGAATTACCATTGCTAAACCCAGAACTATTTATGAGGGTTGGAATCACACCTCCAAAAGGTATTGTTACGAAACTAGGATTCGTTTATTGAAATACTCAAATGAATTCCATGTCTGTTTATTATACCTTGAAAACCCTATACAATAATGCACTCAGATAAAGTACTCAATCCATATTCACTCTCCATAAAATTTGAATATATTTTTTTTTAAACCTCTAAAAAGTGAAAAAATATTATAAGTAGTAATATTTTGATACAAGCGTCGTCGTGTCTGGGACCTTCTTTATCATTTTTAATTCTGTTTTTATTTCATTTACTTAGCGGTCCCCCAACATGACGATGGTTGGATGAAAATATTACTACTTTTATTGAACTCGGGCCAATACAAGGTTTTTTGTTTCGGGGTTTTTTAAAGTTTTTTATTTAAGTTTTATTTCACGCTTTTTATACTTTATATATTACTAATAGACCCGCTATGATATGATCATCCATTCACTTGATCCCATTTAATCACCTACGTTCGTAGGTACAGTACCGTACCCCATCGTGCCTTATTATATTCAGCACCGTACCATATCAAATCCTGTTTATTCATTCACTAAATCCCATTCACTCATTCATTCACTTAACACATTCATACACTAATTTGCCACAAACGGTACATCATATACCAAAATTTCATATCGATTGAACGAGTGAAAGTAGCTTAGAATCCCTCACCAATTTATCCTCATTTCTCTTTCCTACTCCATCATTAGACCCTGATCAATCAATCAATCAATATGTACTTTATTGTCTGAAGAAATAAAATTCTCATTGACAGAGCATAGTTTACAATTTTCAATAATGAACAATGCAATAAATAAGTATATGTAGGTATACATGTATAAAATCGATCAATAAACGAGAAACAATCACATCTGATAATATAAAAAGATAAAATAGTAAATAGTACTCAATCACAGTTTGCTAAGAGAGAGAGATAGAAAGAAAAAAAAATATGTTATTGTCATCTCCAATTTATTAAAATCAGCCTGAAACGAATTTGATCATTAGATGATTTTATAGGACTGAACAGCTTCAGGTCATCAGCAAACATTAGAAATTCAGTTTTCAAAACATCATCCGATATCATTCACAAAAATGTTGAATAACAGAGGTGAACAATGTGACCCTTGTGGCACTCCAGATGTAATTAATATATCGCTTGATTTGCATCCCCCGATTTTAACCCAGTCTAAAAACTACCAAACCAGTAAACCAGGTGCTCCAAAAAACCGAAATCTCCAATCTTCTCCAATAAAATATGGTGATTTACTCTATCAAATGCCTTGGAAAAGTCCATTTGACCTCTACTTTCCAAGACATCCAATATTTTTTGTTCATAGATGAGAAGATTGGAGACAGTCGATTTATTTCCAGAGAAACTATGTTGATTATTAATCAAACTTTCTCTGCACGAGAAGTTGAGTTGATCTGACATTAAACTGTCAAATAATTTTGGAATAGATGACTGGTTTCACATACTTCGATAATTTTGTATATTTTTCTGGTCTCCTGATTTGAATATTGGAATGATGAAGCTGTTTCCAACAATTTGGATGAACTGATTGGTCCAATGAACTCTTGAAAAGAAGGAATAGAGGATGAGTTAGAGAGTAAATACAAATTTTTAGGAAAATATTTGGAATTCCGTCGTGACCTGAGTTGAGTCTGCGGGAGTTTTTGAAATTTTCTGGAAAATCATCATTGCTGATATCCTGGGATTAGAAATATAAGAATTAATATTTACATTAGAATGATTATCAGACTCACTAAGGGAATTGTCGTATACTGCAGAGAAATACTCAGTAAAATATTCTGCAATTTGTTCATTATTACTTGCGATGGAATTTTCATAATGCATTGTAGACGGCAGACTATCGAGTGATTTCTTGCTTTTGATATACTCACAAAATTACACAAGTAACCCTTTCACCACATTTATACACACCTATATGTGCATTTCGATAACTAAGTTATCATCATCAGTAGGTTAAATACACTAAATAAATTGTAACATTATCTCACAATTTATACCTGCTGTTTCTAATTGGGTTATTTTATACTAATTACTGTTCCTCAAGTCGCTAATGGGATCTAGATGGTTCTGTGGGGATCAAGGAAAACAATGGTGAATACATGGGCCCATTATCCTCATTAAGTAAATTTTTATTATGTTTTTTGTGGATAACTATACTCTCCAGGCAGTCAACTTTTCTAGTGTCGTTGACCGATTTGATCATTTTCAAATTATGAATGTTAATTTTCTGACAAGATTCTATCATATGGTCAGCCACACTTGACTTACTCTCCTTTCGCTAAGTAGCGTGGGCCAACAAATGTTCGTGAAACCTTTTAGAAATCGAACGTTTTGTCTGACCATAACATAATTTTGACAACTAATTTCATAAATTCCCGACTTATCTAATGTGTCAGTTTTGTCCTTCGGGTTTCCTAATAACGTTTGCAAGTTATTTCTATTACTATAAACTGCTTGGAGATTTACATCCCGGAATATAGTTGAGACCTATTGTAAGGTTTGGATGGAGAGGGAATCTCACGAATCTTTAGCTTTCCGTCGTTTTTCTTAGAGTCGTGGTTTCACTCACTAATCGTGTGAAATGCTTCTTTCTCAAGAGATTTTCAATAATGACTGGTGTATATCCATTAATGTATTGATATTCTGCCAAAAGTATTTTGGGTTAGTATTGAGCGTGGCATTAACTCATCAACTAGAAAAGAGCTGATTTTCTAGAATCATAGCTAAGAACATTCTTAATCAAGTCACCTTTCAAACAAAAAAATTAAATTAAAATCGGTTCATTCGTTTGGGAGCTAGGATGCCACTGACAGATACACAAGTTGAACTAACACCCCACTGCACGAAATAATAATTCACCTTGAACTTGCTATGACTGGGTTACTGAATGACTCGACATCAATAAATAAACTAGGCTGTTTTCTTGGAATCTGCGACGGTTGAGTTGGAGATTACAGGTTAACCGTCGCTTCCGATATAAACAACGCAGAGGCGTACTGTACTTATTTTCGTATAACTCAATATTTTTTTCAGGTTGTCTTTTGTATGGACCTCCGGGAACAGGTAAAACCCTGTTAGCAAGAGCCGTTGCTTCCCAATTAGATGCAAACTTCTTGAAAGTCGTATCTAGTGCGATTGTCGATAAGTATATCGGAGAATCTGCTAGATTGATTAGGGAGATGTTTAATTATGCAAAAGATCACCAACCCTGTATCATATTCATGGATGAAATCGATGCCATAGGTACAATAAATGTTTTCTAGTTGTATAGAGTTTACTGTATGTGATTTTCAGGTGGTCGTAGGTTTTCTGAGGGTACCTCAGCAGACAGAGAAATTCAAAGAACGCTCATGGAACTTCTCAACCAAATGGATGGCTTCGATTCCTTGGGACAGGTGAAAATGATCATGGCAACCAATAGACCCGACACTTTGGATCCTGCTTTACTCCGTCCCGGGCGTTTGGATAGGAAAATTGAAATTCCCTTGCCCAACGAGCAAGCAAGGCTCGAAATTCTCAAAATTCATGCTTTGCCTATTGCGAAACATGGAGAAATTGACTATGAAGCTGTAGTTAAACTGTCCGACTCCTTCAATGGTGCAGATTTGAGGTAACATTCATCGAGTGTGAAAATTATCTTATATTTACATGTTGTTTTTCAGGAATGTGTGTACTGAGGCAGGTTTGTTTGCTATCAGGGCTGAACGAGAGTATGTTATCCAAGAAGATTTTATGAAAGCAGTGAGAAAAGTTGCCGATAATAAGAAATTAGAAAGTAAATTAGACTATAAACCTGTATAACCATGATTCTTTCGTTGGAACTAAATTTTTTTTAGCGTTTGTGCATTCTCATTTTCACTCGTTCTCACATTTGTAATGAACAAGAAGTTTCAATATAATTAGAATAATACGTTTCATTTCATGAAAATAAAGTCATTTTCATACATTTATATTTCCTTATTAGAATTATTTTAGAAAATGCAGGATTTTTTATTTGATAAAATGAATCAAGCATTTATACGCCTAAGTTCTTCCCAATGAATGTTAATTTGAATTTTAACACGTTGATGGACACTAACGTCATAGAGGTCGGTGACAATTGTGCACTGCGTCCTCACACATCAGGAAATCAATTGGACAGAACGCGGAATGGTGTTCAATTTTGCATAGTTATTATAGGAGACTGCCATGGATTGTGTGCAATAGGTTCGGGTAGTGTCATTTTCTTGCATAAAATATCGGTTTGCCTCTCCCAATTTCATTGCAACGCTGCATGGCATCGTCTTTGCCATAAGAAACTCATTTAGTTGTATTTGATGTGTCACACGATGTACAGTGTGTAGCAAGAATGGTCAGCGTAGATAGACAAGCTTCCGATGCAAAGGGTGCTTGGAAAAATATCCACTATGTTCTACCTGCTTCGAAGGATACCATGAAGCCAGAATTAATTGAAAAATAATACTTGTTTGCTCCAGAAAATGTTAATTTTTTTAGAGCTCCGATTCTTAGAATGACTAATGAAAGTTTAATATAACTTTGGTACGCCCTGACTATTTGGGGTTGTAGATTGTAAGGGGGGTCGTTATGGCTGTTCAGCATCTCTGTACCTCGACCTATAAGATCTTTTCTACATCACCCTTCATCTATTCGAGGCCCAGGATTCCGAGACTCCTTACGAAGTTCATCAGTTTCCCGGGAGTTAGGTTCCTGATATCTGAGGGCGTTATCAAAACCCCTTAAGCCTTTTGCAAAACAATGCTTGGCAGTCGCAAAGCAGGTGTTCTGCGGTTTCAGAAAAAAGAAGAAGCTATTGGGTGTTTCAAGTAGTGTAGTGACTTGTTTGAAGATTTTGGAAGGGAAAGAGTAAAATTTAAATCTAGATTTTTTCACCATGAGTAGTTAAAATCTTACTCTTCAAAACCATGTAAGTTTTGAATATTTGCCATAACAGTGGATTCGATATATTGCGAAATTAAATGAAACCGTACAAATTGAAAGACCAAATAAATAAATTGTCCAGGTGGAAAAAGTACATAAAAACCAAAGATAACAAAAAGTCTCACAAAACATAAAAATAAAGTGTCTGAACTTATACTCTCCAGTGGCGTGCTGAAATTAAAATTTGAAAATATTGCAAATGGCAAACTTTGAATGTTGCAAAACAAGATCGTTTCCATCTACTTATTATATCTGTATCAAATGCTTCAAAATTTATCACCACAGTTGTGCTCAACGGAACAAAAAACGTTTCAATTTTATAAAAGACTTCCAAATCACTTGCTGTGAGAATGTTGGCGAGTATCATGATGATGAAAAAAGTATTTTGGAACAGTCTCTGAGTGAACTAGAAAAAAGCCACCAAATGAAAGATGCACATTTAGAAATGATCATCAAAACACATGAAATTTTTCTAAACGAAGTATCTCAAAGAGAGGTGGAAATGAATGAAACAATCACGCAACAAGAAGGAATAATCAGGAATGCTAAACTTGAAATTTCCAAGCTGAGAAAATTTTTACAGGATATAAAAAACAAGAAAACAAATACAGAGTCCACCCAAACTGAAGTTTATTTGAGAAATGTTGTAACTCAGACAACTGGAACGAAGGAAGACAAATCAGTTCAGACAAATAAAAAAATTGAAACTGAAACAATTTCGCTGTCAGAATTAGGGAAGGTTGACACGCAACTTAGACGACCAATTACAAGAAATACACCTGATATCGTAAATAAGAATCGAATTTTAATGGTATCAGGAGCTCATGGAAAAAATCTCATTACATATATGTCGAGACAAAAAGATGAACATTTCAAGTTACAATCCATGTTAAAGACCGAATGTACTGACGACATTTTGGTAGACACTGCCATTGAAAACTCACAAGGTTTCACTAAAACAGACATAGTTATATTATGGGCAAACAGAAACAATCACCGTATAGTGGATAAACTCTCTTCACAAAAGAACACAAACTTTATAATAATCACTGTACCATACCGATATGACAACGAACAAATGAATGAAGTTATTTATGAAAACAATTTAGCATTGCATTGTGACTTATTCCGAAGAAAATCTAATAATTTAAAAATCTTCGAATGCAACAACGTTTTAAGGAAGACAAACTATGGAAAAAATGGATATCATTTAAGCAACATAGGTAAATGGTTTTTGAGTAGATCAATTCTAAACTTTATAAAGAACAATTTCAAATTAAACCAAGAAATGACTACCAGTTATCTGAAAGAGGGAATACAGCTTGTCAATAAAAGGGTACCTGATAGTAACCTGAAAAACATAAACCAAGAGGGGATCACGACCATTCAACAATAGACATTTACTCCAACCATAATTTGGATAATAGTGTTAATAATGAAAGTGAAGATTTTTTATTGAAAACCAGTTTTCCAAAGATGACATCATGATATCAATTCTCTCTCTCAACATACAATCCGTTCGCAACAAAACCGATGAACTTTACATCCTACTTGAACAGCAAGATTTTCCACAATTTGTCCTTCTGACAGAGCATTGGCTGAAGCCTGATGAACCTCTCCATATTCCGGGGTACCATCTTCTGTCCAACTATTGTGGAACCAATTCCATACATGGTGGCACAGCTATATTTGCTCATAATTCATTACAGGAAATGTCGTTTGTTATAGCAGAGGAATATTGTGATATGCGAGAAGAAAAACAATTTGAAATATCTATAGTACTATCAAAAAAACTAAATTTAGTAATTGCATGTATTTACAGGTCACCAGTGTCAGATATCCATATATTTCTAGATAAATTAGAACATCTATCAAAATTTCAATTGAACGCTAATATTATTATAGCTGGGGATTTTAATATCGACTTCAAAGATGAATTCACAATCTGTACTCAAAGACTAAAAAACATCTTTGACTCTTTTGGCCTGTTCAATCATGTCAATTCACCAACTCGTATATCCCAATACTCAGCAACGATGATCGACTATTTCTGCACAAATCTCGAACATTCTTGTGTCTCTTGTTCAATCATGCCCTCAAATTTATCTGACCATGAGGCTGTATATAGTAAAACAAAACTCAATTTGCAAAAATAAAAAATAAAACTCACTTTGGTAGAATTTACTCTACCAAAAATTACAATGGGTTTCATCACTTAAGCTCATGTACTGATTGGGAGAGTGTGTTGTTAGTAGAGAAGCCTTTTGAGGTATTCTATAAAATTCTTGTGGAACATTTTGAGACCGCGTTTCCCAAACAAAAAATAACAAAAAAAACGAAAACCTTGGATCACTAAGGGAATACGAACTTCTTCAAAAAATATGAGATCTCTTCATCAAATCAGAAAGTTAACTAATAATTTATTTTTTGACTGTTACTTCAATAACTATAGGAAAGTTTATAGAAAGGTAATCAGGGCTGCAAAGGACTTGTATTATAGAAACAGAATCACTGAAGCTGACAACAAAGCTAAGAAAGCTGGTCAATAATCAACGAACTCAGAGGAAAAAATATGTTCGCAAACACAACAAATACATCCTTGAATCCGGACCTTATAAACAGCTATTTCTGCTCCATCTCTAAAACACTCAGTCAAAACATTGTACCTCCTCACGATCCCCTAGAGTATCTCAGTGATATCTATGTAGACAGTACCTTCTCATTATACACCACCAATATAAATGAATTGAAAGAAGTGATTGGAAACATAAAAAATAAGAAAGCATCTGGCATTGATGAAATTTCTATTAAAATTTTCGAAAGTCTTCCTGAGACTGCGCTCAATGTTCTTGTTAAACTGATAAACAACTCCTTTGCACAAGGAACATTTCCATCGTTTCTCAAAACCTCTGTTGTTATTCCTCTCCATAAAGGTGGCAACAAAGAAGATCCGGCAAACTTTAGGCCTATATCGCTCATTCCAACCTTAGCAAAAATAATTGAGAAACTGGTAAAAAAAAGAATGATGGAATTTTTGAACAGAAACAGGATATTGAGTGCACATCAGCATGGCTTTCAAAATTTTAAGAGTACAAGAGCGCTATATCAACAGTATTGCAAATGGTGTATAATGAAATCAACAATGGGGAAGCCACTGCAGCAGTGCTTTGTGACTTATCCAAAGCTTTGACTGTGTCAATCACAGTATTTTGCTTCGGAAACTCACAAGATATGGTTTTAGGGACAACAGTCATATTTGGATTAGATCATACCTTTCTGATAGAAAACAATTCGTAAGAATGTCGTCTAACTCGGACGTTGGAGAGATAAATTGTGGAGTACCTCAAGGCTCTGTATTAGGTCCTATTCTGTTTCTATTATATATTAATGACTTGACCAACATATCGATTTCAGGAAGCTTTACCTTATTTGCTGACGACACCACATTATTGTGGCATGACAAGGACAAAAACAGATTGCATAACAGAATGTGCCAAGACATACAAAAAATGAAGAACTGGTGTGACTCAAATCTTTTATCATTGAATACCAGCAAAACAAATATATTAGCATTCAAGTGTAATATACCTGATATCCCCCTCGACACTAACATGATGAAAAATAACTGCACTTTGAAATTCTTGGGAGTCTATTTAGACGAAAATTTAAAATTCTCTCAGCATATTGCACACATCAACAAAAAATTGGCATCAGGCTGTTACGCAATGAGAAACGTCTCTAAGGAACTGGGGTTTGCTGCAGCGAAGGTGGTGTACTATGCCTTAATAGACTCTCATCTAAGGTATGGTATACCCTTTTGGGGTGTCTGCAGTAAACAACTTATGCAATCGGTTTTTGTCTTGCAGAAAAGGGCTATTAGGTACTTATGTAGAGCAAATGGCGGATTCATGTAAACCCTTTTTCGAGAACATAGAATCCTTACGGTTATTTCAATATTCATTTTGGAAACCGTATCGATTATACATAAAAATAGGGAGAACTATGAATCCACAGCCACATACCACACAAGGCGGTCAAATGAACTGAATCTACCAATTCCAAAAACATGTTTTGTTCAAAACTCGTTGATGGAATCAGGATGTACAATAAACTTCCCAATGAAATCAAAGAGACTTCTTTTATCATATTCAGAAATAAATGTAAAAAACTATTAAGTGATAAAGCCTATGATGACCTACAAGAATATTTTGATGATGCCCTGTAATTTATAATGTGTAGTATTTGCGATTGTACTGTGTGAAAAACATAATTCTAATCGTTAGTCTAGTTCTTGTCCTGTGACCTTTGTATATGTATATATATTTTATATTTTAATTCAATTATTGTCACATTTTATATTTCATGTTTATATTAGTATTATTATTTATGACATTGTGTTTGTAACAAGAATTCTATTCTTAAACAATAAACATATTATATTATTATAGTTCTCGCAGTAACGGCACAGTTCACTGTCTGATCTGTCCATTCTTTTGAGGTGATACATCAGAGGACAATGTCCAGCGAGCAGTCCCATAACCAGTTTCAAGTCAATGGGCAAAAAGAGCGCCGTTTTTATTACAGTTCTTATCCTAATACGGTCAAAAAGGGCGCCTTTCTCAGTAGAGTTCTTATCCCAATTTACCGGAAAAGTAAAAGATATAAAAGTCGAGATGAAGTTAGCATCGGGGCTTGTTCCTGTTGCGCTTCTGTAAGGCTTGTTCCTGCTGTACAAAGTTATTGAGTATCGAATCGTATAAATTTTAAAGTGAAAAGTGTTCTTCAGAAGCGTTGATTTATGTATCATTTTTGAGTTTGGTTTTCCCGTGTGCTGAGGCACCCGTAAACATTTTATTTTCTGTACTATTGAAACCCCAGTAATTTTGTGGCGTTTAAAGTAAATCCTTTGCGATTGATTTCGATTGACAAGTTTAGTAAAGTGTTAGTATTTTTCTATTTATGATTTTTTTCATGCTAATGTTTTTTTGCATACAAGTTGAGTTTATTGTACTATTCATACCCACAGTAATTTTGAGGTGTTTAAAGTAAATTCTTTGCGATTTATTTCGATTGACTATTAAAAATAAGAAATGAAATGCATAAAGCACACAAAGTCGTCTTCACAAAAGGTTCAATATAAATTGAAACACAATTGGTAGATCGACAGGCGAAAAACAACTACTTTCCTAGCAAATACCACGCAGAACGTTGAATGATATTCACCTGACAATCCATGCAAACGTCCATATAAAGGCACCTAAAGATTTTTTAAGCTCGATGATGATTTTATTTATGTTGTGTCTCGCTTCGGCCAGAGCTCTCCGGATCTCTGGCTGGTGACTACTCCGTACTGATGAGGGCCAAAAAGCCTGAAACCGGTATGCGGATTGTTAGGCGGACACGACGTGAATTTAAACATAATCGAGCTCATCAGAAAGAAACATTTGCAAACAATATCCATTTATATGGAAGTTTGCATGGATTGTCAGGTGAATATCATTCAACGTTCTGCGTGGTATTTGCTAGGAAAGTAGTTGTTTTTCGCCTGTCGGTCTGCCAATTGTGTTTCAATTTATATTGAACCTTGTGTGAAGATGACTTTGTGCTTTATGCATTTCATTTCTTATTTTCTCTCCCTTCATATGGCTTTTTCTTTCATTAAATATGCCAGTCGGGCAATTGAACCACTCCTACTGAGAAGGAATCTTTTATTTAGAATCCTATCGAGGTAGGAGAAATGTATGGAGTGTTTCTTTCTGTCACTAGGTGCCGCCGGTTAAAAGTTATCTTTTCCAACGCACCTAAAGATGTTTTAAGCTCGATGATGATTTTATTTATGTTGTGTCTCGCTTCGGCCAGAGCTCTCCGGATTCTGGCTGGTGACTACTCCATACTGATGAGGGCCAAGAGCCTGAAACCTGAATGAGGATTGTTAGGCGGACACGACATGAATTTAAACATAATCGAGCTTATCACAAAGAAACATTTGCGAACAATTATCCATTTATATGGAAGTTTGCATGGATTGTCAGGTGAATATCATTCAACGTTCTGCATGGTATTTGCTAGGAAAGTAGTTGTTTTTCGCCTGTCGATCTACCAATTGTGTTTCAATTTATATTGAACCTTTTGTGAAGACGACTTTGTGTGCTTTATGCATTTCATTTCTTATTTTTTCTCCCTTCATATGGCTTTTTCTTTCATTGACTATTAAAAGCCGCACTGTATAGTGCAGTGATTTGAAGTTATTACTAGAAACTTTGATGGCCTAGGTTAACCACTGTTTTTAGGTTTATTTTGATAAAAGGAAAAGTTGAAAGTGTGAGATAATCAAGCATGAAAATCAGTTGGAGAACCTCTCATCTCCCAGCATGACGAATGCAACAGTCAAATGTCTAATTTTTTCTAGTAAATATTCTTCAGTATTTTTTAATGCTTTTCCCCTGATGTCGGTTAGAGTTTTACAGATTACAATATTAAAATCACCTGTCAATACTATATTCGAATCAGTGAATGATCAATTTATGATCATGATAAGTTGATTGCTAGCAATAGGATTATAATTATTAATGAATTTCGATACCATATCCAAAATTTCAGATTTTCATAATTATTTGAAAAAAACAATTTCATTACTGGTTTTAGTTCGATCGAAGTAAGGATGAATATGTTTGCTAATCTCAAAAAAAATTGCATCAGATTATGCCATATCGCTAATCTTATTGTGCCCTATATGTTTGCATCCAAAAAGAACAAGTGTGATTTTTCAACAAAATGAGTTGATTTATATCAAGCAATTAAATTTTTTAAACCTTGGCTTCAAAAGATAGAAATACTGGAATCAATTCATCACACTGCTTTTACCAAAAATTATCTTTATTTACAAAAAAAAATTTATGCTACAAATAAAATCATCCCTCACCGAGGCACTCTCAAAGCACTTTCAAGTTTTTCGAACTGCAACCTCAAATTATTATCAAACCCCACTCCCCTCAATCTTTCAACATTTATAACCTGCTGCTTCACATCTACTAGTAGGTCTTTTATATCACTGGGAACAAACTTCGCTAAAATCATCATCAACTGGAAATAGTTGATAGTGTTGAAAGCCATGTGTTTCACTGTAATAGCTATCACTTCCTTGCCGAACTCTGTTCGAATTTGGGGGTACAAAGGAGAACATGTTATGGTCTTTATCAAAGTGATGGCGAAATTTCTTTGCGAGTGAAATATAATCACTTCAAACAGCCCGTAGAGGGTTTTATCAACAATAATTTTCATCAACGGAATCGAAGTTGTGCTCTGAACACTATCAATTAAAATTTTCAAAACTTTCAGTAGGTTAGCATCGGACTCTTTGACAGGATGTTTGAAATAAGAGTTGCATATCTTTTCCAGCAAGACAGGTGCAATCGATTCACTTTCCAAACACTTAATAATTGGAGAATCACCTGTGGAAAAATACTGCATGTACTTAGTGATCATATCTCGGAGCATTCTTTCCACAAACATGTCTGATTCTGTCCTCATCTTCACCAAAGCTTCGTAAAACAGATGCCAAGTTTTCTTGACGGCATTCAGAACAAATTCATGTAGGCTTTTGCCTATCAGCAGATCATTAGGCATCAGAAGACATTGTGTTAACCTAGTGAGAGGACTGGAACTTTTCTTCCAACTATAAAGGAGACCCCCACAGTGAAGGAACGCCAGCGACATAAATGTGTAAACTCTGAACACTACTGCTTCACTTTCCGGTTGGGTTAAATACTCTGATAGCCACTTATCTAGGTGGCCAAAAGATAACTCACATAACCTCATGATGTTGGCGGATTGTAAGTGTTGCTTGATGTCGCTTCCAAGGTATTCTATGAATGCGTAAATTGAATCCCTCGAGGTGCTTATATGTGATCTGAGTGTAGCAGGAAATAAGTCGAGCTTCAATACGTTTTTAGTCAAACTATCCGAGGAGTCTATTGTCAAGAGACATATTTTAACCCAAGACATTACTACCTGTGCTTCTTGTTGTGAATTCAATATATAACCACTGGGATAATTCATTAATACAATTGTTAAAAACTGTGATGATATCTTCGGAGATATGTTTTCACTTGTGAAAAAGTTGAAGATTTCACTGGATGAATTCGGTATGAGTAAACAGAGTTTGCCAGCTATTTTACCTATTGATCCTGGAGGGTTTTGGGAACTAGAGACTTGTTTGAGGACAGGAAGAACATGTTCTTTGAATGGAGCCATCCAGATTGACCAACTATCAGGACTCTCAACTTTCTCTAATGTGAATACTAAAACATCTAATGTCAGAGTCAGATCGGCATAGTAACACGTCAATAAATATTTCGACAACCATGAGTTCAAAAATGCAGACTGACCAAGTTGCATATTACTACTGAAATTCAAAAGATGTTGAAGGTTTACTATGAATCCTTTTATCAATCGAAAGTTTTTATTATCTGCTGATGTTTCTTGAAGCGATGATAAGAGAGGTGGTGTTGTTTTTTCGAGACTGTGTCCATTCCTAACTTGCGTAAAGATCTGAAAAAAGCGAGCCATCTGAATATACAAGGTTTACCAGGACTTCCTCTTTTCCTCTCAAGAATGTATAGGTCAAAATATACCAGTACTTCATATAACTTGTTTTCCTAAAATCCTGCGTTACTAAACCTCGAAGTTACAAAATGTTTTTCTGTGATAATTTGTCAAGTGAATATCGAAAATCAAGCGAATTTTGGTGATTGAGGAAACAAATGAATTCCTCCAATGAGGAATTCATGCATGACTCAGTTGGTTTGCTACAAAGTCAGGAACGGCCTGGGCCCTATGGTCCACACTGAACTGTGGTTATCTCATAAAACTCAAGATTTGAATGTTTCAAATTCTTCACAGCTTTAGAGAATTATAAATTTTGCTGAAAAAACTCAAATTGGAAAAAACATGTTTACTAATACAAAGCAAACGAATAAACTACAAAAACAGCTAAACATGAATGGGTAGAAAATATCCAGTGAATAATTATGTTTTAATTCTTCCACAGATGTTAAAAAAACATGTATGAAAGAGAAATGAAAATTTTTATTTTGTTTTGTTGAGTGGGCTGTTGACATATGATTGTCATCATATTGTCAATATTGTAGAGGATATCTTGAAGTTTTTTGAAATGGCCGAACAGTCTGTAATTCTGCAGAGGCCTGTCGTCTTTATTCCTAGCATTTGCCCAATTGATTGCTAACGGCAAGAGAAACTTTCAAGGGTGTCGAGGGAGACAGGTTTGTCATTTGAACATGTTCCGTAAAAAAAAATTATATTATTTATTTTGCCAAAACGAAGTGGTGAGGGTCCTCCTAGGACTGTACGTACTGTTGTATTGGAAGAAAATATTTTGCAAACTGTCGCTGATGATCCTTCCATGAGCATTAGAAATCTTTCAGAACAGTTCCATACATCCAGTATTCACAGAATCATTAGAGAACAACTGCTCCACCCGTATCACATCCAGAAGGTACATGCCATGACACCTCAAGATTTTCCAGCGCGACTGGAATATACCAATTGGTTCATGGGTAAACAAAGAATGACTTTTATTAAACGAGTTTTATTCACTGATGAGGCAGGTTTCAGTAGAGAAGGAGTATTCAACTCTCACAATATCCACATATGGGCTGAAGCAAATCTCCATGGTATATTGCAAACTAAACACCAACAGACATTCAACAAGAATGTTTGGGCTGGTATCATAGGAAACCGTCTTATAGGGCCATTCATTCTAGATTATAGACCTGGAGCTGATGCCCAAAAAGGCCAACTCATTTGCCTCAAATATAGCACCCTTGAAGGGTCGAATTACATAATTAATTAAAGGGAAATGACGCTGGTAGTGAATACGTTATTGCAGGACCAAGTAGCGAACTTGTCAGATAAATTACGGGTTTTAAACGATTTCGTACACAAAAAATCGTGCATTTTTGGTAGTTTATGAAAAATAATCCGGGGGAAGCAAAATGCCATACTCATGCGGTGTCGCTTACAGCCCGCCATGGAATAGGTCAAGAAAATGAGATTACCCAGTATCTTCACAAAATTTTCACAGGTGCTTCAAAACATGGTAAAAACAGTATAGCAATCGAAAATGCGCGGAAAAGATAATATTAGGAGATATGGGCCCCCGAAGGTCCATAGAGGTTATAGGATATCACTTTTGGAAATAGTAAACTGATATAAACAATTTCTATTTACACTAAAATAGTAACTGCACACTCGTTTAATATTTTAGTAATATTAAAATAACTTAAATTTTCGATAAAATAAAACAATAAAAATTAACACATTCGCTGCGACTTTTCGAGCGTGTTGCATCCCAGGAGCGGAAAAATACGAACCTCCGACGGGACCTTGGTAAATGACGCCAGGTACTATTTCCGAACGGCTGTTTGCAACTTCATCCTGCGTTTCTTGTTTCATATCTAGAAATGTATCTATTGAGCTAATGTTCAAATATATATTTGGTTTAAAACGTAAGAAATCGAAAATATTACCTGTATCATCTTAGTCCGAAGAATCCTCTTCGGAATCAGAATCACCTTGCTCCAGATGAACGTCAATATCACTCAATTGTCCTGTTTCACGTAATAGTTCATCATCCTCATCACTAGATAAAGTTCTTCTTCTGTGAATTTTCTGGGATTTTTCAACACTAATTTAGGTTTCTTTGAAGTTGAGGGTCCCTGCTCATTGTCGGCCATCTTGAACTATCACAAGACTAAAAAACTTGAAACTATGCAAACACTGTCTATTCCCGATGCGTAATCTACACGCTGACAAAAATACATCCGGTTCGCAACGATGCTTAGCCCGTACTGCTTCATGTTATGAAAGGGTGACTGCGGTACCGAGCGGGGCCACGCGCACCTGGAGAGTGACGGTTGCGGCCCACATCGGGGTCATGCGCACTGAATGTGTTAATATGCGACGTTGCCTATGTCTTCAAGGGGAAAAGAAAGTACTGAAATTCAATGCGACATACATATTTGAGCATATAAATTGAAACTATTACAGCATGAAAAGACGATCTGATAGTTCTGATGGATATATGTATCAATAGAAGTTTAAAATGCAAAGAATATATCACCACGCTTCTTGGGAGTGATTATAGCTTTTGAAAATTAAGCATGAAGTTGATGTGCTGCATTTAGAAAGTTACCAAACATATTAAAATAAGAAACGCCTGGCCGAGACAATCAATTTCTTACGTAAAAAGAAGGAACACAACCTAACCTAACTTGGCTAACCTTGTTACCCAAGTTGAATGCAAGCTTACAAGGAGACGCCATACATATTATTTATTTTTTCCCACATCTTGACGCGAGTGTGGCAGTCTTCAGCATCGTCTTCACAGTATGGGGTAATTTTTTAGGTCCAATAATATTGAAGTAAACTGAATCAGATGATGCCATACTGTAGTAAATAATTTTATACTTGCCCAGTCGTATCCTAAAAACGTTAGATTTTTTTTTTTTCAAGATGGCGCTATTTTTGCAGTTTACCAAAAGTATGGCTAATATAATAACGGTCACATTGTATCGTGAACTTTCAAAAAATCGAAATGCCATACTGTAGGAAATCGTTTGGCAACTTTCAAAAAATCAACTACTTTACGGCAGTATGGCGACTATTTATAGCCGTCAAAACAGTATGGCGTGGCGATTTTCGTGAATGTGTACTCAAAACGACTTAATTGAAACAAAAACAAGCCTGTAGGAAATCGTTTAGAAAAAAAAAACTTACCTGTTTCGATTGGTATGACAGGCTGTGAGCGAGACCGCATGAGTATGACATTTTGCTTCTGCCGGATTATTTTTCATAAACTACCGAAAAATGAAGAGGGGTCGGTTTTTTGCAAATATTTCAAAAACGATTGCAGATATCGGAAATCTGAAAAAGGATCCAAAGAGAGCAGGAAATTTCCTTAAAAATAAAGTCCTACCCCCCGGAACTGTAGCACCAATATTTATAATTTTAATTGAGCGGTAAAAATATGGGTGAAAGCAGGATGCTTAAACAAAAAAAAAAAATATGAATATTAAGGAATGATAAAACTCAGAATTTTTCTCAATTTTATTGCCCATTTTTCTCAATTTTATTCTTTAAAGGCTTTAGTAAAGATGCTCGGAAAAAATAATAAAATATTTTTTAGGAAATTTCCTGCTCTCTTTGTATCTTTTTTTTTAACTAAATTGTTTATAACTTTTAAATTATTTGTATGAGAGACATGGGACAAAGCGTAAATCATATCTAGATAAAATTCCGCATCCAATGACACCTTGCTCATAATTTTATATCGGATTTTTTTTCTGTGAGGACATTTCAAAAGTCTTGTTTATGCTACACCTATTCACACAAGAGATGACTTGTTGAATAGTGAAGCCACACAAAATGATCCTAGAATGCAATTTCAAGTACAGACTTTGAAAATGTATTGAGAGAGAAGGTCATATCAAGCAGTTTTTGGAATGGATTTTCCATTTCAGTTTTCTCTTGCTGATTGCGATTGATATTTACACTATGAGTTTAGTTAGGTAAAAGTGTTTGCATTATTATAATTTGTAATGAAGGTTTTACCCATTATTTCTATTGCTATTAAAAATAAATCTTTTCAAATAATGGTGGACGTCTCAGGTTGAAAGTTTTGAGGGCAGTCTGTTCCTGACTTTGTCGCAAACCAACTCACGCATGAAACATTCATTGAAGGAATTCATTTGTTTTGTCATCACCAAAATATAACTTTGAGAGCCCGTAACTTAGTAACGAAGGAATTTAGGAAAAATATTATATATGAAGTACAGGTGATATTTTGACCCCATCTATATATTTCCAAAAGGAAAAGAGGAAGTCCTGGGACACCCTATATAAGCAAAATTTTTATAATAGAACTTTTAGAGAATTAATTTATACTCACAAATGTCATATAGATGTTCCAAACCAGAGGAGTATTCCTCTTTTCTGGTGGTAAATACTCAAAAAAGGAAACAATTTTCTTCTGTGCTTCCTCATAATTGATAGTTGACAGAGCTATGAAGAGTAACATCACATGGGTAATTCCAGTTTCGGAAAGTTCTTTCAATTTATTCGGACCAAGTTGGGAATAAATTCTACCCTTCATTTTCCCCCAATGTTCGGGATAGTTCCTCAGCTGACAAATAAGCATTCCAATAAAATGTTCAAAGTCATCTCCACCCTCTTCTAATTTATGGAGTATCTTCTGTACGAGTTCATTTAATTCTATGGCATTAAAGTTGGTATAGTTTTTTTTCGAAACATTGAGTCTCTTGCTGTAGTAGTCCCAG
This sequence comes from Gonioctena quinquepunctata, assembly GCA_018342105.1. Taxonomy (NCBI): domain Eukaryota; kingdom Metazoa; phylum Arthropoda; class Insecta; order Coleoptera; family Chrysomelidae; genus Gonioctena; species Gonioctena quinquepunctata. Next base: position 278,135 of record JAFIRS010001339.1, on the reverse strand, counting down.
AGCGTTTGGTATATCTCAATTTTGCCGTTTTTCAGCCACAAATCGCACAGTAAAGGTTCAATTAGTTTCAAAAGTTTCATTAACATATCCGAATCGGCATTCAACAAAAAAGGTTTGAGTTTGGTTCGAATTAAGGTGTAGTTTTCTTTGATTCTTTCACAGCTACTTCCTTCTATCTGAAGATTGGTATTATACGTCTGTAACCTTGCAATATCTTTCAACAGCCATACAGTGAACAGTGGATCTTCATTTACCAAAATCTTGTTGAATATTTTCCAGAAAAATTCGTCATCTTCCGTAGTTTTTTCAAGGAACAACTGTATCACCAACCACGCTTTTTTGGTACAGGAACATCCAAATACTTCTGAAGTACTTTGTCTTTGGTATATTTTTCTAGTTAGCTCTATTAAATTGGTAATCATAACTTCCACATGCTTCTCTAAAACTTCTTTAGAAGCACCACAAATAAAGTTTGAAACGAGGATATAATATTGTATTTCGAGAAAGGTATGAAGATATTGATATAGCGGGTTTTGAGGATCGTTATCTTTCATAGCAGACAACTTGATTATGATATCGTCACTCAATTCACAAAATGGGAGAACGGTGTTAGTAAATAACGTGATTCTGTTTATGGTGTTCGATTTATAGCGATCTTTTTGTAAAGGATACTCGCACAACAATATCGAATCTATTATGGCACAAAATGTTTTGTTAATTAGTTCCCTTGAATATAACATTTCTTCGTTAGATGGCACTTCATCGTACAGGGCAACATTTTGCAGAAGGTACCATTGTGTCTGTGCCAGCCTTAGTAGAATATCAATTTCTTCAATAATAATCTTTTTGCAATAAATATGGTTCCCAATGAAAATACTTGAACTATGGAATGTTGATTCTTTAGTTTCGACAGAGAATATTGTTTGGAAATGTGTGAAAATAGATACGTCATTGTTTTCTTCACAGCTGAATAAATACCCATGTGAATTCATCTTGGAAGAAATCGCTGATGGAATAACCCAACTTCAATTTTTAAATGATAGCAAATTGGGCACACGCTTATTTCTTATTACCCGCATCTCCAGAATTTACAAGAACTCTATTTGTTTCTCATAATTAATTGGAAGAATTAAATAATCATTCAATAACAATAATAAATTACTGAATGAAAACAAGGTTATGTTTTAGATATTCAAAAGTCATAGAAGAAATGGCGGGAAAAAGCGTGTTCGAAAAATGTACTCCTAGCCTAGCCTATCGCCTCTGATGGACGTATGCATCGTTACTTCAAACTTTTACCGCTAGTTGCTTCGAACTGTCAACTATAATTTCATGTCTTCGTATATACAGGGTGTAATCTACGCTCTTGCACACCCTTGAATGACCAGTGTATAATGCCATTTTATAACGAATAAAAAATTTGAAAACATGTTTTGTTCTTTGTAAAATTTGTCAAAATTTTAGGTAGAGCCACCCGCCTTATTTCAGATGATCTGCTCAGAGGAAACCTTCAGCAATTGCCGAATGCAATAAATATTTAACTCGACATTTGAATAAGGTAGAACTGTGTGGTAAATGTATACATTGCAGGCTGCCTGAGATATATATTCAATTTCAAAGTGGAGAAAACATCTAACCTTGTTATATCCAAACTGGTGATAAAGTCACAACTAGTTGACTAGGCACTTATCATAATTATCACAGTAACTAGTAAGAAACAAACAAACACAAACACTATTGAAAAGGGAAACAATCATTCGCAATTGCATTATGTTTTGAATAATCTCGACCATTGTAAATTGTAATGATTCATGCCTGCTTGTTTTTTACGGGTAATTCGACAGCCTCGGGAATCCACTTCATCACAGACGTATTCTGGACAAACTGGAATAATCTCATTCTAAATTATACCATGAATGCCCGGAACTTTCACAATAATGAAATAAATGTGTGATGCACGTAGAACGGCTGTACAATAACTCACATTTACCCGACTTCCTGCCATGTGGTAGACGTCTGTCTCACACGACAGCAGGAAGTCGATTCCCATAATGATTCAGACATCGGGTGAACTGAACACTGTTGCCAAGCAAGATTCTCGCATGCACAGTTTACGAATAAAAGTTTGTTAGGTTCTACTAGTGTTTTCTGATTGGCTGGTGAATAAAAGATCGTAATTAGCAACCAATCAGAAAACAGTACGCGATGTGCAGGAGAATCAATTTGAACAATATTGTCTGTGTCTTTTGCTGGCTCTTAAAAGTAAACAACTAACTGTTCCGTGCTTATTTTGAAGAGGAGATGTATCACTCCTCGCATTTATGAATGGTTGGAGTCGCCAATCACTGTGCGGGCGTTTTCGGACTAGTTGTAAGAATTGGTATTGTCTATCAATATTGCTGAAACAACCACAATTGGCGCTAGTGTTTGTGGAAAGTTATTCAAGTGAAGGTCAAATCAAGTTTGAATTACGGAGCACCTTTTAATTGAAAAAATTTAAGATTTGAGAAATTATTTTGAGAAAATGTAATTTTTGTGGACTGAACACATGCAAAAAAAAACATGCATGTTCCCTATTGTAATGTAGTGAAAATTAGGAGCTGGATATTCGGCAACAGAATATGTGAGCATGATACGCCTGGTAGGGATATTGGGGTCGAACCACTCAAATATAAGCCGCTCTCGATTGGCGTTTGGTTCGGTTAGCGGTTGACGTTAAAATGGCATTGTTGTTTTCTGATTCGCTGAGTTGTCATCCACCATATAAGACGGATGCTTCTTTTCAAAGAGAGTAAAGGTTATCTGAATAGGAGGTACTATAAGCTCTAGCCAATTAGAGTCTTGTAGCATTCACCCGTCATAGTGACGTACATGGACATGAGTACAGGTGGCCCACGTAATATACAGAGTGGTCCGATATACAATCAAGAGCCTGTAACTCTCAGATACCAGAGTGCGGAGTGCACTAGTCTGCCATTGTCCAGAGAGAATGGTGGCCATGACATGTCCACATACGTCACTATGACTCACAAATGATCTTTCATCTCTTTCTATTAGTGTCACCATTGTCTTATGGGGAATAGACTCTCCTACTCAGATAACGTTTACTCTCTTTGGCTTCTTCTACTGAGCCACCTACTCCGATGTGGGAGAGAGAAAGGCTATGTATATTTGCATTCTGATTTTTGAAATCGAACACATCTTGGCTATGTTCCAAAGCCTTTCTCTCTTGCTCGTAGTCTACACGCAGTGTTCCAGAACTTACCCTTATCGAACGGTGCAAAACTTTTCAAGTTTAGCCTAGAACTCACCAAAAAGAAGGGCGTTCAAACAAAGTAAACAATATTACAAATATGGACTCAATAAACCATTTGTGTATTTTTATAATTTTTTTAAACGAATCAGAATTCACGAAGTTTCAATTGGGAATAATGAACATGATCATTTTAAAAAAATTGAGGTGTGAGGGGGCAGTTGTAGAGACTTCAATCGTTCCAAAATCCAGCTCACTCTCCCTACCCAGGATACATGAACTAACCCAAGACACATCTCTAGCCCAGAAGTTTTGGAACATAAGTGACAGTATTATCATGACTTGACAGTATTGACATTGACAAATGACACATGAGTCTCTTTTTGTAAACATGTGAGATGTAAGCAGTAAAAGAGAAAACAAAACAATTTTGGCGTTTAAATTTGTCTAAATTAGACAGTGTCATAAATCAAACTACTGATTTATAAAATAATTCCAAGCGCGTAAATAAATGTTGAAATAGCACAGGAAGGCATGAACATGGACGATGACAATCTGTATGAAGACTCGGGAAACGAGACCAGTGGTGATGATGTAGATTTTGTCATAGAAGTGGACAATGCCTCTCATAGCAAAGAACTACAGTGCTACGACGAAGAGTATCAGTACGAAGTGCTTTCCACCGACGACATAGTTCAACACATGATCGATTCCATCAAGGAAGTCAACACCGTTGTTCAAATACCCTCGACAACTACAAGAATCCTATTGAACTACTTCCACTGGGATAAAGAAAAGCTCATGGAAAAGTTCTTCGACGGAAACCAAGATGAACTTTTCCGGGAAGCACATGTGATTAATCCATTTAAGAAAGTAAATGTAGCCAAGCCCAAAATCTCGAATAAAGTCTTAGGTACCGAGGAGTGTGATATTTGTTATATGATTTTTCCTCCCATACAAATGACCGGCCTAGAATGTGGGCATAGATTTTGCTATCAATGCTGGAATGAGTATCTGACCACCAAAGTGATGGAGGAAGGTGTAGGTCAAACAATAGCTTGTGCTGCGCATAATTGTCCTATATTAGTGGATGATCAGACTGCTATGCGGTTGTTGAAAGATCCCAGAGTGAAACTAAAATATCAGCATCTGATTACAAATAGTTTTGTAGAATGCAACCGTCTGCTGAGGTGGTGTCCAAGCCCTGATTGCAGTTATGCTGTCAAAGTATGTATTATATTCATATTATTTATAGATTTGGCAAAAGCCTTCAACACTGTCAATCACTCCGTCCTCCTAGAAATCTTGGAGGATGTGGGTGTGAAGGGTACAGCACATAGTCCCATGAGGAAACGAGTCAAAACACAAAACTACATGAACAGTAAAGAGAAACCAATTACATGTCGTGTACCTCAAGGTACGGTATCAGGGCCAATTCACTTCATAATATATATGAACAATCTCTTCTTCACAAAGGGAGATTGTGAAATAATAAGCTTTGCAGATGATACTGTCATTATCTATGAAAACAAAATTGGCAGAAACTGGAAAACGAAATTGAAAATAATTTCCCACACATTTTGAAATGGCTAAATCATAGACCACTCTCAATAAACTCTGAAAAAACTGTTAACTATTGACAGTTCTTATAATGCCATTTTAATTTTTGTTCTCCATTGCAGGTCTCATATGTAGAAGCCAAACCGGTAGCTTGCCGATGTAGTCACGTTTTTTGCTTCGCATGTGGCGAAAACTGGCACGATCCTGTAAAATGCCCCCTCTTGAAGAGATGGCAGAAAAAATGTGATGACGATTCGGAAACTTCAAACTGGATCGCGGCCAATACTAAGGAATGTCCCAAGTGCAATGCCACAATAGAAAAAGATGGTGGTTGCAACCACATGGTGTGCAAAAACCAGAATTGCAAGGCGGATTTCTGTTGGGTGTGTCTGGGCCCCTGGGAACCCCATGGCAGCTCTTGGTACAACTGTAATAGGTACGACGAAGATGAAGCCAAAGCAGCCAGAGATGCTCAAGAGAGATCCAGGTCTGCACTTCAGCGATATCTATTTTACTGTAATCGCTACATGAACCACATGCAGTCCCTCAAGTTCGAGCATAAGCTGTACGCCTCTGTGAAGGACAAAATGGAGGAGATGCAGCAGCACAACATGAGCTGGATCGAAGTACAGTTCCTGAAAAAAGCTGTTGATATATTGTGTCAGTGTCGTCAGACACTGATGTACACTTATGTATTTGCTTACTACTTGAAGAAAAACAACCAGTCTGTGATATTCGAAGATAACCAAAAAGATTTGGAACGCGCTACCGAGCTTTTGAGTGAGTACTTGGAGCGAGACATAACGCAAGAAAATCTCATAGATATAAAACAAAAGGTGCAAGATAAGTATCGTTACTGCGACGGGAGGAGGATGGCTTTGCTGGACCATGTTCACGAGGGGTATGAGAAGGAATGGTGGGTTTACAGCGAATGAATTCAAAATGAGATCGGTTTGTTCATTGCAGTAATGGTACTAATTATAATTTTAAAAAATGTCAAAGCATTATTTATTAAATGATTATATTTGTTATAGTTACTTTTTATCTGTCACAGGAGTTAAGGGTGGAAAATCAAGAACACAAATAATTTTATTTTCCATTTTTTTTTATCAGTTTGGGCACTAATTTACTATTTCATTTATGCTCATGCACCCTCTTTCTTGTTCTTGTACTCATTGGTTTTGGAACTGTTTATTGCAGCATTGCTACTTTATAGATAATTATCCGAATTGTGGATAATTTTGAGACCTGTCGATAATGTCATGAATAATTTGATATTTTGGATAATCACCAATAATTCGTAACCACTGACAATAGGGAACAGGCATGTTTTAATTTCTCAAAACCCAAAATTTTGTCGAAATTTTCAAATGTGAAAGTGATTCTCCATCTGGTGACGATTTTTGAAACTAAACATAATAAGTACATTGTTTACTTTTCGAAACGTGAATGTTAATAATTTTAGCCATTGAATACTTAAAACTTGTTGAATCTCTTGTGATTGTTGACATTTAATGAAATTCCGGTTTACTTGGTGAATGTTCTGTTGACTATTGTACGTCCCCGAGTGAAAAAATGAGTGATTCAAGTTCAAATCATTATTGATGTGACTCTTGGGCAAAACGATCCCATTGTACTGGAATAAGTTTTCATCATTTTCCGTGATAAAATGAACATAATGTTCTGGAGCAGACTAATCTATGATTGAGTGAGTCTATAAACAGACGCTGGGCTCTCGAAGTAGAATACAGTTCCTTCCCAAAATCTTTCGGTATCATCTGTGGCCAAGAAAAAAAAATAAAAGAGACACTTCAAAGAGAGTTGAGAAGAAAAAAGAGTGAAGAAGAGGAAAAATAGATATTATTCAACACACCGAAGATTATTCATACAGTATGGAAAAAGTGTGACTATATACTATACTTATAGTATATCAGTGATAAGGACACATTTTGTGTTCAAGCACCACATCTTGTAACCAAATCTTATCGGTTTGCCCCGGATGTACTGCTTGCAACCATGTCTTCCATAGTATTTGACCATGCTTTCATCATAAGCGAGATCCTCTTCAGGTACAAAGTTTGTAGCACATTTTTCCTTCCACATTTCCATTACAGGGCGAATCTTCCAGGCCTTATCATTTGGGTCCATTTTTGTAATATTGGCGAAATCGACAAATCTGTAAGAAACGATCTCTCCATATAGATTGAGATACGGCACAATTTTTCACGTCATCATTATAATCCCAATAATGTCCTTTGGATGGTAAATTATTATACCCACTTACAAATAAAATGGCAATAAATACTCGGATCTCCTCAGATGTGATCTTTGGGACTGCACAATTGAGGAATAATGTGTAGCGGCGACTTTCATTCACCAAATGGTCAATGAAACTTTGATCAATAAATTGCTCGAACATTTCAGTAATCGACATAAGCTCATATTTGGAATAGTCAGGTGCTGGAAATACAGAACTTCTTTCTTTGTCAAAATCAGCTCCGTTTATCCACCGCGGCTCAACATTATTTTTACCATCTAATCGTTGGGTTTTCCAGTTTTTTATCACCTCAGACAAACGAATCGCTGTTGTTGCTACATCTGCTACTGGAGATTCTGTATTATCATCATTATAGTTTATACTGATTCTTTCATTATTTATTAGCCGTATTTCAGCATTAGTTCGGTAAGGTTATCCAGTAGCCTACAAGATATAAAAACTAAATTTATCCGAAAATAATATATAAAATTAAACATACCCTCCATTATCCTCGTCCGTATCCACATTGCGAGCTGGCGGCTGTACAAAAATATCTCCGTCAATATCATCATTATAATTAACCTCAAGTGCCTCAGCAAGAGAAAAGCCTGGCCTAGAAAAAAAATCTTTGTCAAAAACGGCAAAAGTTTATTAGGCAATTTTTGTTTTCAAATTTGACTACACTACTGGATTTGTTGTCGCTATAAATAAAAAATCTTCAAAATTTCATAAAAAAATATTGGTTAACAACGAAGTTACAACTTTAATTTTGGAAACAAAGTATTTGATTATAATTTTATTTAGATTATAGACATATTAAAAATCTGGCAACACTGCCGATACAAAGTAGATCACCAGTGAACTTGTACATTGAAAATCCGAAGTCAATAGCTCATTCCGTTCTACAGTTATAACTCCTGAAAGTATGGTAATGTGAGCGATTTGAGGTTGAAGCGATTTTGTAATAAAAATCTGACTACGCCACTGGATTTGTGCCGAAATTACACCTCAACAAATAAGAAATAGTGTAAAAAATATTCGGAAGAGATACGATAAATGTGTCGAACTAAATGACGGTTTGGTAGAAGCCACAAAAATTCAAATATTTAATTTTACAATAATGTTTATTTTCGTTTTTGCTTAATGACGTTTTATTCGACGGTGTTGCCAGATTTTAAATGTCTATAATCTGAATAAAAATTATAATCAAATACTTTGTTTCCAAAATTGAAGTTGTAACTTCGTTGTTAACCAATATTTTTTTATGAAATTTTGATGGTTTTTATTTATAATAACTACGAATCCAGTGGTGTAGTCAAACTTAAAAACAAAAATTGCCTAATAAACTTTTGCCGTTTTTGACAAAGAAAAAAACCATAGTGTGCTTTGGAAATAAAACTGAAGTTATGAAAATTTGTGTCAAGATACAGTTTTTGATGCTCAATATTAATTTTTTTTTTGAGATTGATTGAAAAATGCGTATTCTACAGGGGTGGTTCCATTTTCAATGGGTCACACAGTATAAAGGAAAAGTTTCATAAATCTTATCCATATTGCATATATAATACTTACTCGAAACTGATGCCCATCTTTTACACGTATCACAAAAAACGACAAAAAGAATCAAACTACACAGCTCAACTTACATTCCTAGACTAAATTTGTATGCATTACTGCATTTGGTAGACCCTAGCTGATCAGTTGACGTAAACACGTCACTACGTAAGGGATCTGATTGGCCATGAAAAGCTTCATAAGGAAGGCGGGTTGGATGTTGCCTTATGGCAACGTACGGCGCTAATGGGTTAATGGTGCTTTTGCACAAAAAAAAAAACTTTTTGCAGCGTAGAAGTAGCTCTATGAATGTTCCTATATAATTAGTAATGCCAGTGGTGGTGAAAGGTCATTCTCAACTCAAAAAAGAGTAAAAAATTACTTTAGGAATTCGATGTTAGGGGATACTTTGGATAGCCCATCGATTTTGAATATCAACAGTGTCTTATTAGAGCTGAATTTTGATGATGCCATCGATGAGTTCGCATAAAAAAAATCCAGAAAAGTATATAAAAAAAAAAAAAAATTTTGTTAGGTAAGTTTGTGAAGTAAATAAAATTTGTTTCTTTTGTCAGGACCCATAACTACAGAAAAACTTCCATTCCTAAGAAACAACACGAGATTACTTAATATGAACGTTATAGCCAGAAAAACCAGTTCAATAGAAAATATAATAAAATCAGAAATCCTCCACGTGACCAAAGTTGATAAGCACACGCCAGTTACGAATATGTCGTTATCTGAAAACAATTAAATGCACTTAAGAATTCCTATAAAAAATCACCCCTTTTACACATAAGTCATAAATAACTCATCACATCCGCTGATCGCCATATCTAGGAAAATTAACGATGTAAACAAAAGTATAAATTCAGAGTTTTTTTACAGCTCACCTAATCGCATTGCACTATGAGATATCATAAAACTGTTTTAATGTATTTAGGACGACAGATTTTTTTTTTATATATATTTTTGATGACAGAAACAAAGCCATTAATTATTGAGCCACTGACAAGTTGAAGATAATTATAATATCAGACATTTTTCCCCGCGACTAGCACAACTATCACGTGATCCGGTAACGGGTTATAAAAAGGCGCGATGTTTCGGATCAACAGCTCTCTCGTGGTTCGGCAGTCAAACAAAGAACAAGTACGTTCAAAATGAGGTTAGATTTCAGTCAATCACGACATAGTGAAATCAAGTTGAGAAGAGTACGAATATAGTTGTCAAGCAGTGAACTTAAGTAGCCATTAATAGAAATTATATTAAATTTAATCCGAGTATTCACCAGTAAACCAGTATTTTTTCCAAAAATTACTATTATTGATCGAAGTTTCGAGAACGTGATAAGTCAACGAAAAACCTCAAATCGATAGTTCATGATCTCATATAAAACCGTATCCATACAGCGATAATCTGATATACCGTGCGAGTTAAAAATAAAATACATATTTTAGCGGAGTTAATCGAGATAATAATACAATTAAACTAATTGTCGTTTAAAAACCTTCTCCAGTGAACAGTGTGGGCTATGCTGAGTTGAAGTAAGTTCATAAGCATTTTTCTGTATTTATGGCTTGGCAAATTGAATCATTTATAATGTACATGTGTCTTTAAAGATATCTCCATAATTTCATGTGACTAAAGTTTTCAAAAGATAATTATTAACAGTCGTTTTTAACAATTGATGTCACTATTGTTTTAGTCAATCTAATTGATTTGTAGACTAATGTAAAATTGACTTAAACTACACTCTAGTTGTTTTTCTGAATAATGTCTCATATTATCCGTTTATAGAACGGATGAACTATTATTGTCAACTTTTATTAAATATATATGTCGATTCTTAACATTTTTATGAGTGCATTATTATTTTTTTAATTATTTTTCGAATCTTTCTGAAATCCGGTACTGGATAAACAACTCACGCCCAAGCACAGAGAGAAAGGGGTATTTCCTGTGCCGCTCCAGGAACATAATCTCGGTTCGACCATCCTCAGATAGTCGATGATCTCGATGCTTGTTTTCTCAATCTAACAAGAAGTCTGGTATTACAGGTGTGTTGTATTAATTCCTAACACCCTGTATAGTCCGGGCTCAGCACTTATATGTAATCATTTTATGTTATAGTCATGTTATGAAAAAAAAACAATAAATGGGTACTTTGAAATTGACAATTAATACTAATTGGTGGAGGCATCGTAGGTATTAGCATCCGGCATAAGTGAATATAAATCCGGCACTGATTCAACTTCACTTACCCCCTTTTTCCATAGTTATTTTCGAAGTGTAATAATTTGTTTCATCATATGCTAGTTTTGCTTGCTTAACCGTAAGGCCGAGTAGATTGCACCAAAATTGCAGTTTTGAAAAAAACATTGAAAATATGGTGAAATTAATTACGAAATTCCAAATAATCAACTGGTCTTGTAAACAATAGAATTAAGTGGAAACCGCAGGTCAATCAGAAGAATATTTGTGTCTCCAATTAATATTGGTGGGTAACATAGACTTATTATTTCCAAAAAAAAAACTTACAGATTGAATCTTAAATTATGCATGAATTGATCAATTGGTAGTGGGGTCTGCTTGCTTTAAGAAACATTAGGGATAGGTCGAAAGGGGAGCCTAAAATAAATAATTCTGATATTTAATAAACATCCCTTTTGTGATTTGATTCCGGTAGCCTTAATGTTGAGCCATAATTTTTCCCCCATCAGAAGAGTAAATGATTTCTCATTAAGGTAATAAATTCCAAGATAATTTCACTAACTTGTATTTAAATATTTTTCCTTATCACACTATACACAACATACAAAAATGTTAAAAATATCACTCGGTTTTGGTTTTTTTACTCTCGGGCTCCTCCTCTTCTGAATATGTACTCGTACAAGCTTTGGGTTGTGTACTTTTATATGCGGGTGTAATCCAATATGGATTCTCTTCAGCGTCTTTGGCAAACTTCAGTATAGCCTCTCTGGGATCTTGATCATCTTCCACCCTTTTACTCAGCCCCAAATTTCTTATGACGTAGCTACTCAGTGTGCCCCCACTTGAGGCAACCCTACCCCCTTGTCCCGAAGTTATAGGCAAATCAGGTCTCTTCGACTTGACTGGGTCCAACCTATCTTTTTCCATTTGCTTCCGACTGGTTTTCCTTCGTTCCTGCCTGAATAGAGGTAATGCGTGAGGTGTTATGACTTGTGTGGTGCTGAAGATCTCCGAATGTTGTGTTTTGCGATGGATTTTGACAGCACATAAAGTTACGCCTCTCAAGCTACGTTTGTCGTTGTAGTAGCACTTGATGAGTCCATTGCCGCTACCGACAAATATCTGGTTGAGTTTCGGGTGCCAGGAAAGCTTTATGGTGTGCGATGGGGAGACATTTAATTTGCGGATCAGTTTGAAGTTTGAGGTGTCATAGAAGAGAACCACTCCATTTTTCTCACCTGGAAAGTTTTTGAATAATATATCCTAAATATCACAGCAAAGTCACAGTGAAAATATTGAATTAAACACAATGGCTGGCCATATTGTAATGTGACAGGGTTTCCATCTGAGAAAAATACATTTTCTCGTAACCAAAAACGGCCAAAATAAAATAACGGTAAAAGAGTTATGTTCGTATCACTCCTCCCTAACATTAAGATCTGATTCATGTCGTTTTTATTGAAAAATCGAATTTCAAATAGAACTAAATCAATAAACAGCAGTATAGTGGAGTAGATACAAGCAAAAAACATGGGTCCATTTGAATTATTTCATGTTAAAAAAATGGGTTATCCCAATACATACAACTTCATTTATCAAAATGAATCTACACTCAAGATTAAAGAAGTCTAATAAAAGGGTGTGATCAGTATTATCGATACATACAAATATTACTTTCACCTAAAGCTTATTATTCAAACAATTATAATTGGCAAAAAAAGTTTATGAATGGAATTTTTTTAAATAAATAATTAAATGAGCCATTTTATCGCATAAAAGATCTGCACAGGAAATGGTGAATTAAATACTGAAAGAAAAGGTGTCTTCATACTTATTCTAACAACAATGAAATAAAAACGAGCCTAACCTTTTTTCAATGACACTCCAGTAGCAACGATGGCATCATTCGGGCTAAAAATAGCATCAGTCGTATCATATCTCGTGAACAAATCCCCCACTGCATGCACAGCCTGCTTGAACTTCCTCACATCCCACAGCTTCATGGTTTCGTCACAACTCCTGGTCAGCAAATGGTCCCCCACGTGTGAAAAACAAATGCTAGTTATTTCAGAGGGTTCGTGAGCCTTCCTTATTTGCATTGCAGGAGCCACAGTACTTTTGCGCAGGTCCCAAAGCTGCAACGAACCATCTGCGCAGCCGCAAGAAATCACTTTACCTTCGCGGTTATAGTTCACAGCTGTTGGCAAAACTTTCAACCCATTTTGCGACCGACACTTGATGATATTTTTGTGGTGTTTTCCACCTTCGTAAAAGTCCCATGATCGTACTGTTCCATCAGCACTGGTCGTCAAGAATTCTTCTTTAATCACAGGGTTCCATACTCCTGCTAGCAGCCCAGAGGTATGCCCTTTGGTTTTTGCTTGGTCTGTGATATACATGTCGCCTTTGACTGTTTCAAGTTTTTCGAAACCATCTCTGTCAATTACTTTGGCTTGGCTTGCTCCAGAAATGACAAGTAGTAAATCACCAGTATTGGAGTAATGCAGACCGCGAACTGGGTGGTTGTCTGCTGGTTGTAAGGTTCGGAAACTTCGCATGTTCGAGTCCATACCGGCAAAGTCCCAAAAACTCACATCATAGTCCACAGAACCTGAGTAAAACAACTATTTAGTCATAGACTATGTTTCATACATTTTTGCATAACACTAACACTAGGTCCGCAACTAAAAAGCTGTTTGATTATTTTCAACTAATTTCCATGTATTTTGGTGTGTGGAATACAAACAAAAATTTGAAAAAATCCTAGACGTCAGGATTTAACAAAAAATGCAAAATTCTCCTCAAATTTTTCTGAACTTTTGGTATTTTTTTATCTTAGGGTATCTAGGTCAGTTTGTTTCATATTAACATTCAGAGTATCTCCAATAAAATTGACCAATTAGCATGCTATCTTGATGATTTTCGGTACAATTTTATTTGCATCTCTGAGCACTGGCTGAATGATGCAGACCTAGCTAAGATCAAAATAACAAACTATCATTTAACTACTCAGTATTGTAGAAAACAGCACATTCATGGAGGGGTTGCTATATTTGCAAAAAGTGTACAAATATGTAAACAGATAGATGTCAGTAAGTTCTGTAGTGAAATACACTATTTTGAATTATTTTTGAGTAATTTTGATAAACATTTAAATAAAATTTTATGTCTTGACAATCAGTGTGTAATAGCAGGTGACTTTAACATAAGCTTCAATTTCAAATCACAGCATTTAAACGACTTGAAGAACATGTTAGAATCCTTTGGTATCATGGTAACTATAAAACAAAATACCAAAATCACTGCAACTTCAGCATCTTGCATAGACAACATTGTCACAAACCTTCCTACTAATGAATTCATAGTGGGGATTTCTGAACCCTGTCTCTCAGACCATCTTGGACAAGTATTTATTTCCAACAAAATGGAAAAGACCACTTCTAAAGCTACCCTCAGAAGATTTTTCGGGCAAAAGAACAAAATGTCCTTTCCCAATGGCCTGCAAATGTCCGATTAGTCCTTTTTAATGGTACTGAGTGATGTTAGCATTTTGCCGACAAATTCATCGATACAATTACTAAACTTTTAAACAAACATTTTCCATTACGAAAAATATCACGTAAAGTCTAAGCCACCGGTGACATGGTGATTTGAGATCTATGAGGAAAACTTTATCTACAGTAAAAACTGTATGTGCAGTAACTAATTGTCCTGAAGACCTCGCAGTTTTTAAAACTATGAAAAAACAATACTCTTCTGCGTTAACCACGGCCAAGAAAAAATCTTATGAATGATTTTTATCAAATTCAACCAATTTTTCAAAAGATTCCTGGAAACTGGTAAATTTTGAAAGAAGCAAGTGTCTTAGTAATACAAAAATTGACCAGAGTTTGACACCCAGTGCCTTCAATCAATATTTTTGCAACATCGCTAAAGACATAATATCCGTTCTTCCGGATTCAACTTACAATCCCATAGTTCTCTTGAAAAATTTACCAACACCTAGCTGTTCCTTTTTTCTTGAACCAGTTGTTGAAATTGAAGTATTTAATGCAACCACATCCCTTAAGAGAGCAGATATATTTGAACTCAGCAGTATGTTATTCAAAGAAAATGCCGACCTAATTTCAGTTCTGGTGTTTTTCCTGATTCTTTCAAAATTTCTAAAGTTTTACCTTTACTAAAAAAAGGAAATGTTGATTGTTTGGAAAATTTTGGACCCATTTCCATTATACCTACTTCCTCCAAAGTAATTGAAATAATCTTGAAACACCGGCTATACAAATACTTCGAAAACAATGCATTATTTGACAATGCACAATTTGGATTCCGAGGTGGTAGCTCAACAACGAAAGGGCTCTTGCAAGTTATGACGGACGCAGTTGAGGAAGGTAAGCATACTAGTCTTACGATATGCGATCCAACCGAAGCCTTTGACTGTGTATCCCATGAGATACTAATTAGCAAACTCTTTCACTATGGAATAAGAGATATTCCACTGAAACTGTTCGATTCATATCTATCTCAGAAAAAACATGTTGTTTCTTTAGAAGGTATTATGTCTGACCGAGGTCACATTGAAAATGGTGTCCCTCAATGGTCTGTTTTGGGACCACTACTATTTATTATTAACATTAACGATTTTCATCATTTTTTATTGCTGAATAAATCTGTCTTATTCGCTGATGATACTACCATAATAAACTCCGCCAAGAATATCAACACTCTCGAACAGCTAGCCATGGATAGTGGAATTGAAGCCAATAAATGGTTTACAGAGAATAAATTGAATCTGAATCAAGCCAAGACACAATCTTTAACCATCTCCTCACATACAGAAGTCACACAGGGTTTGGCATTGAAATTATTAGGTGTACATATTGATGACAATTTGTCTTGGGTCAGTCACATACATTATTTATTTATGTAATAAATTATCAAGTATAATTTTCATGCTCCAAAGACTGAACCCAATACTAAGCTTCACAGTACTTAAACGTGCTTATTTTTCACTGTTTCACTTGCATATATGCTACTCAATGATTTTATGGGGGGCAGCGTCCCATTCTGCTAAAGCTTTCATTCTACAAAAAAAGCAATAAGGATTTTAACAGGAGCTGATAGGCGTGATTCGTGCCAACCTCTTTTTACAAAACTGGAAATTATGACTATTCCATCGGTTTACATTTATAATTCCGTATTGGAAATCCACAACAAGAAAGATTCATTAACCAAAAATTCAGACCACCATAATTACCCAACAAGATCTGGAAATCTTCTTAGATGTCAACGATATAGGTTGAATACATCTAGGGAGAATTCGCTGGACCTTGACCTTTATAACAAACTTCCAGATTATGTTAAAGATCTTCCCCAGAATCTTTTCAAGATTAGAATGAAATATTATTTTCAAACTCACTGTTTTTACTCCACTTCAGAGTACCGCAATTTCAACTTCCCAGCAACTCAGACTTCGTTGAATGAAACAAACCGATCTCACTCCTACGAGTACAAGTGCAAGGCTAACACATCTTAGATATTAAACTGTGGGTGTATATGTGTTTAATTGTATTGTATTTTACTCTATATATGTCATGTATGTTTGTATTA
Organism: Gonioctena quinquepunctata; assembly: GCA_018342105.1. NCBI lineage: Eukaryota > Metazoa > Arthropoda > Insecta > Coleoptera > Chrysomelidae > Gonioctena > Gonioctena quinquepunctata. The sequence goes on along the minus strand of JAFIRS010001339.1, from coordinate 261,687 downwards.
GTATGGACTTCTGTTCTTATCTTATTTTAATGTGACATTGTTCAACATATTTTAATGTGTTTTTATACATACGTTTTCTTTCTGACTTGAATTATACAGAAATGTATGAAAAATAGTTCAATAATACTACTACTAGTCATAATCAATAATACTGGCAGGAATCATTTAAAAACACCTATTATGAAATTGGTTAATAAGATCAATTAATCAATCAATGTTCATAATTTTAGGAAAATTTTAATTTAGATACTTTAGTGGCGGAGTACAATAACTTGTTTGAAGAGAACTAATTTTATTATTGTGTGTTGTAAGGAAGATTTTATATAAGTCAGATTGGTTGCAATAATCTGAATATTTTGCAAATGCATGTCTGAAACTGAGGATTGTAGATTATTATTTCCAGATTTGTAATAAGAGATTGACAACTGATCAGTTGGTTCTGCAACAATTCAATATTTCTCAGTGTAAAAAATGTATAGGAGGTCTCCTATTCGAAATTTCAAAGTTATTCTCCATGTATCAAATATAGTTGTTACTTTCTATTTACGTTCGAGAAGTGGTTATTTTTTCAAAAAAGACAATGGGCAAGGACACGAAATATTCAAAATATTTTTAATGGATTTTACAGCTTGTGAAAACTCTGTTGGTAATTTTATTTTTTAATTTTCTAAAAATATTTAAAGTCGGCAAAATTCAAATGGCTTCTTTCTGGCGCCATTGCAAAATGTTATGACGTAATCAACCAATCCCACAGTTCAGAGCTTCAATCAGTATTGCAACATTGCCATATTATCAAATCCTGACATTGCGAATAGAATTCTAGTTCTGACATTTATAGTATAAGAAACTTGGCAACATTGTTTAACATCAGAATCAACCCTATTACGCCTATTGGCTGCTCGGTCGTTTACGTTAGAAAGAGCGCCAATATTAGTAGCTTCAAAATTTGCTGATTTTCAAAAATGAATGGGAACTGCTGTAATTGAAATTTGACTCAAAAAATTTTTTCTGGTTACAATTATATATGCGTTATGTATTTTAAAGCATATTTAAAGCGATAATAATTTCTCGTGTCCTCGCCTATTATTGATCTTTGACAGTAAGAAAGTATTTGAGTGTGAAATTTTGATTTCAGATTCACGCTCAGCAGCTAAAAGAAGGTAAGTACCCCAAAAAATATAAACTTAGGTGTGAAGCTTCATGGCAGGAACCAGATACATCCGCCAAAAAATTATGTGACCTCGGATAAGTACGCGGGGGCAAGAGGCAACAGTTAAAGACGATAGTCGAACGCATCTGTTTATTTAATGGGCAGGCACAACATTTACTAATCTCAATAATTTTATTGGCTTTCAACACCAACTTGATTTTAGGCGGTGGTGATGCTAGCATGTGTTAGTTTGGGCAGCTGTAGTGTGACCCCATTCGATTTCCAGTTCAGTACATTTTCTATGTCTTTGTCTGTGTAAACAGTACCTAAGTTGGCAGTAAGTAGTTATGGCCTATTTTCAATATGTCTTGCATAATAAAAAGTGATAACAGAGCAGCAAGAGATATAAAAATCAGACTTTACGGGAGCTGAATGTATCTGCAAGCCAATACTGCTGCCGGCTGTGCAGCACAGCGCACCGAAACCACTGCCGAACCGAAAAGGTTGACAAAACCCAAAAACAGGTAAAGAAATTAACTAACCTGAAGCAAGACGAGCCCCACTTGGATCTACACTAACTGCCGTTATGGCTTTGGTTCCATGAGTCATCTGAGCTTCATGTGAACATGGTATAAATAACCTGTTAGTATCACTGTCTTCTTCATTTTCATCACTGTCATCATCACTATTATTTTTGTTCTTTACTTTTGGATTTTCATTATAATTTGTACCTAAGTTTTCAGGTACAGGAGGACCAATAAATTCATCGTCATCTTCACTTTCTTCCAATGCATCTTCTTCGGGTTTCTTAGTTATTTCCCTAGCAGTTGCTTTTACTTGTGCAATCATGTCTTTGATATCGAAAGTCTTGGCTTTCTTTCCGAAAGTTGTGATTCCCATGACTTCTTCGAGTTGTTGTCCTTCATTGTCGTCTTCTAAAGCTTCTATGGCTTTCGGAGGCCCAAAAGTTCCTATAGTGCCAGTTACTTCTACTTTTGCAGAGTTCTGTCCGAAATTTGCACTGATCTTGCCGAAACTGATTTTTTTACTCATGTTGCTTTTTTACTAACATTCAAGTTGGAATTTAGGTAATTTGAATCTTCGTAAAAGACAGCTTGAACATACCAAAACATGTTTCGGTAATATTTGACATCTTGTTTACAGGTATTGAGATAAACCCATAGAGAATTAATCATCTAATCAGAGCTGCTCCAATGTAATTTCTTTTGTACAAAAATGACAGATGAACATGTATAGCGAAGGAAATCGACCGATGAGGACGCCACCGTTTTCTACAAATGGCGCCAAAAAGTTATCAGTAATATTTGAATGTTGTGTATTGTATTTACATTTTTATTTGTGGATTTAATAACAATTAGGACTCTCAAGTGAAGTGGAGGATATGTTATTAGTTTATATTCACACAGCATATCGTGAAAATAACACAACAGTCATATATGGCGGTAATATAAACATAACTTTACTTAACAGTTCAGTTCATCTCCGATAAGGGTTGTATCAGGATGATCGATTCTCCTCTACTTTCAGCGGTAAATTTCCTAAGAACGACACGACGTTTAACAGATTTAACGACTCGTTTCCTCGTCGAATTGGCAATGTCTTTTCGGAATTATTATTGTCTGTGGATATTCCTGAAATAACCACAAGTTGTGCTAGTGTAGGTCAAATCGAGTGTATTTAAGATGATTTTCACACCTGAAAATTTCGAAAAACATTGGTATTTGAAGAATTATTTTTACTAAATGTAATTTTTGAGACCCGAATTGATGTAAAAACCCCAAAAATGTTTTCTATTGTATAGCCAGGAGTAGCTCTGATGGACGTTCAAACTTTTACCGCTAGTTGCTTCGATCTGTCAACTATAATTTCATCTGTCTTCGTTTATATGTTGTACCAATACTCTGATTATCATAGTATTTCCAATTGTTACTGCAACATCACATTGAAAGTGTTGTTGAATTTATGTTTGGGTTGTAAGAAAGAGTATTGTCTATCAATATTCCTGAAACAACCACAATTGGCGCTAGGGTTTGAGGAAAGTTATTCAAGTGAAGGTCAATGTTGCAAAGAAAAATAAAATCATGCGTGTTCCTTATTCAAAATAAGAGACACTTCCTCTGGTTTCAGATTAGGAACTATACTAATGTACATAATTTTGACACCTAAAGAGAAAGGCGAACGATCATTGACCAATGGAAACTAGTCTCACTCTCCCTAACAGCAAAACTAGAAGTACTTTTGTACATTTAACAGGGTTGTCAAGTTAATTTTAATGGAGGACTTCGGCTAAGGTTCAGTGATACCACAACAAAAAATTTGGCCTTAAATCTACTGACACATTTTTTTGCTATTTTTGATAATTTTAAGATAAAGTACACCTTCTGATACCCCAAACCAATATTAAAAAGGTGCGGAATTGTTGAATTATTTCATAAAACACAAATGTTTAGGGAATTTGTATTTTTATAGTGATTATTTTTTCCTGGAAGGCGCCAAATTCAAAACTATAACATGAATATCTCGTACGTCCGTACGACTTTCCACTGTCAAATTCGTCCTATGGATATTAGAAAAAAAAAATATATTTGACTGAGAACTGAGCAGTGTTGTGAAAATTGTTTAATAGACTTTTGGTATCTACCTATTAGTTTTTATTTACGTTAAAATGGTTGATCGCTGTTATAAAAATTGAAAAGTGACTCCAGAAAGCGTTATAAAGAGCGAGTTTTTTCCCATGACCTAACCACAGAACACCCTGTAGTTGGGGTGTTCTGTGACTAAGATGCCTATTCTATATAACACTGACATAAGTACATGGAATAGTTTGTTCTAAAATATATTAAGCTGGATTTATAGTTAGACGGACTGTAAACGTAGACGCACTGTATACGTAACAAACGGACTGTAAAATATTATTACATTTATAAATCGACGGAACGGAATTTTTGCGCATGGGTAGAAGTAATAGTGACATTCAACATAACCTACACATTGTACGAATCATAAACAGCCTGTGTTGGTTTGGATTTGTATTATATTCTAAATATTTATCTATGCTTCGTTTTCTGTGTCACAATGGATTACATGAAGGTATGCTTTTAGGTGCCGTGGGACTGTTGTTGTGTGCAGTAGCATTGGAAAAGTGTCGACAAACTCGAAGAGCAATAATGAAGACGTTACAAAATAAGACCCATAAACCGTAATAGAAAAGTAGAGAATGCCTACAATAATTTTTTGAAGATGAAGACTGCTGATACAGATTAATTTTTTAAGTATACGTGAATGACTGTTCCAGTATTTAATGCATAATTAGGTCTTGTGAAAAACATCACACATAATTCTTTATTTTGATTGGCCGGACGCAAGAAACGTAGTGTAAAAGATGAAAGTTGGCCAACTCTTCCGTTCCAGTCCGTTTCACTTACGTTATGTCATGCGTTTACGTTCATTTATAAACAATAGTACATAAATTATATAGTTGATCTTTTTGCAGTGCGTCTACATTTACAGTCCGTCTAACTATAAATCCAGCTTTACATCGATCGATCAACCTCAAAATATTTCACAACGAATTGACATAACCTTAAAGGCGACAAAAGCACAATCACAGAACGGATCTGAGACACAATTCACGAAAACACCCTGTGTGGTCTGTAATTGCAGTTTACTGAAATATGACAAGGACAAGAAACGACGTCGGCGCCATCTGAAACTCTAGATAACTCCCTTTATCAAGTGGGCTGGTGTCCCCCAGTTTGTCCCAATATTTTACAGGTATAAGTGAATACACCATGGTTTTTAGACATCTTATCTGTGACCTAACCAACAATCAACCACAACATTGACAACATAGCTTTTCTTGGCACAAATAGTAAATAGTCGCCGTCGGGGACTAGGCTAAAGGCAATTAATGTAAATACAAAATATTGAATACCCAAATAGCTGGAGATTGAAGATGTCCATAAATCTAGATATAACACTGAAAAGAGCAGATAAAGTTTACAATGAAGGCGTTAGTATGAAATAATATAATTTGAAGTGAAATTTCCATGTTTGTTTTAAGTTGGAGTTTGAATTATAATCTACATTTGCTGGAACAGTGGGGACACCAAACACACATTTTAGCTACTTCAGAATTACTTGTTTATAAAAATATTTGCTCAGTTCCCTTATCTAGCCCTATTCCATAGTTTGGTTCCATATGAATATCCAAACTTTTTTTTATAAGAGAATTTTACATCAAGATGAAGGGGCCATCGATAATATTATTTCAATGACTCGCTTTGTTCATTTCACAAGTATTTTTTTCATCGAACCATGTCTTTCCAAAACGATCACTGGATAAAACATTTACTTTTAGGAAAATGTATCAGGAGTTATAGTTATATCTTCAAACTCTGACTTCAAACATGAGGGAATAACTTTGACTATGGATGGATCTGTCAATTTACAAGTCAGCTCAAAGAATGTGGGAATCATAGAAGCATTTTACAATTCAGTGAAGGTACGATTAATCGGTTATATGGAACAATTCGTTGAAAGTCTCGGATCTCATTAAAACAAAAAACATGAATTTTCTAGCCTATTCAACTACTGAGTGTAACTTGTGAAGTTAGCAGTTCAGGACGCATACCTTCAGGCACCACTGAAATACCCTTCGAGATACCTCTACAACCGAAACCTAACCGCGTCCTATATGAAACATACCACGGTGTTTACGTTAACATAGGGTATGGTTTGAAATGTGATATCAAAAGGCCATTTCTCTCAAAAGACTTGATGAAAACCCAGCAGTTTTTAGTACAGTACAAGCCAGGGTTCAACGCTTGCCCTCAGTTACCTCTCAAAGATAAAAGAACCCCAGTAAATTTCCTTTTGAGTCCTTCGACACTAGCTTCAGGGGGAGTAGGTGAGATGAAGGTAATTTGACTAACAGTGGTTGGAATTATTTTGTTCGTAGGTGCCCCAGATTTCCTCTTGAAAGGACAGCTAGACACAGTATGTTGTAATATTGCCAAACCGTTTAAAGGCAAACTAGTTCTAGTTAAATGTGTGGTACCTGTCAGATCTATTGAATTACAGCTCGTTAGGGTCGAAACCTGTGGATGTGCGGAAGGTTATGCTCGAGAAGGTAATGAAATATTTCTTGGTTTCAAATGACCCATGATCCTTCCTGATTTGTTTTCAGCTACAGAAATTCAGAATATACAAATAGGAGATGGTGATGTCGCACAAAACATTTCAATTCCAATATATATGGTGTTTCCAAGATTGTTTACCTGTCCTACACTAATAACAACCAATTTTAAACTAGGTTAGTTTTTCACAGTGGAATTTTTCTTGAATAATTGGTTTAAATTGCAGAGTTTGAAGTCAACATCGTTGTGATATTCCAGAATGACCACTTGATAACAAACAACTTTCCAATAGTGCTGGTGAGGGAATAATTTTTTATATTTATGTTATCTTGGGAATTGTGATTCAAACAGATTTTTATATATATATACATGTATATTAAACATATATTCATAACATATTTTGAAAACTTAATGCATATTTTTTTGCACCTTATCCTATGACTCTGCAACTACTAATGATAATTCTGATAATATTGGATCCAACTCTGCTTCCAGTGCCAGGACGTGGCCGGTATTGCAAGAATCGCTGGTAATAAAGGATATAATGAGAGGCAGCTTGTTTATCTGTATTATTTGGTACTGCAAATACGAGCAAATCAAAGTGCTCGTTTTGCCAAGTCCTAGTTTACTTCCCTGATCGATGGCTAATCCAAAAGTTGATATGAAGTTTGGTCTAGTTGCATGTTCCGGAGTTTTTTCCGTTCCGACTTTTAATAGGGGCACGCCATCCCTATCAGTTATCATTATGCAGTACAAGCCATCAACTTTTGATAAGATATCTTGCAGAAACTTTCTGGCTTCTTCAACCATTATCGATATTTAATTTAATCGTACAATATTATTTTTCTTTGATTATTTTGACACTAATATTTTGTTCGGATGTCAATGTCAATCAACGAAGGTTTGTTCGTTAGTTTCAACAAATCAACAGCTATTTGACATAAGTTCTGAACTGATTTACTAGCAATGGGGAACACGCATCATTGTATTTTATTTTTTCTTTGCATCAGCTCGGTCCCCAAAAATTACATTTTGCGATAATAATGTCTCAAATTTCAAAATTTTGTCGTAATTTTCAAATTTAAGAGTGCTCCTCAAATCAAACTCGATTTGACCTACACTTGAATAACTTCCCCCAAACACTAGCGCCAGTTGTGGTTGTTTTAGAAATATTGATAGACAATACTATTTCTTAGAATCCAAACATTAATTCATCCTCACTTTCAATGTGATGTTTCAGTAACAATTGGAAATACTATGATAATAACAGATGAAATTATACTTGACAGTTTGAAGCAACTAGCGGTAAAAATTTGAATTGTGTGAAGTAACGATGCATACGTCCATTAGAGGCGCTAGGAGTACGTTTTTGAATGTTGGTATTTTCTGTATCGAATTATGAAAAACATTTTTACAATTTCTGACCTTGTTGCTGAGCTTTCTAGGTGGTGTTCCCTATTTGTGAAGCATTGCAGCAAGTTGCAATACGCTATCAACGTCATCATCTCGATACCTTGAAGTACAAATCTTAAATGTCGGCACCACTGAAACCCAATAACGCTGTAAATGCCGAATTTATTGAATCAACAAACTCCAAGGATTGAATGGCATATTCTACATATAACCACAAATACATTCTCTTGAGAAAATTTGTTTTTTCAAGAAATGCTCCCTGCTAACACATCCATTTTGAAATTCGTTTTTCGATATTGAGGATATTCTGTTACTTTTTATACAAATGTTTGTCTAATGGAAAAATGGAGATATGACTTTGTTCGAAGTACACACAACTTAAAACTCAATGGAATAGGCAGAGTTGCCAATTCTAAATTGTTTTATTTGGAATTAGGAAATTTTTTCATGATATATTTCGGTGAAGTACATGTAGATTATTACAATCTCATATTAGGGATATAACCCCAATAAATATTTCAATTTCTTTAGAGGGGGACAAAATTCAAGAGGTATTCAGGCACACCAATTAAAATGAAAAAAATAACAAACAACCCTAGATATCGAAAAATAAACATGTTATGATTCATAATTAATCGCATTTTTTGCCGTCTGAGTATAAACATTCATGCGACGGTTTTTTTCCGATTGGTGAATCGCAAAAAATGCGTTTATTCAGATGAGCTCAGATGAACACTTTTTTTACGAAGGCCGCCGTTTTCCAAATATTTACCCTTTATATTGTAAACAAATGACAGGAATCCTGCTTGTACCCGTCACACACATTGTGATTTCTATATTTACTATGTTGATCGATAGCCTTTACTCGGATAATCAAAAATCAAACGCTATCACGGATGCGTTTTGTTGACCTCCTGATCTCTTTGAAAAAAAAAACTTATCCCGATACAGTCGTTCTAAATATTACCGAATTTGAGCTGTTTCCTAAATTTCATTTCATTTTTGCTCAGTGGTTTATAGCACTTGGGTCTAGCAAACTGATTCTCATTATTGTGCTCAAATAAAAAATCGTAAAAAATGAGAAAAATCAGTGTCCGACAGCAAAGCCTTATTTCGAAAGGATTGGCTTGCTATCAATTTGTATTTTGTAAAACACTGTTTGCCAAATTGAATTAGATTGTGATCCCTTTTCTGACGTACGATATTGATTGAAAAATCAAGGCCTGACCCTATACAGTGGTTCAGTCTATAGGCCGAGAAATAGAAATAAAATGATTCATGTGACCAATTGGGTGAGGGCTTACACCCCTCCCCAACTGCCCTTGAGCACAATTTGTTCCTTTATACTAAATCAGAGAGAAATACACCAATATCAAAGTTGCTTATGTCACGAGCAACTCATTTCGAATTATTAAACATAAGGAAAGCGATAAAAACAATTTATTTGTGCATAAAATATATAACATATTAAAATGGCAAAAAATAACATTGATGACAATCGAACAAAAAACATAAATTTTTAATCACACAATTTCCCAGTCACTTAAAGAATTATCAGACACAACACTGATCGTTCTTTCTCTCACTTGAATATCCGACAACCTCCACTCGTTTGGAATACCCACACATTCTGAAAGAATCAACGTTAATACAAATTCAGCCCAAAAAAGTAAGAAGCTTAAAAAGCTTGAGTGGATGAAAAATGTCTAGTACATGAAGGATGGTATGAAATTCGATTTTAGATGTATAAGTTCTTCAAGCCTGACATACCTGGCATATCATTTAATGTTTTTGTTGACCTGGAAGGTTTTTCGAGATACTCAACAGTATTGAGAGAGTCACTCTGTCCATTTTTTGGTGTTACCTCATGTAGATTTTTGTTTTCGATAGCTACGCCCTCCCATTTTTTGTTTTTGTGACTGATATGATGGGGATTTTTATTCTTCCTGGTATCACCTTCCGGATGTGGATAAATGTGCTTTTTCTCCACTCTGTCATTCGAATCTCCCCAGGCAACTTTTTCTAAACTAGAATCACAGTAATTTCTGGAAAGATCATCACACTCTTCCGTTTCTTTCGTCTTCTCAGAAATCTTTACTTTATCCAGACTCAAAACATCTGCTAGAATTTTTTCCTTGTATTCGATATCGTATCTGATTGATTCTGGGCTCCTAAGATCTGGTAAAACTCCCACAGCACTGAGATTCATCAATGTAGGCCGTGTATAACTCAAGTCTTTCTCTTCTGAACTATTTGAGCTCAAGCTGCAAGTACTAATTTCCATGTTGGATCGTTTCTTACGACGCTTGCTTTTTTTGAATAGTATTTTGTCTTCAAATTCTTTTTTTCCGATGTCATCAAATGTTTTCTGTCTATCCGGATCGTTGCTCTGGGTTCTTACTGGAGATTCTCGAGCTTCTTCCGCATTCACTACCATAGATTCATCTATGTGGATACTGACGTCATTGGTGTAGCTGCCTTCCAGAACTGGAGGTATTGCAGCGATTATGCTTGTTGAATGTAATTTCGTGGTTAGGTCCCTTATAGAAGAAGTTAGTGGGTAAAATGAGTTGTTAATAGATGAAAAGCTATTTCCTGTAAGAGATAAGATATAACTTGCATTATTACTTTTTTAGAGGATATTTTAAGCCAAAATAGTCATAAATGACCCACCATTAATAGGTTCGGGTCTATATGAAATTCTTATCAAGCTCCTATCTTCTTCCAGAATGAATATCTCATCTTTATGGGTAGCCACGTTCAAAACACTGCAAAATGAAGCAACATCAGTAAAAAATATAAAATTTCTATTGAATTTTACCTCCTCAGTTGTGTAATAGTAGACAAAATGGTCATTTCTTGAGGATCCAGTATATAAATGATATCGTTATTATATGTCACAAGCAGCGTTTCATTAAATGGTAATAATATCCCGAAGGCAGCTTCCTTTTGGGGTTTAAAAGAGCGTAAATTATGAGAAATTGGATTTATTATGGGCACTTCAAAGCATTCTTTGGTGAGCAATTCCTGAAAACCAGTTACAATTTGGTGAACAAAATAGTTTCACGTATTTGACTTACTTTGAAGAGAAGTGTTTTCTGAACATTTCCATCAATATCGGATATCCACATTCTCAGACCAGGTCTGGTACAATACAGACTCGCATCTGAAGGTTTGCAACTATGTTGAGCGATTATTCCTCCAAAATTACCAAGCCTGCAAAATAATATTAATCTGGCTGGGAACAAATGTTTTTGCTCTTTACGGAACGCTTTAAAATTAAGAAAATAGATATTTATTTATTTATAGCTCGTTTTGTAAATAATTTACACATAATTCCAACAAACCTACTTATAGCTGATAGATAAATGAAAGAGTATGTGGGCAGACAGAACCATTAGCATGTAGGCCTTCTGTCAGGCCCGTTATGCACCCACCGCTGCTGGGAATGAGTTCAGCTTTAAAGGTATCCTATTTCGCGAGTGAAGGAGGCCAGCCTTCTAACCGATACCTTTCTCACACTCTTCGGGTTCAGAGCAATGTTCCTGAGGTGCACTGACCCTCATTCTCCAAGCACCACCTGCATTCAGTATCATCCGTGATACCTATAATGTTGAGATGCTTGTTTAGATGGCAGTGCCCCGTGAGGAGCCCTACCACTATTCTGATTTCCTTTCTGCTCAGTGTGAGCAGAGTCTTGGCCCTCCTAGTAGAGGGGCCTTTGTTGTGGAGTTTCGATTGTCTCATGCCAGGAGCCGCTTTCCATGCCTCCTGGACTTTTACTTCCAGGATTTTCTTCATGGTTGAGAAGCTCCATGATCTAGAAACTCCTAGTTTTGTTTCTGGTCCAATTGTTGAGCTTTATGCACCTTGTCTGGCCAAATGGTCGACACGTTTGTTTCTGGGCACACCGGTATGACCGAGGACCCACAGTAGCTTTACTTTATTGGCGATGGATAGCCTTTGCAGATCATCAATGCATTCCGACACCAGCAGCGAACTGACTCTGTACGATGTGAGGGCCTTGATCGCCGCTTGGCTGTCCATGCATATCGTGATTTGCTGGCCATGGTAGCCTCTGTTGATATTTTCTCTTACACAGGCGAAAATGGCAAAAATTCTGCCTTGAAATACTGAGACAAAATTTCCCAGGACATAGTAGAGTTCAGCTTTTGGTGATTGCCCATATACCCCGGCGCCGGCTGATTCACCCATCTTGGAGCCATCTGTGTACCAGATGATTCCCTAGCGATTTTTTAATATTGGTGGAGATCTCAAATTTTCATTTGAAACAAACAAATGTATCCAGTTAGTGACCAAGCTCTTGCAGCAGAAAAAAGAGGAATGACAGTAGCTACAGCTGCGAGAACTTACTACATTCTTATATAAATCATCTGGATAACTCCCAGAAGAATGTCAAATGGGCCCAAACACAATTTTAACTACAAACGAGGAATTACTGCTAGAAAACCCTGTCTCCAAAGAACAGCTTCTAGATAGTGTACAACTTCTTATTAAAGACAGCTAAAATGATTTCACAATATACTAAAGAAGTTTATAACCCCCAACCAGGTTTTTGTGGATATGCACATAAAGGTCACCAGAAATCATCAAAAATAATAGTGATGATATTGTCATGCCCAAAACAAGACAAGAATTAAATTTCAAGTCATAATTTTTTGTGGCTGAAATCTACTAATTACTACCTATTTAATTTTCGATTACTTTCAAAATACTTACTTACTACTTATTGTTATATAATATACATTATTTTTAGTAGTTCTGGTTAGTTTATTTCATCACTTTGTATATAATTCCATCCTTTCATAGAATGTAATTATTGTGACGGATGTAGGAGAACAAAAATAATGACAATAGCAATCTGTCAATGTCAACTACATATGTGTGCCAATGTTCACAAGTGAAAAATCAAATATGATCAACTATGAGGTATACACTATTTAATAAAAAAAGAATCATCCCAATCGGACAACCCAGTACCAAGTTATGCCTCATAGAATCGGTTAACGAACCAAATTTCAGAGGGTGAACGATCAATATCCTCCATTTTGATACCCTTAGGGGAGGATTTTTCTTTTCAACTTCAAATGGGACCAACTTCGAAGTACACCCTATCCACTGAAAAAAGAATCATCAAAATCGAACTACTCTTCAAAAAGTTATGCGTGGCCATACATAAAAATAAAAAAAATATACGCGTTGACTAGAGAACCTCCTCCTTTTTGATTTCGTCGGTTAAAAATTATAATACACTCTGTTCAGACACTTTCACTATTTCCAAAATCTTCATGATATGCAAATATATTGCCTTTGAGTATGACCACATCACTAAAAGAGCAAGTTCCAATGCCATTTAAGAAAAAACAGAAAACAAGCTAAAAAAATAAAAAGTGCCCTGCACATCTGAACTTCGGCAGCAGTAACACATGAAAAAAGAGAATGAGAAAAAGAAGAAAGAATAAGAGATGCAGAGAAAAGCAGAAAAACGAAAAACTAGATGAAAGATACATGTGAAAATAAAATCAAAAGGAAAAAGAATGATTTTGTATACGAGTCTTCATCTGGGGAAGAATGGGTGGAAAGTGGGAATAGCCTAGACGACATAGAAGAAGTGTTTGAAGAAAACTATGATGAATTTACTAAACAACAACTAGAGTTCCAGGATATTCAAGTTGGAACTTTTAGTGAAATTTACAGGGGGTGAAAGAAAAACTGAAGTTTATAGGTACATCTGCGTTATAAGAAAAATAGAATCAGAAAGTGACATAGAAGTGGTCTCCCTCAAATCGGTAAATGAAAAATGTGTATTTAGACTACTTGAACCAGAGTTACAAGTAATGGGGATAGTATTAAATACGTTTTCTCACATAAAATAGATGTTTTTGGGGCGTGAATAGTTCAGAGTGTTTATCTGTTGTATTATTTATTATAATAGGTTTTATGTTTCTGTTTAACTTCATTTTGAAATAAAAGCATTAATTCATATTTCAAGTGTATCCAATTATTGGGGTTTCATTCACTTTTCGTTAATTTGGTAACAAAGATCATTTCTATGTTTTAACAATGGCTATGATGCCTAGAGATAAGGTATTTTATGATAAAACAACCGAAATACTAAAATATTTAGAAAAACTAAGGGTATTTAAACAAAATTGAAAAATGTGAATTAGTGTATGGGATGTACATAAAACTACCTGATTTTCACCTTATTCCAGATATATACCCCCTAACCCACCCCCCTTTAAGACATGATAAAAATCAACAAATTTTTTCTCAGTGCGAATTTACACGATCCAATAAATTGGTCAATTTTGTGACCTTGAATTTTATTGATAGGTGTAAACAGAAAATTGTCGTCAATTTGAACTTGACCAATAAATTGATAAGTTTAGAATCGGTTCTAATTTTTCATCAATTTTTAGTGACAATTTGCAGTAACTTTCGGCCATGAATTGGATGCCTGCTAGAACAGAGATTTTCAGGTTATATGTTATTGTTTACGCAATTTCGCATACCCTACCCCAACCGTGAAAAAAATGATGGTGCGAAAAAAAAACATAATTTACGTTGCATTACAATTGCAGCAATGTGCATTGCTGAATATAAAAGACAGAGATGTAGAAGATGGTGGATTAGATCTCTGTTTGATAAAAGAGGGAAAGGAAACTTGGCATTAGTTCACGAAAAATTCCTGAGTGCAAATCCTAATCAATTCGAACGATATTTAAGAATGGAAATAAGCTATTGAATAATATTCGGAACTTTTCCTATAGTTGAACCATTTCTTGTCAGTATGTTGGTATACCTGAGTAAAAACTGTTACCAAAATTGACCAATAAATTGTCAGGTGTAAATATAACTCATATTGGTCAATTTTATTGTTCAATTTATTGATCAATTTTATTGGATCGTGTAAATTCGCACTCAGGGTAACTTCTTAAATTGTTGTTTTAAAGATGCAATAGAAGAACCGAACGAATCAATCTGATCACAGTAATCATTTCATATTTAGCTAATCTGTTGATCGGGGTATTCTGTGCATAATTAATATGGCATAATGTTGTGTAGAAAACTTTGGGATTTCTGGTTTGCATTTAGGTGAGATTCAGAAAGTTAACAGGACAGTTGATTATCCCTGAGATAATTTTATGAAGGAAACAAATATCGGAGTGAATCCTTCTTTGTTCAAGAATTTGTAATTTCAATAATTGCAATATATCATCGTAATGATATTCGCCAAAAATCAATCCCCTTTTGTAAGCTGCACAATGTAAAAACTATTTCTGAACTCCTTCGATATAACTCCTTCAGTAAGTATAATTAGCTGACCATACTACAGATGCATATTCAAGTACAGATCTGACTAAACAACAGTACAGGCCTTTTAGTGTTTGAACCGAAAATTCGTTAGATGCTTGCATGATCAACCCCAACATTTTAAAGGAACATTAAATTATGTCTCTTATATGTGGGTAGAATGGTTAGTTTGGAATCAAATGTAACACTCAAGTCACAAACTTCATTGACAATGTTGATAGGGGTGTCAGCAAAGAAATATTGAAAATTTAATGTTGAATTTGATTTGGAAGTTATTTGGTAGCATTTATTGATATTTAAATCAATGACATCAGCTATACACCATTCATGGAATAAAGTTCATTTTGCAAATTGAATAATATTAAATAAGTCATCGGCAAACAACAAAAATCTAGACTTTTTAACGAAAAGAGAAATTTTATTTATAAACACATTGAAAACCAGTGGACCTCAGTGGGACCCCTGAGGGACACCAGAGGCAATTTTAATGATCCTGGAGATGATACTTCCTAACTCTTTGTATGGGATTGGTCAGATAACTTCTTAAATAATAAATTATATGTGGTGACCAAGAACTAATCAACAGTTGATGACACCCATAAGCAGTCCATAACAAAGGGAATCAAAAGTTAAAGATTGAACTGATTATGACATGACAAATTCATCAAATGGAAACAGGCTAAGGGGGACAGACTATAAATAGATATTTGAAAGAATTTAGAGTTGAGAAACGGAAACAAAACAATATAATTGAAAAGAGTGGACAACAGTGGTAAGGATGTGGCCATCACAAATTATCAATTCTTATTGAGTTTGATAAATTGTTTATAAAAAATATATACTGATGACTGAATTCATTTGGGAATAATGACTGGTTCTAAGTCTAAAGGCACAAGTGTCATCAGAGGCCATGGCCAGACAAGCCTGCAAGGTGGAATTCTCAGTGGGTACATCTGAGGCGCAAGGACTGAGAGATTCTACCAACTACGGACAGGTGACCATAAAGAATTCCCAAAAAAAAGTCTACATACTTTACTACACTTCATTGGTACTCACATTTTTCTATCTTTTTTTCCTACTTGGCAAACTTTCCATTTATCAAGCTTTTGACAAATGATGCTTCGATAAGTTGTTGAAACCAAAAGATATTGCTGCCTATAGCTCAGCTGAATGACTTCATAACTTTCATTCAGAATTTCTACTGACTTGCATATATGCTGAAAAAAATAATTCTTTAAAGTCTCTGATAGTTTCAGGTTTTCAGATTCTTACCATGTAAAAATCGATTTCTGTTGATACCACACAGCCGTTTCTATCCCCAGAGAAAAGTTTCATGCCATTTTTAGACCATTCAATAGCACTTATAGGGGCCTTATGGAGTTCTAGTACACTATACCTCTCAACTTGCTTGTTTTTCGGTCTCAAACTTTCTGGTATAGATTCAGGGTGGGATTTGGGAATTTGGAATATACTGATATTTCCAGATTTATTGCCACATGCAACCATGTAATCGACTGTTGATATGATTTTCAAAGCTGTTATTGGAATGTTGTTCTAGAATACAATATCCATAATTTGTTACTGGTATTCAAATTATATATTGCCATGTTAATTTTTTATAGTTTTTGAAAGTAAAAGTCATATTGTCAGTCAGAATTTCATTACACAGATCGATTAGTCGACAAAAATAGTAAAATACTTTAAATTGGTCCTTTGAACTATTGAACAAGCCCTGTGAATGAAAGCAGTCAACGAGGAAACCAAAAAATTTGAAATATATGTACAGTCAGTCAGACAGATGTTGAACTCAAAAAAGTAGCAACAAAAATTCGAATCGTGATTTCGAATGGCCATCATGGATTCAAAGGGAAATAATATGGAAATAACGGAACCCGCGTTAGAGACGAAGAATACGGACAAAACTTCTTCAAAAATATCTGGAAACAGTAAGAGAAGTATTTCCAAATATTCTCGAGTTTCTGCTTCCTCATTAGAAGAAAAAACTTGCACTCGGGGCTGAAAAGAAAAAACAATATCTAGAGAAAAAAAAGTTTGAAATAGAGGGATCTACAGATAATACAGGAAAAATAGAAGCCAAAACTGTGAAGGAAAAACTAACTTGTCATAAAGATCAATAAAATTTACTACTAGACCAATTCCACTACAGTATTATATGGATCAACTCGGAGCAAATTACGACTTGAGGAAAGTACAGAATCTCACAAATGAATACTGGAAGAGATGGATGAAAGAGTACCTTTCAACTTTCACAAAAAGAAACTATTGGACGATAGATAATGAGTCTGTCAAAAATGATGTTGTTATTGTCATAGAAGATAATATGATGAAAAGTAGTAGTAGTAGTATTGATACGAATCGTTGAGGTTCAAGTAATAAATGGAATTTTTAAAAGGCTGGTCTCCAAATTGGGAAAAGTTGCTGACTAGATGTCCTATTTTGGAGGGGGAAGAAATAAGTCATCATGTTGCTTTTGGTTTGTTACTAGTGTTCAAATTATATATTGACATGTCATAGTTTTCGAAAGTAAAAGTCATATTGTCAGTAAGACTTTAATTTCATTACAAAGATGGATTAGTCGACAAAAATAATCAATAATGAAAGAGAAACTGTCTTCCAAATCCAAGCATGTTGTGTCAAATTCTTTGTTTTAGGTTTAGTCCACAAATTTTCGTGGTATAATGAGAGTGAGATTTCTCAAACAAAAAATGAGAATACAAAAACTTTCAGAAAAGTAGATTTGCGGATTTTTTCGAAGTCATGAATATTTTGAAAATGAAACATTTTTCATTTCTGAATAAGTCAGCTTATAATATCCGAATTTATATTTTTTTTACTACTTTATTCGAATAAAGATGGAAAACTTACATGCACTTACATCTCCTCTATATGTTGATAAGTTACAAGAAATAATATAAAATTGGATGTGAATTAAAAAAAAACACAATAAAATTATAGTTGCGCACTGGTTGTTATATAGATAAATTATTTTAATCGCTTTTCAAATAAAAAAAAATGTATAAAGCTGCCTAGGATGAATTTTTTCAAACATTCAGAAGTATCATTCATTTTTTAAACATTTCGATTTATTTGAAGATATGAAGAGGACGTTCATCAGATGTTTTGGAGCAATTACAGGAATTTTAATCATCCATGAATAAACATTTGAACTATCGAATTTTCGGAATTTCTTTTTATCAAAATATGTTACACTATAAATTAGGAATTATACTCATAAGTCAAGTTGTGTTACCCAATATGATTTATTACTCAACTGAAATATTAACTGATAATTGATATGAAATGATTGTGTATCCCTTAGATTAAAAATTTTTTTCTGTTGTCGGTTTTTGCTAATACCTGTTTTTTTATTGGAAATAGAAATATTCATAGAAATGGTACTTTTTTAAGCAAATGAGAAAATCTTCAGAATATTTAAGCTTCAGCAACACTTATTACAGTTCAGTTGTATATTTTGAAAATTTGATAGACGTACTTCACATCGCAGTCTTTGCATGTCCCGTTTTCTTCTATCAAACCAGTAAACTATTCCTACATTTGTGCCGAGCGCCATAAATTCGGGTAAAATATCTACGCAAGTGAGTTTTATGTCTTGGAAAAATATTCCATGTTGAGTTTTCGTTGGTAATTTGGCAAATAACTCGGTAAGAGGTGCCCATTCTCTTAACATCGGAGTTATTCCGTTTTGAGATATTGCCATTATCTCTCATTTATTTGTAAATAACAGGATGTCACAAATGACATGACATTGAATTATTGAATGTCAATTTGAGGAACGTTCGTCTGTTGGGAGTGTCCTTAGATCATATATGCTATGCTATATTATATATTTATTAACTACCAATATTGATTACACTCCATAAGAACTGTCGGAATAATCATGCCCTTCTTTTCCTACGTCAAGGTAATTTTAAATATACAACTGAAGGGATTACGGCAATACCTCCATTTCGAATGAGGACGTTTGTTATGACAGAATTGCCTACATCACAAAATCTCATAATTACCCAGATAATTCAAGGAATAAAAGACATTATTCGACATAAAACTCAAGCATTCAACACTATATACGATTTCGAAAGCAAGTTATCAATTGATTATTCATTTTTTATAAATTGTTCCGACATTTGCACTTATGTTGGCAATATTGTCCAAATTCCAAATACAACCAAAGAGAGTAAACGTTATCTGAATACGAGGTACTAATAAGCTCTAGCCAATCAGAATCTTGTAGCATTAACGTGTCATAGTGACGTACATGAGTACAGGTGGCCCGCGTAACATACAGAGTGGTCCAATATACAATCAGGAGCCTGTAACTCTCAGATGCCAGAGTGCGGAGTCCGCCACTGTCCAGAGAGAATCGTGGCCATGACATGTCCATGTACGTCACTATGACTCACAAACGATCTTTCTTCTCTTTCTATTAGTGTCACCATTGTCTTATGGGCAATAGACTCTCCTACTCGGATAACGTTTACTCTCTTTGAAATAAAACAATTAAGAACTGGCAATTGTGTCTATCTCGAGCGGAAGGTCGGAGGCAATGAAGCGGCAAACCGAACATCAAAGGAAATGGGCAGAGCTTCCTATCTGTGCCTGCGTATTTTTGACCAATAGGCCTTTTCATTCTGTTTTTTTTTTGTGCGCATGCCTCAACTTCCGCCATGTTTTTTGGTCACTTTGTTTAACCCGTGAATTCAAATGTATAAAATAAACGTTTTCAATTATTAATCTACGATCAGTTCCATAGTTTCAATTGTTTTATACTAATAATAAAATAATAAAAACATAATTTATGAAAATATATAATGTTATCAGTAAAAAAAGGAGCAACATGGCTGTTATGGGATATGTAGCAGCGATACAAAGAGAGTAAACGTTATCTGAGTAGGATAATCTATTCCCCATGAGACAATGGTGTCACTAATAGAGATGAAAGATCATTTGTGAGTCATAGTGACGTATATGGACATGTCATGGCCACCATTCTCTCTGGACATTGGCGGACTAGCGCACTCCGCACCTGAAGCTACAGGTTCTTGAATGTGTATTGGACCACTCTGTATGTTACGTGGGCCACCTGCAAGGAGAGTAAACGTTATCTGAATAGGAGGTACTAATAAGCTCTAGCCAATCAGAATCTTGTAGCATTAAACGTACATGACGTACATGAACATGAGTACAGGTGGCCCACGTATCATACAAAGTAGTCCAATATACATTCAAGAGCCTGTAACTCTCAGATACCAGAGTGCGGAGTGCGCTAGTACGCCACTGTCCAGAGAGAATTGTGGCCATGACATGTCCGTCACTATGACTCACAAATGATCTTTCATCTCTTTCTATTAGTGTCACTATTGTCTTATGGGGAATAGACTCTCCTACTCAGATAACGTTTACTCTCTTTGGAACACCTGTACTCATGTCCATGTACGTCACTATGCGGGTTAATGCTGCAAGATTCTAATTGGCTAGAGCTTATTAGGACCTCCTATTCAGATAACGTTTACTCTCTTTAGCAGCGATACACGTACTAAAACATTTTCGGAGAACTTATATTATTTTATTAGTTTTCTCGAATATCGTCTAAAACTAATGAAATCAACGAACCGAAAACATCTGAAAATTTGTCCTAAGGGTGCTAAATGTGATTTGTGGGTTAAAAGATGTGGACGAGGTGACAGTCGATTCCAAATGATTGATCATGTTAATAAAGATACTTGTATTTGTTCACTTCACTCCGTAGGAGAAAGTGGTCCAACAACAGAACATCCCATCAGTTGTGTAAAAAAAGAATAATTTCATTAGTGCTATTACCTCAAATTATGAATGTTTTTTACAGGTAAAAGTAGCAAACACCTGTTTAGCTAGAAAATATGAACAAAGTCATGATGCAAGTTGATTATTAAAAAAAAAATCTTGTGGTGAAGAATAGAACTGTAAAAATAAATAACCCGTGTTGTCCAGCCATATTTACTAAAAGTGTCCGAAATTTTCATATTACCCGTTTTTTTAACATGGCGGATGCGCTTGCGCGTAACAGCCGAGAAAAGGCCTATGTGAACCCAGCCAACGGAGTAAAAAAAAACACGAGGTGTTAGGTTAGGTGTTGCAATTCTAGGTTATGTTATTGAAGCAAAACAAAAAATGGTATTATTAAAGAAGAAAAACAATGAAATTTTCATCACTTCAGCCGACATCATCATTCACTGTGACTTGGAAAAATGTACAGATCAACTGATTAAAATTCCCGAACCAGTTTTGCCACAAAATTTAACAAAGGGTCAAATCGAAGTCCTGAAAAGAGAATTGAGAACTGTGATATCCCTGGAAGCCTCTAATTCTGGAGAGTATCTTGTGGTTTCAACAGAGAACAAACAAGTGATAGTGTATGACAAAAAATTTAATGTGGTGAAGAATTTTGTCATTCAGCGCACAGCCAGTAAAGTATGCTTCACTCCATCAAACGACATTTTGGTGGCTGATAAAACCGGCGATGTATATTTATACAAACTTTCCAAAGGAGAGGACAAACCGATCCTGTTACTAGGACATTTAAGTGTGATTTTAGATACCCAGATCAGCGAATGCGGTAAATTCATCGTTACGTGCGACAGGGACGAAAAAATACGAGTTTCGCACTTTCCGAACTGTTACAATATAGCCAGTTATTGTCTGGGACACACCGAATTCGTAACAAAACTTGTAATAGTGAAAAATGTGTTGTTTTCTGCGTCGGGGGACGGTACGGTCCGATTTTGGGACTTTGCGAACGGAAAACAACTCGGCATGATCGATACCAATAAATACATCGACGAAGAAAATCTGCTGAAAGAATTTTGTGAATATATGGACAAAGAGAAAGTCGAGATTTCCGCTCTTCCTGTGACAGATTTACAAGTACAATCCGGTGATAAGCTATTCTTAGGTGTCTCTGTTTTTAAATATAATGCTATACAACTATTCAGTGTAGACTTGTCGGACTTCAAATCTTACTTTATAACTAAGTTAATTTTCCCTGACCCCTTTCGGTTTTGTTTAAGTGGCGATTTCTATGTCCTGAGTAACAAGCTCAATTGTTTTGAAATAAAAGACGAGTTTGTTCGAAAGAATGTTCCGTTGGTAGAAAATTTGTACGAGAAGTATACTAACTATTTGAAAATCGAAGATGATACTATAACTTCGCTATATAAGAGGAAATACGACAATGTTCAAGAGTATTTGGAGAGGAAAAAGCAGCGTTTGGATATGAAATAAATTTTATTGAAACTTTCAGAACGTGCCGACTTTTAATTAATCTACCCATGGAATGTTGTCTTCTGGTAGAAATGTGGTGCAAGTTCCAGTAACCAGTCACTTTCAATAACCGTCAAATCTCTCATATAGAGTTTGTTGGTATGAACGACTTCACAAAACAATAACCTGAAAGAATAAAAGAAAAAAACATGGAGAGAATCTTTACTAGTCAACTATAGAAAAACTAGCTGGTACCCGCAACTTGGTCCGCGTCGAATTTGTATTTTTTCCTATGTTTTCCTTTGTGTTCCATATAGCTCATGCCTGTGGCTTTGCCGGCTTGCCATTATTCCGTTGTTCCATTATCTTGTCATCCCGGTAACCTGTTGTTCCATTATCCCGCTATCCGAAATATCAATTTCCATGACTCTTACTTCAAAACTATCCCCCATATCAACTTTCATCCTCTATTTCACCCCTTTAGGGGTTGTTTTTCCAAAAACACTGATACACGTATTCCTTTATTTGTAACAAAGACCTCAAATACCAATTTTTGTGACCCTAACTTAAGAAACATAACGGTACTCCTATACAAACTTTTAAACCCCCATTTTACCCCCTTCAGGATTGAATGTTCAAAAACCCTGAAATTCGTGTTTCTTTATTTGAAAAGAAGTGCCCAAATACCAATTTTCATGACTCCCAACGTCACCCCCCCAAGTTTCCCCCCTATTCCCCATTTAGGGGTTGAATTTCCAAAAACACCTAATTACATATTCCTTTATTTGTAACAAAAACCTCAAATACCAATTTTTATGATCCTGACCTCAAAACTAACTATACAAACTGCCAACCCCTATTTCACCCCCTTAGGGGGTGAATTTTAAAAAACCCTGAAACACGTGTTTCTTTTTTTGAAAAGAAAAGCTCAAATCCTCGTCCATATTTTCAATTCAATAATTAACATATTCTTCAGACATTTTATTTCATCAAACATTTTTGATGGATTCCAATAACTGTTTTAAAATTAATAATAGTTTAGAAAAACTAAAAAACACGCTTTTATAGAAAACCAGACTAAAAAAATAGAAAATAAGAAAAAAATTATTTTATTTAAAAAAAAGCGTGGGGTGCATGGTATTGCCTCGGCCAACAATTACCTGTGATCTGAGACATTTCTTACTTTACTGCCCTAGGTCTGTAATGTACTATATAATTATTGATACCATGCACCCCACGCTTTTTTTTAAATAAAATAAATTTTTTTCTTATTTTCTATTTTTTAGTCTGGTTTTCTATGAAAGCGTGTTTTTTAGTTTTTTTAAACCATTATTTATTTTCAACTTTTTAGTTTAGTTTTCTATTAACGCGTGTTTTTAGTTTTTCAAACTATTATTATTATTAATTTTTTTAACTATTATTCTCCAATCACAAAACTCGCGGCCATTTTGGCGCCGCCATCTTGCATCCTTCAATTTTGACAAAATAATCATAATCTCAGACCCCATCAAACTATTATTATTATTAATTTTTTTAACTATTATTCTCCAATCACAAAACTCGCGGCCATTTTGGAGCCGCCATCTTGCATCCTTCAATTTTGACAAAATAATCATAATCTCAGACCCCAAAAACCCTTACATACCAATTTTTGAATAGAATCAGACCATAATCACAAAACTCGGCCGCCATTTTAAAGCCGCCATCTTGAATTTTCAATTTTTACAAAAGAATCATAATATTCGACCCCAAAAACCCCCACATACCAATTTTGAATAGAATCAGACTATAATCACAAAACTCGGCCGCCATTTTAAAGCCGCCATCTTGAAATTTTTCAATTTTTACAAAAGAATCATAATATTCGACCCCAAAAACCCCCACATACCAATTTTGAATAGAATCAAACCATAATCACAAAACTCGGCCGCCATTTTAAAGCCGCCATCTTGAATTTTTCAATTTTTACAAAAGAATCATAATATTCGACCCCAAAAACCCCCACATACCAATTTTGAATAGAATCGGACCATAATCACAAAACTTGGCCGCCATCTTGAATTTTTCAATTTTTACAAAAGAATCATAATATTCGACCCCAAAAACCCCCACATACTAATTTTGAATAGAATCAGACCATAATCACAAAACTCGTCCACCATTTTGGAGCCGCCATCTTGAATTTTTCAATTTTGACAAAAGAATCATAATCTCCGACCACGAAAACCCTCAGATACCAATTTTGAAGCGAATCGGACCATAATCACAAAAC
Source organism: Gonioctena quinquepunctata (assembly GCA_018342105.1). Taxonomy (NCBI): domain Eukaryota; kingdom Metazoa; phylum Arthropoda; class Insecta; order Coleoptera; family Chrysomelidae; genus Gonioctena; species Gonioctena quinquepunctata. The sequence goes on along the minus strand of JAFIRS010001339.1, from coordinate 237,077 downwards.
TCGTCCGCCATATTGGAGCCGCCATTTTGTTTTTTTTTCACACAAAAATTTCTTAATGCATTGTCTCCGGAATTATGTACACCTGCCAAATTTCAAATCATTCGGACGTCTGGAAGTGGGTCAAAATCGCGCCCAAAGGAGTCGGTTACAAACATACGGTTACAAACATACAAGTGAAGCTAATATAAAGCCTGTAATAAAAAAATGCTTAATGATGGACTAGATTTAACTATGTTTGGTAATTTATTGTAAGTAGCAAAGCCTTTAAAAAACAAAGAATTCATGGCACTTCTCTTAGTCGTTTTATATACATACAAATTGGCATTGTTTCTTGAGGCATATTTATAAACATCTAATAATTAAAATTAATAAATTCACTAAAGTATGAAGCTGCTAAGTTATTTAGTATTATATATATATATATATATAATATATATATATATATATATAAAGATCATTGTTATGTAATACAATCGTAGAGAAAATTAAAGGCAATGTATGTTTGTAACATGATTCCTATTTCCGTGAATTACTCGCTTTTTATTTAGATTAAAAAGGAAAATAATAGAAGCACAGTAGTCAAAGTGAGATTGAATAATCGCATTATATACAGTGATTTTCGTTTGATAACGGGATGACTGGATAATGGAATAACGGCAAGCCGGCAAAGCTATATGGAACAACATAAAGAAAAACATAATAAAAAATACAAACTCCATGCGGACAAAGTCATGGGTACCAGCTATTATACATCTATAGATAACCTTACCATTGAGGCTGAGGAACACTGTAGAGAACACTATCCGGATGTACGAAAAGCTCAATATCACCTCTGATTGTCTTATAAACACCAGTGTGATGAAGGTATGCAGCATTGGGAAATAATCCTTTAATCAAACATTTACGTATAGTTTCGGTAGATCCTATAAAGTATCACAAAATAATTTATGTTCACTCCGAGGTTGTCGAGTACTCACTTATACAAGAAACGATGGGTATATCATAATTTATCAACAATCTTTCAAGCCTGTTTCTTATTTCCACAACCCTTTTCAAACTCTTGTGGCTGAGGAAATTCTTGTGACAGTACCCTTGCGACATCTCACTTTCTATGAATCCGTTGTACACGTTGAGGTACGTTATGAGATCACCTTCCTCAACTTCGAATAGCCTCTTTTGGATTCTAGCCTTGATGGCAGAATTTCCAGATGTCGGTTTCGTGTATACCGTTTCCACTTGTAGCATTGAAATGATTGTCAAGATTTCTTGAGAACATTCAAATTCACCTGGAAAATAATCCTAATAAAGATTAGAGCTATAAGTATTTCAATTTCTTTTTTTTATTCAAGTTCAAATTTTGAAATAATTGGTACGTAAATATAAAAGTGGGATATTTTATAAAGCTCTGATTCAGATGAAATATTTGGGACTACGTTGAATTCTGTCAGTTTTGAAAATCAGAATAATTTACCTGAACTGAGTAAAACTTTTGAATATAGTGGATCGAGAGCAAATTCCGCCATATAAAATCCCAGAGGCCTCGTCAATTCTCCCTTGATGTCAATTGCGTCGAGAGCATACAAAATTTCCAGTGCGCTCTTCAAATTTTTGATAGGAGGAGGACTCGGAAAGCTGAATTTCACTATATTGTCAATGCCTAGTGCTTTAATTTGCAGCACTGCATAGGTCAAGTTGCTTCTAACCATTTCTGGAGGGGTGCTTTCGGGTAATTTTGACATAAAATCTTCTGTATAAAGTCTGCAAAATACGTTATAAAAAGAGATTGATATTCAGTTCGATGACAATAACCAAGTCATGATTTTTCTAAGGTAATAAATGATCTGAATGTGATAGGAAACAACATACTGAATTTAATTGAGGTTATTACATCCTCATTTTTCTGCAGTTTCCATATCTCCAATTAACTTGAATAGGCGAGATCACTAATGTCCAGAACGATGGGAAAAGTGGTTTGATTTTAAAAATTTTTTTTTTTCAAAGTAGTTTTTCAAAAAAAAAACCTCAAAGAAATGTTTCTGTTTGAACACTGCAGAAATAATTACAGAGTTGCAAAGCGTTATTCATAATATTTTTTTACAACATAACATTTCCTCAGAAGTTCCTCAAACTACTGACACTGGCAACTCGCCGATCGCCAAAAGTGCTAGGAGTTACAGCGTTGCCAATCGTTATTGATAATATTTCTTTACAATGTGAGCAGGCCGAAAAAATAGTGACTAGCACTCGGTATACATAAATATTATTCAAGAATAACTAAATCAAGAACAGCTATCAAATACAAAGTCTTCATTTCAATATAACACATGCTGACACAAGCTCTGTTTTATTTATAGGATGAAACAGAATAACATTTCCTCAGAAGTTCCGCAAAATAGTGACACTGACAACTCCGGAAAATGCCAAATCAATGGACTTATGACGTCAAAAGAGGCGGCAATTACGCTGTGTTTGAATGTCTTACTGAATTTGAAGGTTTTAGAGCAGCATTTATTCGAATATTATACAATATCTTCTAGGAAAAACTATACTTTTATCACTATATTTCAACTTCAAGCACATATGAAGCAAATTTGTGAGTTTGTGATCTCGCCTATTAGCAGGTGTACATGGTTCCCATGACAATACACTTCTTGATTTCAACTCAATCTAAATTCGGAAAACAACAGTGCTAATTGAAATAAAAGTTGCTGCAGCACCATTCTCGATGGTTATAAAACATTGTTGAATTTTGGAATAACAATATCGCACAATATTAGAACTGCCATTGTATCAACTTGAAATTGATACCTTATTCTGTTTTACTTTTATAAATATATCAGAAATATGGATCCAAACAGTTGTGCAGCAAGATGTGTGTTGTATTATGGGATTTTGTATAGCTGACATTTATCGTCCAAATTGAATGATAGTTTTTATACTTTGCAAACATAATACTGTCATAATTACTCTCGTTTCGGACGTCCATTGTCTTAATGGATTTGAAAGGTTTTCACGACGTTTCGAATGTGTGTATCTGCAATCGTCTTCAGGTGAATACTGACATGCTTAGGTGCTACTTACTTATATGTCTGTCGGTGCAATGGTGCGTGAAGTTTCGCGCCTCTGCAGTCCGCCAGAAAGAGCAATCAGTGGTATCCATCGTTCTTGATCTCAACGCTCGGTTGACTAAAGGTGATATTGGCTTCGATGTATGTGTCTTCCCATTCAGTCCAGGCGTGATCAGCAATTCCCGATTTTGACGTTTCTCCGCGTTGAGTCCATTTCTTGTGCTCATCCAATCCGATAACGGTCTCTTTGTCTCTCCAATGTAGGAATCTCCGCATTCACATGGAACTTCATAAATAAAATACTTACTGTTTTCATTTCTGTTGTCATGTTTGGTGGTGGTAAGGAAACTCCGTAAAGTATTGCCGGATTGGAAGCAGCTCTTGATGTTGAACTTGTTTCCGATCCTTCTGATCTTCTCGGAGACACCTCTGATGAAGAGCTGCTTCCAATCCGGCAGTACTTTACGGAGTTTCCTTACCAAGACCAAACCTGACAACCGAAATGAAATCAGTAAGTATTGTATTTATGAAGTTCCATGTGAATGCGGAGATTCCTACATTGGAGAGACAAAGAGGCCAATATCGGTAAGATTGGATGAGCACAAGAAATGGACTCAATGCGGAGAAACATCAAAATTCTATGGGACGACGCAACTGTTCTACATAAAGAGGAGCCTTGGTTCAAACGAATGTTCAAAGAGGCAGCCTACATCGAAGCTAACAACACCTTTAGTCCACCAAGCGTTGAGATCAAGAACTTATGAAAACCACTAATAGCTCTTTCTGGCGGACTGCAGAGGTGCGAAACTTCACCCATCACAACACCGTGCGAAATCACACGCACCACTGCACATGGCGGAATTTCACGCACCATTGCACCGACAGACATATAAATAAGTAAGTAGCACCTAAGCATGTCAGTATTCACCTGAAGACGATTGCAGATACAAGCATTCGAAACGTCATGGAAACCTTTCAAATCCATTAAGACGATGGACGTCCGAAACGAGAGTAATCAAGTTACCACATCATCTACAACCTTCAGACATAATACTGTCAATTCAGAGAAATGGACAAGTGTGTATCTTACTATTCTAATTGTTTTTTTTTGTAGACCATGAAAAATGTCTTATTCCTCAAGACTGCTCTCTACTATTACCTATACAATAGGTGTAGAGTCGAATATCTATCAAAAGAAAACTACTTTCCTGGCTAATGCCTCGACGAGCATTGGTTGAGATGATGTTAGCTAGAGATGTTTTTCAGTTGGTTTACAACATCCCAATGAAGACATTTATCATTCTCTGCTTGACCTACCCTGTACTAATGAGAGACAAAAACCCCGAAACCAGTATACAGGTGGTCAACCCGAATGAGGGGGTTAATATTTATCCATTTCGCACCAAACATTTTCAAAGTAACCTTGCACGATTATCCATCGGATGTAATCCAATGTTCGTCGAGGCATTAGCCAGGAAAGTAGTTGTTTTCTGATGGATATTCGACTAGACATATACCTATTGAATAGGTAGTAGTAGAGAGCAGTCTTGAGGAATAAGACATTTTTCAAATCAGTTCTCTATTGCATGTCACATATTTTTGTAACGCATTATTTTTTGGCCCCCCAATAAAACTTTTTTTTTTAGTTACCTGTATACTTTTCCAGACCTTACTCTACCCGCCCTTCCAGCTCTTTGCTCGGCAGAGGATCTACTTATCGGCAAAACAACCAAGCTGTCTGTATGTGTTTCGGTATTATACCACTTCATCTTGACAAATCCACAATCAATCACTAAAAGCAGAAAAAAAAAAATAATGTTACATTTTTCTACAAAACAAATACTACCGTGTACAATTCCGGGAATGGTGACCGAAGTTTCAGCAACATTAGTCGCCACAACAACTTTTCGATATCCATTTGGGGCTGGCTTGAACACCTTGAGCTGTTCATGGTAGGGCAAAGACCCGTACATGGGTAACACCATCATTTTTTCTTTTTTCTGCGATTCCTCGATGAGATTTGCATGTTCATTTAGTAGCCGAACAGTTCTGTCCACTTCTTCTTGTCCGGTTAGGAATACTAGGATATCGCCTGGGTCTTTCGATGAGTTTATTTTCAAGACTGCATCTACTGAGGCTTGGACATAACAAGGTACGGGTTCTAAAAAAAGTTGAATAGTGAAATATTTGAAATTCAATCAACACAATGCAAATTTCATATAATTTACTAATAAATTTCATTGATAATAAAATATTTTTTTGACCCCAGGAAGAGCCTATAGTGGCCTTTTGTTTATACTTTTTAATAATTATGTATATTATCAATATATTAAGAATCAATTTGTCCCTTTTTTGAAAGAGTGATTATTTTTCTAATTAATGTTTTTTTTAAATTATGTACATCTTGAAGTCATCTATGTTGATATCAGTTGTCCCGCTTTTATGAATGATATATCAGTTATTAATCATGCGATTTTCTTGAAATTTTGGTGGTGATTCTATGTTAGAAAAATGAAGTATTTGGCATAGTGAACATTTTTATTTACCATTGGCGTGCGATGTTGGGGGGGGGGGTCAAAAAAGGCTATTTTGGGAAAAGGATAGGGCTTATTTTAGATAAATTTTTCTATTAGATTTAGAATCAGCATCCCCAAAAATTTATATTTTCAAAATCTCGAGAGCTGATAATTGTTTAAACCAATACAGTGAAAAAGTTAACGTGTGGTGTGGCATATTTAACGAACGAATTGTTGGTCCTTTTTTCTGGATAACCTGAACAGACAAAATTTTCTATATTTTTTACAAAATGATTTTTATGATTTTCTCATGGAATTGCATTTAGCACAGAAACAAAACTTAATCTTTCAATTAGATGGTGCCCCCGCACATAATTCTCTGATATTTAGGAACTTTTAAAATGCAACTTTCCCTATGAAGTGGATAGGTAGAAATTCTCCTTTAGAACCATGCCCCCCCCCCAGATCGCCGGATATTATGTGAATTTTTTCTGGGGGCACTTGGAAAATAAAGTGTGTGCTACTCGGCCGCGTAATAGAAAGGAACTTTGCATTAGAATTAGGCAAGCGTGTCAGGAAATTACTCCCCAAACTTTAATAAAAGTGAATGTACGTTTAAGAACGAATTGTTGAAAAGTGTATTGTTTTAGAAGGTAGTTATGTTGAAAAAACAAGAATCTAAAATAAATGTAATTCGTAATTTTGTTACCACAGTTACAAATGAGAATTTATAAAAAAACTTTTTTTCTGCTAAAATCAGCTCTTGAGGTTTGAAAATATGAATTAGGGGTTTTTGGGGATGCTGATTCAAAAACTGATAAAAAAAGTTATCTAAAATAAGTCCTAATATCCTTTTCCCAAAAAAAAAGACTTCCCCCCCTCCCCCAACACCGCTCGCCAATGGTAAATAAAAATGTTCACTATGCCAAATACTTCATTTTTCTATCATACAATCACCACCAAAATTTCAAGAAAATCGCATTATTAATAACTGAGATATTAGGGTGTATCCATGAAAAGCGGGACACACTGTGTATTAATAAAAATAGTATTTTTTTTTACCCATATGTGATTATTAAATACAAAAAATTTAGAAGCATCTATCGATCCAAGTAATCCGGAAAAAACCTAAGTAAAAGTGGAATTTATTTGACAATATTAATTTTCTATCAGGAAAATTGAGTAGATGGTCATATTTATGAGAAAATATTTTACGTGTGGTCAAAATTAATCATTCTCCTCACCTGCAACGTTGAATATTTCAACGGGAAATTGTCTTCCTTCAACAGAGAGAATTACTGCAGTGTCTTTTTTTTTGTCATCGGTGGTGTTATTGTTGAAGAACTCTTGCAATTCTTTTGCGTTCAGGGTTGCAGACGCAATGATCAGCCTCAGTTCTTTTCTTCTCTAAGAAAAAATATCTAGCTTTAAAATAACGAAGGAAGAAATATGCTGATGAGTTCATTTACAGTTTCCAATACTTACATGTTAAATACAAAAGTTGTAGGGTTTCATTCGAACTCTTTAATGGCATAAGTTTTATTTATAAGGGCGTCTTAAAGCAGCGATTCAAGTAGTTTTTTTTTTTAATGAGTCCCTACATATATAGTTGGATTTTTGGATTCTACGTGAAATTCTAAGCAGATTTGTTCGACTGATATCCATGACAACGAGAGAACAAGTCTGATCTGTTTTCGCCAAATGTTAAATATTTATTAATATTTTGTAGGTTTTTTTGATAACTTTTTTATAATTTCTCTCGTTGATTAATATGGCTCGTTCAGTAGAAGACAAAGTTGAAGCCGTTATCATATTTGGTGAAGCTAATCAAAATTAACACGCTGCTATTCACATGAGCGGTTTCCGTAACGTCCGATGTGTCGAAAATATCGGCAGAAAACATCAAATCGTCAGATTTGATAATTTGTTGTTTTGACGATTTGAAGATTTGACGTTTTGACTATTTGAGGATTTAACGATTTGACTATTTGAAGATTTGACGATTCGATGAGATGAGGGGCATACTCAATTTTCCCAAAAGATTAAGGTAAGGTATTTTAGGTGACCATATTATAGGTCCCATATTCTTACAAAACCCACATGAATTTAACTTGGATGTAACATTTCAGCAATATTTTCGGGATGATGAGAAATTACTTAGATGAAAGGTCCAACAGAATGGCCAGCTCGCTCACCGGACCTCACACCTCTTGATTACTTCCTTTGGGGCTATGTGAAATCAGTAGTTTTTAAGACGGTTTGTGGGCCCTTAGATGAACTGCCTCGTCGAATTATTGAAGTGTGCTCAGAAATAACACCTCAAACCTTGTATAATGTTAGGGAAGAGTTTACAACCCGACTATTTATTTATCAAGAAATGCAGGGTGGACATGTCGAACATATTTTCAAATAGATAATAACTTACCGTTTTTAGTTATAAGTTAAAATACTACTTCAGATTTTAATAATTCGTTATCTTTATTTTTGTGCTTTTTCGAGACATAAATAAAACTTAAAGAGTTGGAATGAAACCCTATAACTTTTTTATCTAACATTTTGTTGTAATATGTAAAATTAAGAATATGGGTGGGGGCGACTGACTTTTGGTCCCCAGTGTATAATTTTTTCTCAAAATAAAAAATTATTTAAAATATTTTTTGTGGAAGAACATATTTGGGTATGGACCACACACCGTTTTCTGGCCTTTTGCGGGCGGATCATATTCATTTAATGTTTTCTAGTTTTTTTTTCAATTAATTGGCACAGAGTGATGAGGATTCATGAATTAACTGATCTAAGTGAAAACTGGAAATTATCGTTCCTTCAAATTGTTATACGTTCCCCTCAGGTATTAAACATGGGGAAGGAAACTTTTTCAGATTATTTTTGTTACTTTTCTTCTGTTAATTTGTTGATCGCGTTAACTTAAATGGAGATACTAGATTTTCCATACGGTTTTTTTAGTGTGTAGGTTACATACCCAAAAACCTGCCGAGAAAGAAAAATGGTCTTTATTCTTTATAATACTTGAGAGAAACTACTTTCCAGATCCTACTTGTAAACCCAAAATATAGATATTGGAGAACCTTAGCTTAAAAAATACAATTGAAAATAAAAATTGGATTAAGTAGTAAAATAATTGAGATTTTCCCGCTATATATTATTACTTACATCTGAACTGAACAATAAAGTCAACAATTAGTTCTTTACCTTCAATATTTTCTTCATAAGACCCATAAGAATATCCGTATATAGACTACGTTCGTGTGCTTCATCTAACATTATGGCAGAATAATTCTTCAGCAGTGGGTCAGACATCATTTCTCGCAAAAGTATACCCTCTGTCATATACTGAAAGACATGAAAGAAAACGTCTGAATTTGGAACCTTGTTCAATTATCGTAAAGAATGGAATATGTAAAATATATTGCTTCAATTCTTAGTTCTAATTATGTTATAATTAACATTAATTAATTATAGCTGACCCGACAGACGTTGTCCTGTCCAAATGCTTTTGACTCCTTCCGATTCCTGTTGTCCCGTTATCCCGTTTTCCTGTTATCCCGTTTTTTCTTTATCCTGTCATCCCGTTTTTTCGTTATCCCGTTTTTTCTTTATCCCGTTATCCCCTCATCCTGTCATCCCGTTTTTTCGTTATCCCGTTTTCCTGTTATCCCGTTTTTTCTTTATCCTGTCATCCCGTTTTTTCGTTATCCCTTTTTTTCTTTATCCCGTTATCCCCTCATCCTGTCATTCCGTTTTTTCGTTATCCCGTTTTTTCTTTATCCCGTTATCCCCTTATCCTGTCATCCCGTTTTCCCGTTTTTTCTTTATCCCCTTTTCCTGTCATCCCGTTTTTTCGTTATCCCGTTATTTGACGTTTTATGTCACGTCACACGGGAACGCGGACGAACGGGATAAAACGGGATAAGCTACCTCCCCACCAATTTTCAGCCAAATCGGTTCAACCGTTCTTGAGTTATAAAGAGTGTCAGTCTAAATAACACATACTAACATAAACACGTAGAACGCTCGGAACTGGAGCAAGATATAGATATACCTACTGACTATCCCACTACACAGGAGCATACATATGGACAATGCTTAGTAGACGATAGTGGGGACGCTACGAAGCATCGCACAAAGAGGAGACCGAGAACGTGTATCGAGTTTGAATTCACAACGATTCTAAAGAAGTTTCACTTCAATAAACAAATAGTTTGCAATAAAATTATATTGCGGCTATAAATTGAGATGTGAGCTATCCTATCTTTCAAGTTAGATCAAACTGCACACGGTGTGCAAATTTGATTGAAATCGGTTAAGTAGTTTAGGAGTCCATCGCGGACAAACAACGTGACGCGTAATTTATATATATTAAGATATTAAACAGGACCGGTGGCTCAGTGGTACGAGCGCCTGTCTTGTACCCATGTTTCCATCTGACGCGGGTTCGACTCCCACGGCCGGTGAAATTTTTTTCAAGGCTCCAAGAGTGGTTTCGGATGCCACTATAAAAGTAAGGCCCCCGTGATCTTAACTCGTACAAGTTTTCATTAACTTCTGAGGGTTGGTAAAACAACTAAGAAAGCGATTAAAGAAAAATTGCGCGTCATATCATAATTTTTAACGAAACCCAGAAGCGCGCTAGATGAATAAAAGTACTTCGTGACGTCACATAAGTACTACAAGTGGATTGAGTGTAGCTAAGATAACTAGAAACCCTGGTGCTTGCACGTAACAAATTGGGGCGAACTTGGCGACACCAATAACCTGCTTGATAAAATGAGTTAACTAGAATTTCAGATGGCACTGACGTCGTTTCTGGGTATATATGGATATAATCAGATAATTCATCAAACTGTGCCATCTACTAATGAAGTTCAGTCATCTTACCTGTGCGCTTTCACATATACCAGTAAAAGTATGGGATAAACTTCGCGTCACCTGGCTACTTGATTATGAGATTCAGATGGCGCCAACGTTATTGTTGTCATTTACTAGTTTATTTCTGATCGGCGCCATATAGACACAGGACTAGAAGCTCTGGCATTCCCTCAAAAAAAGCCAGTCACATAATGAATTCTGAAATGATTTTAATTGGATATATTGAAAGCTGTTCTCAAATATGATCGTTTGAGAACTAAACGATTTATTATATCCTTTTATTTCCGAATTAAATGTGAATGCAAGTTATAAAGTGTATCAAGCGCATCTGGACAGCCTGGTAAAGATCAGTCCCTGGCCAAGTAGCACAGAGTAATAAAATTAACATAATGACTTCTTATACCGTCTTAAAGACCACGTATTTGTATGTTTTAAAACCAAAAAGTTAATGTGCGTTTTATAACCTTCAGGCGTTGCTATGACGTCGTGTTGTAGATATAACGAGAGTACAATAAAGAATTCTCGAGATGAAGTTGTACTGTGGTTTGTATGTAAATGAATTGTATGTGTCGTTAAGTAGAACTCAAGAGCAGTTGCTGTGAGGTTATTATGACAATGAACATATGTGGTTTTAATGAAAATATTTTTGAAACGTTTCTACGACTACATATTGTACTCATGTAATGTAGTTTTATCAACTGATGAACTTTAAATAATAATAATGTTTATTCACTCGAAATATGAAATATGATACAATATTTTTAGAGGCTTTTGTGAATTGTGAATTACATTATGTATCTAGGTTAGATTATTTTTGTTGGATAGGTATATTGTGTTATGTATGTAGAATATTCAGTTCCGTATGAATGATTAAAATGCCAAAACAAAAATCCAATCTGCCTTACAAGAGAACTGGAGCGTATAGAAAAATATAAAGAGGAAGGATGAGTGCCTACCCCAAAATTAACATCTGAAATTATTAGTCAGTCTATCGGGACACTGCAAAAAAATGAAGTTCATCCAGTTCCTTCAATTGTTTTCACAAGGAAAGACATATATAATATGTATGTGCACTTCGAGTGATAAATAAAAAATATTTGAATATAACTGTTCAACATCAACATAACCTCTATTGTAAATGTCAGTTATTTTTAGCGTTTTCCATTAGGCGGAACTAGCGGAATGCTTATGCACTCAGTGTATATCTTTTTCTGTTTTGATTGCGTTACGACGTTAGTACAACAAAACTTGCTACTTGTGGTCACAGCGACTAAATTACAACTTTTTTATGTAAGATATTGCGATGTCTTTGAGACACTCGTACATACCGGAGTAATTACAACTTTTCGACACTAGAAGGACGGCATCCATGTTTTTCGATTGATTGATAGCATCATTCTGGTAGCCACATTGGAACAAAAATATTTAAAATAAACAATATGGGACCCTGGGTGTTATATCAATTTAAAAATCATTGGAGATGTGCTAATCAAGTATCTTTCGTAATATGGTCTACATATTTCAAAGATCAATGAGAAACATTGATTAAATATATTTTTTCTGAAATGAAAATAAATATTTATCTCTCTTCATTTTCGAGGCGCATGAATTTTAAGTGAGTAGAATTGGATTTTGATCGTAAAAATTGATTGCTTGGTCACTAGATTTTCAGAACAATTCTTAAAGAGACATAAATGAAAATCATTTTTATCTCGATAACTATCACGGTCACAGAGTATCATGAACATGTAAAGCAAGGCTGACTTATATATTATATTGATATTATATAAAAACTTTTGATATGGTATACATATTGTAATACAATATTAGAAAGATTATGACCTTCATGCATAATGATATAATGACTACACTAAGACCACAGAACGACCCTTTTGCGACTGGCTTACATAAGTCTATATTGGCAAGTCATTACCACTACTTTATAACGTCGATGTGACGTCGCAAGAGTGTGCCTTCTTGTCGTATTGGCATACATAGCGACGTCTTAGCATATTACAAGACATAAGTCATGGACTTTTGTGAAAGGTCTAGTAGACGTCTGTACAACCAAATTATGACCTCTGTGTGCTACTTGGGTGAGACTTGAATAATAATCCAGTCACGTAAGAGGTTTCACCGCTCCTTAACGTCCAACCTCCCCTTCACGTGGTATGGGGTGAATGGGCCGCGGCCGTGCAGGGAATGGGACGGTTAGTGGACATTCGTATAGCATGTGGGCGGCCGCGACTTGACTTGGTTCTGGCAAACAGACCTAAATCCAAGCTGTGAGCGCCGTGGCGACAGATGTATGACACATGGGTGTTGAAACAAACGGTGCCGCAACGGAGCCTCCGAGAAACAGGGCGAAATCTCGGAGTAATCAGCCTTAGCACTGTGCAGCTAGGGGGCACCACAGGGCTAGACTAACGCCTTCCCCCTCACTCGGGGGTACAAATGACCACGAGACGAAACACCGAAAGGAAATGAGGACAGTTCTTTCAGGACACTGAAGAGGTTATGATTCCGAGCGGTCTCCGAGATCGGAAGAGGGCTCTTCAGGGTGCTGAACAAACGACAGGGACCGCCCAGATGAACCTACAGTGTCGCAAGGTAGCCACGGCAGTACATGCAGTCGCTAGGAGGGAACTCGAAGCGGAACTTAATCGGGAAAAAAATAGTACCAGAGGGCTCAAGTGTCGATGGAGGCCACAGCCTGACGAGCCTACACGGTCGAGGTTTTAGTGGGAGTCCCACATTACCGTAAGGTGTTGTCCGTAATAGATTTCCTCCACCTCCCCAAAAAAAAGGGGGTTTCATCTCGGAATGAAAGATAATAAGCTATAAACTCGTATAAACCTTTGTTTTGGCATTTTAAAAGTTCATAAGATCTCATCTCATAAGATCTCGTGTTCGTGTCTTGAGATATTCAAGGTCACAGGTCTTAAAAATTGTTTTTTCGTAAATATCTTGCTTTCTATGCTTCAAATGATATTTGCATTATAAAAGCTGTAGGCCATTAAATTCTCTACACATTTTGTTTCAAGCAATTTTTTATACGTGTAACCGTTTTTGAGATAAAGGCGAAGAGTGCGGAGCGCTCAGTCGTACATGTCATAACGCAAGGTCAACCGTGAATCCCCATGTTATATGTTATAAAATATATGTTATAAAGTTAATTATTAACTAAAAAAAATTATAATTATGTAATAACCTTAATTATTAACTATTTAATAGATTATATTTATAAATATTATTCATAAATCAAATACTCGTTTAATAATACTTAACTTCATATCAATAATAAAGTGAAATACTTCAAATATATTTTTATTCGGCAATTATGTATCATTCATGCATCACAATTTCAGTTCAAATGCGGAGAGGTTTTTTTAACTTTAATTATTATTATTAGTAGTAGACTGTAGGGGGCTCGATATGGCTCTTCAGCCTCTCCGTACCTCAACCGTATTATTATTAGTAGTAGTAAATGTGTGACTTAATTGTCTTCTTCTTCCGGTCGCTCAAAAATTTCAATTTTATTATCATCATCCTCGTTATCAATTATGTTCGTCTCTAGATCTTCAAGGATTTCAGGGTTATATTTACTTTCTTCATCGAGATCATTTCGATACGATGAAGCGTTGAGGCATGCTTGTCCATTACACTGGCCACAAGCTGAAGAGAATTGTAACCGCGATTTTCTGCATCAGGTCGGTCAAGAATTTCAATTTTATTATCATTATCCTCGTTATTGATTATGTTCGTCTCTAGATCTTCAAGGATTTTAGGGTTATATTTACTTTCTTCATCGAGATCATTTTGATACGATGAAGCGTTGAGGCATGCTTGTCCATTACACTGGCCACAAGCTGAAGAGAATTGTAACCGCGATTTTCTGCATCAGGTCGCTCAAGAATTTCAATTTTATTATCATCATCCCACATTACCGTAAGGTGTTGTCCGTAATAGATTTCCTCCACCTCCCCAAAAAAAAGGGGGTTTCATCTCTGAATGAAAGATAATAAGCTATAAACTCGTATAAACCTTTGTTTTGGCATTTTAAAAGTTCATAAGATCTCATCTCATAAGATCTCGTGTTCGTGTCTTAAGATATTCAAGGTCACAGGTCTTAAAAATTGTTTTTTCGTAAATATCTTGCTTTCTATGCTTCAAATGATATTTGCATTATAAAAGCTGTAGGCCATTAAATTCTCTACACATTTTGTTTCAAGCAATTTTTTATACGTGTAACCGTTTTTGAGATAAAGGCGAAGAGTGCGGAGCGCTCAGTCGTACATGTCATAACGCAAGGTCAACCGTGAATCCCCATGTTATATGTTATAAAATATATGTTATAAAGTTAATTATTAACTAAAAAAAATTATAATTATGTAATAACCTTAATTATTAACTATTTAATAGATTATATTTATAAATATTATTCATAAATCAAATACTCGTTTAATAATACTTAACTTCATATCAATAATAAAGTGAAATACTTCAAATATATTTTTATTCGGCAATTATGTATCATTCATGCATCACAATTTCAGTTCAAATGCGGAGAGGTTTTTTTAACTTTAATTATTATTATTAGTAGTAGACTGTAGGGGGCTCGATATGGCTCTTCAGCCTCTCCGTACCTCAACCGTATTATTATTAGTAGTAGTAAATGTGTGACTTAATTGTCTTCTTCTTCCGGTCGCTCAAAAATTTCAATTTTATTATCATCATCCTCGTTATCAATTATGTTCGTCTCTAGATCTTCAAGGATTTCAGGGTTATATTTACTTTCTTCATCGAGATCATTTCGATACGATGAAGCGTTGAGGCATGCTTGTCCATTACACTGGCCACAAGCTGAAGAGAATTGTAACCGCGATTTTCTGCATCAGGTCGCTCAAGAATTTCAATTTTATTATCATCATCCTCGTTATTAATTATGTTCGTCTCTAGATCTTCAAGGATTTCAGGGTTATATTTACTTTCTTCATCGAGATCATTTTGATACGAAGAAGCGTTGAGGCATGCTTGTCCATTACACTGGCCACAAGCTGAAGAGAATTGTAACCGCGATTTTCTGCATTCGCAGCGCGAACCACAACCATTCTTGCAGTTGCAAAATATTGTATTGAGCAGTTCATCTGGTGCTGGTGGTAATAAAGTTGTGGGTTCCAGGATTTCCTTTTGTAGAACCCAACCCCATTCCAAGGGTTCTAAATCGTTCCCTAACCAAGTTTGAATCTGGTAGAACACGATGTATACAGTGCTTTTCCTAGCGTAAGGCCGATGAGGGTTGTATCTCGTGTTGGAAACTAAGTAATCGTTGTATGGAGTAAAGGGTCGTGTTCGCGCAACCTACCCAAAGAGGTTGAGGCCGAATGCCACGTTTCGTAGGTCCGATGAGAGCTGTATTTTTGACAAATTAAAAAACATATTTTTCTTTACTTCAATATAAGAGCGTTAACTGGGTATTAGGGGAAATTTGGGTTGAAATTCGAAAACCTCTATGAGCCGAATGAGATCTGTGTCAGGAGAAAGGAGATATTTTATGGATAATAGTATCAGAATTTTTCTAACAGTAGAGCCAAGCTCTTATCTGCACGATAAGATTACATTTTTAATTTGGGTTATTTGGCATTGAACTGAATATGATTTCTTTTATTTAAACTGGTTTTGATTTTCTTTTTATTTGTTGTGTAAATTTATTGTATTTATTTTTACTTTTCAATATAGGTATCAATTTTTCGAAAGAGTTATAGTTGGGGTGACAGTTGAATGGGATTTTTGGAAATAAAGAGATGCATTTCCTATAGATTAGAATAAGTTTTTTAGGAGATAGCTTTCAATTTTGAGACTGGCGGTTCTTCGTGGTAAAAGTAAAGAATACACCTTCTTGGAAAATGGTTTCAACAGTCTTTGAGGGATGTGTGAGGGGAACTAGTAGATGTAATTATAGTATCAGTGAGTTTAGAGGGGGATGTAATTACTTAGCCCGTGTCGCTATGTGTATTGCTATCAACCGTTTTCAAATACATTGCAATTTTATGAACACAAACCTACGAATTGTTAATAACTGGATGAAGCAAACTTTGATTGCGAACTTAAATTGGAGTTTTTTTTTAATACAATGCAGACTAGTGTACTGAAAAGTTTGGAAAATAAAAATCACAATGGAGAACTTTTTAAAATAGTGAAAACGAATATATTACACCGGCGACGTCATGATGGAATCCCCAAACAAACAAACTGAAAACATCGATAACTTTCCAAGAATCAACTTTTTCGATGCATGTCGAGGAAACACCGTTAGGAACTTTCCAGGGGTACAAGAAACACTGGACCAAGGCAGAAACAGCTAGGTTATTAAAGAAGATTGATTGTGTGCGATATTTAAGTAGTTAATTTCGATCGATCGATGTGATTGTCAGAGTGAATTATTGTATTGTTTTTATGAAGTGTAAGTGAATGAACAATAATTGATTCAGTATTTTAAAAGCCACGAACCCCAGTTTCATTTCGCGAAGAGAATCTCCGTTTCAATTTGACCATGTAATTACTGATGCAAAATTTGCTTCAGTCGAACACTTAATGATTATTCCTATGTTGTGTTCGATATAATCAATAATTTTCTACTATTTCCCCAGTACCATATGAAATATGAGGGGAAAAGTCTCAATGACCTTTTTGTCTAACACCGTGGTTACCGAAAATGTGTTTATTTTTATTGAAAACGCTTAATATATTATGACACTGCTCAGAATTTCATTTAAAAAAAATCGGAAGTAATGGGAGTTACAGAAATCAATATTTTTAGTTCCTCAGAATTAACACCCTGTACCTCTGTAATCAAGGCTCTTTTCAGAGGAATCTCCAATTTCAATTTTGCAAGTTACGGAACAAACACCCTATATATATATATACAGTGTGACCCATTTAAAATAGAACCACCCCTGTATAATACGCATTTTTCAGTCATTCTCAAAAAAATTTTTTTTTGAATATTAAGCATCAAAAACTGTATCTTGACACAAATTTTCATAACTTTAGTTTTATTTCCAAGGCACTCTATGGTTTTTTTTCTTCGTCAAAAATGGCAAAAGTTTATTAGGCAATTTTTTTTTAAATTTGACTACACCACTGGATTCATAGTCGTTATAAATGAAAACCATGGAAATTTCATAAAAAAATATAGGTTAGCAACGAAGTTACAACAACAACTTTAATTTTGGAAACAAAGTATTTGATTATAATTTTTATTTAGATTATAGACATATTTGAGATCTGGCAACACTGTCGATACAAAGTAGAACACCAGTGAATTTGTACAGCGAAAATCCGAAGTCAATAGCTCATTCCGTTCTACAGTTATAACTCCTGAAAGTATGGTAATGTGAGCGATTTGTGGTGGAAGCGATTTTGTAATAAAAATCTGACTACGCCACTGGATTTGTAAATGATATTCCCTTAAAATCATTTATTTAAGTTTAGGTTATAAGTGCATTCGAAAATAACAGAAAATTAAAAATTCATTTTTAAGTTATGCAGTCTTTCATAGCCGATAAAAACGAAATGAACCGAATCAAGTTTTAAAGTATCAAAATTATTTATTCAATAATAAAACAGAAAGCAGGACAAAAAATTTTCCTTTTAAATTCTGCAAAACTCAACTAAAACAAGCTTCTAGAGAAGGGAGAAGGCATCAATGATTTGAGGAAAGCTGAACTAATACATTAGGCATAGGTATTGTACTAAATCAATAGTAGGCTGTGATTTAGTACACCACAAATCGCTCACATTACAATACTTTCAGGAGTTATAACTGTAGAACGGAATGAGCTATTGACTTTGGATTTTTGCTGTACAAATCCACTGGTGTTCTACTTTGTATCGACAGTGTAGCCAGATCTTAAATATGTCTATAATCTAAATAAAAATTATAATCAAATACTTTGTTTCCAAAATCAAAGTTGTTGTAACTTCGTTGTTAACCAATATTTTTTTATGAAATTTTGATGGTTTTCATTTATAACGACTACGAATCCAATGGTGTAGTCAAATTTGAAAACGAAAATTGCCTAATAAACTTTTGCCGTTTTTGACAAAGAAAAAAACCATAGAGTGTCTTGGGAAATGAAACTAAAGTTATGAAAATTTGTGTCAAGATACAGTTTTTTATGTTTAATATTAAAAAATTTTTTTTTTGAGATTGACTGAAAAATTCGTATTCTACAGGGGTGGTTCCATTTTAAATGGGTCACACTATATATATATATATATATATATATATATATATATAGAGTAAAACTAATAGTAGGGTCTGCAGCAATGTAAAAGAAAACTCTTTGAAGTTTTTCCAAGCTTTCGGAATCGTTTATTCCATCATCAGGGAGACTACAATTCACAATCGAAACAGAAGACTTAGATCTCTCAGTACCTTTTCTTGATACAAAACTTATCCGATTGGTTGATAACACAATATTGATTGATTGGTATAGAAAACCATGCAGTTCAGGAAGGTATTTGAATTTCTTTTCTTATCACAAATTTTCGATGAAAGTGAATTTGTTGAAACAAATGAAAGACAGAGTACTCAAAATTTCTGATATATCTTTCCATAAAAAAAATTTGAACAAACTTCAAGAACTTTTCTTACAAAATTCTTATCCACCATCTTTAGTTAAAAAAATATTATTTAGCACATCCTTAACAGAAGTTGATAATACCATAAGACAAAATAACAATTCTCATAATGAACGTGTTACTGATATGAATCAAGTTTCAATTTTTTATGCTTCGTTACCTTATATAAAAGAAATAACACCTAAACTGACCAGAATTTTTAAACCTTTTGAAAACATCAAAATTGCAAATAGAACAGTCACTACAATAAGACAAATATATTCAAAAGTAAAAGACAAAATTCCTCTTTTATCACTTACTAATGTTATTTATAGTATCCCTTGTCATGATTGCGATAAGAATTATATTGGCCAAACAAAAAGATTATTGAAGGATAGAATCATTTCTCATAAGAGTGATAGTAGACTACATCCTGAGAGATGTGCTTTAGCTAAACATGTCAATGATTGTGACCACCAAATGAACTACCTTTCAACAACTGTTCTTGCAAGAGAATCACATCTTTCAAAAAGGTCTTTCTTAGAAATGGCTTTTATCTATCAAGAGAATGACTCCATCAATAAAAAACAGATATAAACCATCTGAGTGAAATTTATTCTTTTTTACTTTCACTCGACATAAAACACCAAGAAGTCAGAGTTTCTGAACGTGGTGATTCTAACCTAAACTGAATTTGAATTGTTCTACGATGAGAAGTGTCATTGTCAGATTAGTCACTGTCAGTTCCGAGAATGAATATCTGAATGTTGTTTCTATGTACAAGAATTTGTCTTTTCGTTCAGAAATGTAATTTGAAATTAATTATCCAAAAGCTAGAAGTTTTATTAATAATGTATTATATACCATTATGTACTTATATGTAAACATCCTCAAGATAGATGTAAGTACTCATATAATTTGTTTTTTACAGTTCTTATATGCACAATTTTTTCCATTTGTAGTCTCCCTGATGATGGAATAAACGATTCCGAAAGCTTGGAAAAACTTCAAAGAGTTTTCTTTTACATTGCTGCAGACCCTACTATTAGTTTTACTCTTAACTAGTCAGCGACTACCCTCCTTTCATATATATATATATATATATATATATATATATATATATATATATATATATATATATATATATATATATATAAATAATAGTTATTTGTAGGCCAAGGCCGCGAAATACCTTTTTAGCATACCGAAAGAAAAGTTATCGCCAAGGCCGCTTGCGGCCGAGGCAGGATAATCTTGAGGTCGCTAAAAAGTTTTGCGGCCATGGCTTACACACTATTTTTTGTGCAATCGTCAAAATTATCAAACTAGATAATTGCGAATGAATATATTTTTGCTTTGAAATCAGCAGCAGTCAATTGAATTTACAAAGTCACAGCGTTGCTATGGAAATGACATGTTTGAATATATACAAAATATTTTGACAGTTCTTGACAAAACGCAAATATGTCTGATACTGTTAGTGATATTTAAGTATCTGCACCTCTCCAGAGCTAAAATGTATTGTGAACTCTGCGTTTTCCATTTTAATACCTGTAAAATAATATAAGTATGTATTTGTAGTTAATTTAAATATTAATGCTGCATTCAATAAAAATAATCCTTGTCTTTGTCGTATTTTAGAAATGTCAAATTTGGAAGTGACGTTTGGTTTGGCGGCCGTTGCTATGGGTAACGGCCGCGAAATTAAATTTCGCGGACTGTGTTGAGAACGCGAAATACGCACTTCGCGTGCGATTGCACGAAAAATATATTTAAGCAACTAAATAATCAATAATTATGATCATCGAAATGATTTTTTTTAATAGATCTTCACATGTATACAGTACAAATATTCAAATAAAAATTATATTTGTATCACCTCTTCCATTTTTTTTACGATCCACAGACTTTATGCAGGAAAACTGTTAATACCCTTCTTTAATGTGACAATTAGACCAAAATATGTTGCTCAAGAAGCCATTCATAATGAATCACCCTATATGGGTATATAATTAACACTGTTAAACGCCCGCTTCATCAAATTACTTCCATCTGCATTTTAAAATAGTGGGTATTCATTGAAATTCTTAATTTAGCATTGACTGGTGTGCATGAGATCATTCATTGTTTATCTAATTGATAACTATGGAAATCAACTTAATGAGTACAAGTCTGCCCTACATCGTTCAATGTCAATTCACATTTTCCATGAAGTGATCAATACATTTTTTTTTTCAGGTTCACCATGAAAATATTTTCACCTATTTTCTTCGAATATGTTCAACTGTCATATTTATTAATGAAATTATATCATACGCATCCGGAAAAAACTTACAGAAAGACACGGAATCAAAAAACAAATCGAATGAATTACTGAAAGCTACAGTGAGTGCAATCTTATTACCTTTCTATTGTAGGTGAATATATTTCGGTACCACTTCAAAATGGCTTTCCTTAAATTTGGAAGCACATTTGGGGGTTTTCGAAATTCCCATTTACGAAATGTCTGGAGTGTTTTTCCCCAAATCTCATAAACATTTGATTTTAAAAACATGCTGTGACAGCCATAGAGTGATGTTATATTTGTTCCGCTTCATTAGCTTCACCTGAATGTAGGTAATGGAATCTTTGAAATTAATTTTCATCCACTTCCAGATGTCCGAATCATTTGAAATTTTGCACACGTATTAAGAACCGATGACAATACGATGATTTCATAACTATGACCTGGTATTCTCACCAAGATCGTCAGAAAAAATAATTTGCATTACAAATATTTGGTGAGTGCGCCCGTTTGATCTCAGCACTTTCACCAAAAGTAAGGAAAAACTTCAATCCAATGTGGATGAAACAATCAAGAGTTTTTCTGCCGTAGCCGGAAAGTTTAAAAACACGCTTCTGTAGCAATATGAAATAAAAGTTAAAAATTAAATTATAGTTTAAAAAAACGAAAAAAAAAAACGCTAATGAAGCAATATGGACTAAAAAGTTGAAAACAATAAGAATAAAGTCATTGACCAAAAAATTTTCTCTTGTGTAAAAAAGCGTGGGGTGCTCTTTACTTGCTTTTCATAATGAATCTATCTTTACGAATAGTTAGCGGTAAAAAACTCATGATAACTGATATCAAATACCCCACGCTTTTTTGCACAAGAGGAAATTTTTTGGTCAATGAATTCATTCTTATTATTCTTAACTTTTTAGTCCATATACAGGGTGTTACCAAATAAGTGCGAAAGTTTTTAGGGGGTGATTCCTTGTCGAAAATTAAAAGGGGTATTTCATGTAAATAAAAGCTCTTAGGCCTTTCCTTGAAAAGTTACACGCTTCCAAAAAATAGAAAACAAATATTATTTTATTCTTGAAATCGCTGAAGAGTTGAAGAATTGGCATTTTGTGGGCATGTTCTACCAATAAAAAAGCTACCTATTGTCATAACCCCATTAAGTACAGAAAAACTTAAGAAACAACAAGTTATTAATAAATATGAACTCTATGGCCAGAAAACATAATTCACTGGGAATGAAAATAAATTTTGAAATCAAATACTCGACCCAACTGATAAAACAAGGGCACGTTAAAAATATATAGACACCTGCAAGCCCGGGAATGCATATAAAAAACAGGCACCCTTTCACAACGAAGCTATTAAGGTAGTTGTCGGGCTAAAAACACTATCAAAAATTAGTCTGGATTGTAGCGCGATGCAATACATGTTCAAGCGCCGAATTAGAGGGATATTTTTCAAGGGAACTGTACGCTGAGAAACACAATTAGCATGCGTGATACACCAAATAAGCCATGACTGGACTGTTGACAACGTCGCAATCCAACGAGCTCGCATTTAGTTGTTCAAGATACTTTTATGAACAAGCAGTCAAAGCTATTGATCGATTTCGCGCAAAAACTGGTAAGTTTGCTAAAGCAAACGTTGAAAAAAGGAAACATAAATTGTCTGAATTGTGTAAGGCTCGAAATACGAAAAAAAAAATAGTCTAATGAAAATGATGTGTGTGAAGGAAATCGCATTGTTAATCTCGAAACATGGGAAAAATTTGAAGTGTCGGAACTGCCACCAAGTTTTGAGTTTAGAGAATGTGCTGGAAGAAAAACATTTAGGACTTGCATCAATTTTAAGTATCCGTTGTGATAAGTGCAAAATCATTAATGAGGTTCGTACTGGCAAAACGACAATATTTAGTAGATTGTTTGGTAGCATTTAAAGCATTTTTAAATTTATCTACAACTCCAAATTTACTCGTTGCGCATAATGCGAGATTCGATGTACCTAGATTACTAAGAGCAATAATTGATAATAATTTAATAGAATATTTTATCATGATAGCAGGATTTGTGAATAGCTCAATTATTTTCAAAAAAACGTTTCCAGATCGAAAAGGGCCAGGAATGTTCCAGCTATCAAAATTAGCCAAAGATTTAATACCAAACGAAACATCAGATAATTTCTACGAAGCGATGTATGATGTACAAATTTTACAGAAATTAGTTCGTTTTATTGGTAAAGAGTCAGACTTATCAACATACATGAAATCATATAAAGAATGCATTTCAGAGCGACTTGAAAACGAAAGAATATCTCGTAATTTACCCAATTTAAATGCCTTAAAAAATGTTATATCACGGGATTTATTGAAAAAAATTGCGCAACAAAATATAACATACCATTTTCTGAAACAAATGTATCACGATTTAGGAGAAGAAGCTGTGATTAATCACATGACTGAAAAATTGGAGAATGGAAAACCTAGAGTTACTAAAAATAGGAAAGCATTAACTAAAATCATTGATGAATTAAAAATAAATGTTTAGTCAATCAAGTGATTACTTAGTATAATAGTTAAAAATACATAATATTACATTCATTGTTGTTTATATTTTTTGTAGATTTATACGTTATATTTTATTAGCCTGTTACAAATCTGAATTATTTTTGTGTATGTTTAAAAATATTCGAATTATGTTTTACGTACATGTGTTGTAAAAATGTATGAATACAATAAAGTTTATACACTGTTTTTGCCGTTACTCGTTAAAACTACATTCTATTTTATATCTATTCCGATTGTAATATGTTTAAAATGCATCAGTATAAATTAACGCAATCATTCACAATTATTATTCATAAATATGTGTGTTCCAAAACACAGTTCAATTCAAAACAGCAAGACCCTCGCGCTCTCGTTTATTTGAATCACCAGCGATCGCTTGAGGCGTTGCCACGATTCTCAGCCTTCACCATCTTGCACTTCTCATACGCAATAATTTAGAAACTTCTTATAACAATAAATAAATAACTGTATGGCTACGCCTCTTAATTTTTTTTAATAAAATTTGTTACGTACCTTTTAATAATATACTAGTTTTTTAAAAAGATCTGAATGGAGGGTTTTTAGTTATGCCCTAAAATGTGGTGTCCGCGGTAGCTCACTATAGGGATTACGTGTTAAACGTGTCAACTTTGAAGCCTTATATCTCGCTTTCGGTGTGGTAAATGATTCCAAAAATGTAATATGATACTGGTAATAATGTTAACTAAAATTGGTATGAATATAATCGAAATCTGATTGGAAGTGGATTTCACGACAACTACCTTAATACATCGTCACTTCCTAGTTATGCATATCTAAGGAATTTCTTAGTACACAAAGAACCTATAAATTATAGGTTTTGACAGCTCGCTAAGTGCAATACGACCAAGAAATAGATAAATCATTCATTTTTTTACATTCTTTCGGCTACCATAACGAGCCATTAATTACTAAGAAGTTGATTTATTATGACGAGTAGAAGATAACTAACGTTAGGAATGTGACCCCGCGAGCCAACAAAGAACGATACATGGAAGGGGAGATCCTATAAAAGCGCGAAATTCGGTCAACAGAAGTCGTTTAAGTAACATGTCGAACCAGAAGTTTTAAACTTTCACTCGATTAACATGTAGTGCAGAAAGATGATAAGTGCTCAACTTTCACATGGTAGTGCGGTAGCCATCAACCAAGTAACATCTCTTGACTAGACAGTCATCAGTCATGAGTTCATTGACAAGTAATCATCTTGCAGTGAAATTGCGAAATTATTAATGAAGATAATTCCAATCAAGTCAAACAGGAACTGCACGAGTAATGAATTTACAAGTGAATACCCAGTTAAACAGTATTTACTATTAATACAAATTATGTTATCAATGCTTCAAGAACGAGATAAGACATCGAAAACCTTTAACCGATAGTTCATGCTCTCTTAGAAAAACATTACCAATACAACTATAGTCTAATATACAGTACGATATAAAAGTAAATAAACAACTTTCGCGGAAATAAATAAAATAGTAATACAACTAAACTAAGGTCGTGTAAAACAAATATCGAGTGAATAAGTGTTGAAACCTGATGGTCCGGAGTAAGTTCATATATTTTTCTGGATTTATGTTTGGGCAAATTGAATCTATAATATTTTTTATATGTTTTTAAATATATCTCCATAATTTATGTTCCCATATTTTTCAAATAATATTTATCAACAGTCTGTTTAACAATTGATGTCATTTTTACTTATATTCAGTCCACTGACTTTGAGAATGCCAAAAACTGACCTAATGTAAAATATCAACTGTTCTTTGACTATTGTATCATTTTATTAGTATATAGAACTGATGGAAATGCTATGTAACTATTATAAAATATATATGTATATTCTAACGCTTTTCCAAGAGCATTATTTAACAATCTTTCTGAGATCGGTACGTGCTTCTATCTAACCGCCCCACATTCCCTGTATTAAGAGAAAGGGATATTTCTTGAAGCCGCTTTCGAGAAACAATCTCGATTCGACCATCCTCAGACAGTCGATGCTCTTATTACTCAAGTTCTCAACCTAACAACAAAGGAGTGATCAAGTAAAGTGATTTATTCATAATATTTGAAAATTCCTTAGCGTTTATTGGTCTTTCTTTGATGGAGAGTACTCTCGATAAAAGGCCAGTGGCGTAACACTATGAATATTTTTTAATTTTGTTGTGATCTTTAAAGGGGTAGAACATGCAATCCCTTTTACATTTTTTATCAGAACTTTTTAACGAAAGAACACAACGAAACAAAATATGAGTTGAAAAGAACAATTCATTGCAATTTTTTTTCAACTCTTGTGTTGTGTCCGTAAAAGCAATAGTTTCCTAATAAAAAAATTAAATATAACATTGTGCATGAACGGATCTTCTGTAAATGGATATGCTGATATGGATAGGCGCACCAACGTGCATAAACCACATTCGAGGTCGAATAGCTAGTAGAACATTTTCAAGTAAAATGGGAAGCTGCTCCTGGAGAAGATTTGTATAGGTTGCACCAGTTAGCCTTAACGGTAGGAAATACGGTCCAATAACATTTTCGCCAATAATTCCGACCCACACGTTAAGTGAAAATTCATATTGATACCGACCTTCTTGAATTGCATGTGGGTTTTCTTCGGCACATAGATGATTGTTATGGAAATTTGTAATCCCTTGCCTTGAAAAGTTGGATTCGTCGGTGAATATTAAGTTTTCTAAAAATTGTGCATTTTGGGTAATTATTTGAAGTCTCCATATTGACAAAAGTCTACTCGATGAGGAAAATCTCGCGGCAATAGGGCCTGGACTCGTGGAATATGGTAAGGATACAATTGGTGATCCTTTAAAATGTTCCAGATTAATTTATTGCTAACATTAGGCAAGTGTGTTAGCAATTTGTCTTGTACTTAATTCCGGACGATCTGCAATCATATTGAAAACATCTTCTTTTAGTGTCACCGTTCTTATTACTCGTGGACGACCACAATCAGTTGTTTGTTTCTGAAAAGCCCCTCTTTCACAGAGAAGATGTGCAAAAATTGTATGATGAGGTATCACGCACTGAGGATACATCTCTGCATAGAGCCGTCTAGCTTCCAAAGAATTTCATTGGCACGACCGTACATAAAATGCATATCGACCATTTCAGCGTTCAGGGCCGGATTATGAGGGGGGCAACCGGGCTGTAGCCCCGGGGCCTCCACAAGAGAGGGGCCCCCACAATGGAAATCGTTAAGTAAAACTTCCTAACAAATTCCGAATTATATGCAAAATGTTCAGCGTGGCTTTAGCCGGGGAAGTAGTTGTTTCTGTTAGATATTACAAAAAATAACTTCATTTTTATCGTGGATTTTTCAATTCACAGAAAAATCTTTCTATTCAATATTCAATAGAGAATGTTTCCCTTTCCAACATGGAAAAATAGAAAAATATCATATCGTATCGCTGTAATTTATTTAGATTTATTTCTTGTATTTTATTATACCTACATATGCTTGTGTTGAAATAATTTGATTTGTTCCGCAATAAATTATTCAAAAACTTGAAAGTTTTTTTTTTTAACTTGTTTGAAAAATAATTAGGGGCCTCCACGCCTTTGTTGCCCCAGGGCCTCCACACCTTTGAATCCGGCCCTGTCAGCGTTAGTGTAATTATTCATACTGAATATTCAAAAGACACAATTGAACTTTCAACTACCACATAGAAATCAAAGCGTCTTGACAGCCACCTACTAGATTTTTTCGATTTTAAAATACTACGCTTGAAGTCACCAGTTGTGCAAACAAAAAGTGACAGCCACCTACTCGATTTTTTCGATTCCATTTACAGAAGATCCGTTCATGCATCATGTTGTATTTACAAATTTTTATTAGGAAACTATTGCTTTTACGGACACAACATAGGAGTTAAAAAGTTTTGCAATGAATCGTTCTTTTCAACACATATTTTTAAATTGAGAAATTTTGTTTCGTAAAAAATGGAATAGGGGTTGCATGTTTCACCCCTTTAAAAGATCACAACGAAATTTAAAAAATATTCATAGGTAGCTTTTTTATTGGCAGAACATGCTCACAAAATGCCATTCCTTCAACTCTTCAGCAATTTCAAGAAAAAAAAGTTGAGAGGTGTCAAGGGACACCCGAATGGGACGAAGTTCCTTTCGATTAATTAGTGAAGGAATTGTAATAATTTTTTTTTTAAGTTATAATAATATTTTTTTTATTATTAACAAATATAATGTAATATAAACTCAATCAGTAGGCTCAATTTTCGTACATACGCATTGATATTGTAATATTAAAATATAATTTGCTTTTAAATTTATTAAAGTTATGACGCGTACACTTGCTAAACACACAATAATGGAGAGATTATAACGCGTATGACTTGGTTAGCACAATAGTAAAGAGAGGTTATAATGCGTACTTGCTAAAAATACATAAGCATTTATTATTGTCTGTATAAAATCTCTACTTACCTAACTCCATCAGCAATATCCGGAACTTGTGCAGAAACACTGTCAGGATTCATTATTGTTATTATTTTTTATGTACAAAAAACCTGTATACACTCAACAAAAATAATCGTCGCGACGCCACACTGTTCAATGCGAAATAGAAAGACGAAACGAAAATAACTGGCTTGCTTTCTATGAGAGAGAGAGAGAGAGAGAGAGAGAGACAGACAGACAGAGAAACACGCGCACGTCGCACGGCTTACAACTACAGCAAAAAGTATCGTTACAACTTTTGGTCTTAATTTATTCCGTCTAGCCCCCTTTCGCAACGCGCGATAAGGAACTTCGTTCCAAAAAACAATTTTTTTTCTCATTTTTGGAAGCGTGTAACTTTTCAAGGAAAGGCCTAAGAGCTTTTGTTTACATGAAAGACCCCCTTTAATTTTCGACAAGGAATCACCCCCTGAAAAACTTTCGCACTTATTTAGTAACACCCAGTATAAAAGTGTTGTTTAAGTTTTTAAAACTATAATTTTCCTTTTGAGTAACGGATTTATAGAAACTGGTGATATTTGTATTCATTTTCTGAATTGAAAGATTTTCTTTATCAAACAAACAAACAAATATAACCCGAATCCACCGAAAATATAATCTTACTCCGATAAAGTTATCTAATAAGTGAATACCAAATCTAACTCCTGATATGCGGCCTTCGAATCACAGTCAGAATGATTTAAAAAAACATATAGTTTATTGTATATCCAATGTCAGTGAGCTGAAAAAATCGAACGAAACATAATTGAACTGAATTATCAATAATTTGTTGTTTTGATTTCGCATCAATTCTTCCGGGCTTGAAACCAGTTTTTAATAGTCACAGGTAATTTATTGAGCTCAATCAAGCCTTTGTATAAAACGGAGTTTAGCATCTGAGAGAGAGAAACAAAAACAAGAAATGAAACGCATTTCTACCCTCAATCATCAAAAGGACAATCCTCCAAATCATTTAGGTTTATCATTACGGGTTGAAGGATGACAAAGGAAATATTCACATTGTTTTGAAATCACATGTGCCCAAAGATCTTTATATTCCTCACTTAAGATTCTTCTAACGTTTTCTACTACTTCTCCGCTTAAATTCGGACATTGATTGGATTTTCTTGATTTATTTTTTATATTGTATATCCATTCTCATGGAATGGAATTTCCACTCATTATAATCCTCTTACGCTAATATACAATAGAAATAAATTCAAATTACTTTCCTAATGATAAAGAATTTGTTTTTTTTAATATAATTATCATTTCCGTAATTAAAAATGTGATCGTCTGTGATGGGGAATATAAAAACAAATTTCAGTAAACTATCTAGAAAAGAGGATTATTAAAGGATTAGGAAGGTATTTTCACTAATAACATTTTTTGGTAGGTTAATTGAGTGATAATAAGAAACGGCCCGAAAGTTAATTATCTATCATATTTTGTTGTATCTTTGCCAAAATATTGTGACTGTTTTTTGGTATCACCCTAGGCTTGGAACCGCCAGATGTTATCACTAAGCGATCTAAGATAAAAAGTATCAGGAAAGTGTAGAATACTAAAAATATATAAAAAGTAATAAGCATCATTGTTATTCAGTGTTCTGTAGAATAATAATGTATTTACCATTAATGCTACATAAAAATTACGGAAGTTGGCAATCAGGATTTTTTTACAAACATTATTATACAGGGTGTTAGTGAATAAGTGCGACAAACTTCAGGGGGTGATTCTGCATGAGAAAATAATGACAGTTTGCTATATAACTTTTGTCCGCAAATGCTTCGTTTTCCGAGATACGGGGTGTTAAAGTTTTTCTTAAAAACTGACTATTCATTTATTGCTCTGAAACCGGTCGAGATATGCAAATGAAATTTGGTGAGTTTTAAGAGGTAGTTATTGCGCATTTTTGACATGCAATTAATAATTTTATTTCATCATTGGCGCCATACGGGTAAGATCTCAATTTTTTTAAAGAAAAAAATAGTACGCCACTGACATTTTTGAATTCCTCGTTTAATTTGTGACAAAAAATCTCTCTTGCCTTTTTTTCGTATGGGGCGCCGTTTTTTTGCAAAAAAATAAAACATCTTAACGCGTATTTTTCATTTCTTCAATACATTATCAAGAACTATCTAATGCAATATAACGTTAAACCAGAACAATAACAGAAAATGACACTAATAAATAAATAGGCGCAAAGCTACAACAAATGTTCAAAATGACCTCCCTCAAACGTGATACATGATTCCACTCTTCGCCTCATTGATTGTCGTATTCGCGCAAATATTCCTGGTGTATTTCTTATTGTCTCACAGCCGGCTATAATTCGATTCCTCAGGCCTTCAACATTTTCGACGGGAGTGGAATAAACTAATGACTTAAGAAAACCCCAAATGCAAAAATCTAGAGGATTTAAATCCAGAGACCTAGCAGGCCAATGTTCCGTACCTCCCCTACCTATCCAACGATTTGGATATACTGTATCTAAGTGCGAATTTACACGATCCAATAAAATTGATCAATAAATTGA
Organism: Gonioctena quinquepunctata; assembly: GCA_018342105.1. NCBI lineage: Eukaryota > Metazoa > Arthropoda > Insecta > Coleoptera > Chrysomelidae > Gonioctena > Gonioctena quinquepunctata. Next base: position 206,104 of record JAFIRS010001339.1, on the reverse strand, counting down.
ACAATATGGGTTATATTTACGCCTGACAGTTTATTGGTCAATTTTGGCAACAGTTTTTACTCAGGAATACCAACATACTGACAAGAAATGGTTCAACTATAGGAAAAGTTCCGAATATTATTCAATAGCTCATTGAATTGACTCTGATCCATTCTTGAATATCGTTTGAATTGATTAGGATCTGCACTCAGGAATTTTTCGTGAACTAATGTCATGTTTCCTTTCCCTCTTTTCTCAATCCAAGCACTAATCTACCATCTTCTACATCTCTGTCTTTTATATTCAGCAATGCACATTGGTGCGAATGTAATGCAACGTAAATTATGTTTTTTTTTTCGCACAATCATTTTTCTCGCGGTTAGGGTAGGGTATGTGAAATCGCGTAAATAATAACATATAACCTGAAAATCTGTTCTAGCAGGCATTTGTTTGGGTTGAGTGGAAGAATATTTTTTGTTGTGCAGTAATGTACAACTGAAAATAAGACGTTTATTATTATTATTATCCAATTCATGGCCCAAAGTTACTGCAAATTGTCACTAAAAATTGAAGAAAAATTAGAACCGATTCTAAACTCATCAATTTATTGGTCAAGTCAAATTGACGACAATTTTCTGTTTACACCTATCAATAAAATTCAAGGTCACAAAATTGACCAATTCGCACTAAGTGATTACATACAATAATGCTAAAATGGACTGGTGCACCATCATGCATGAACCAGAAGTGTTGTTTCAGCTCTAGAGGAATTTCTTCAAGAAGAACAGGTAACTCTTCCTGTAGGAAATTAAGGTAAGAGTCGCCTGTTAGTCGTTGTGGGAGGAAATATGGACCGATTGAATGATCATCAACTACCCCAAGCCATACATTTACTAAAAACTGATGCTGAAAGATTCCATGTGGATTTTGCTCAGCCCAGAGGTGATTATTATGGAAATTTCGTATACACTGTCGTCCAAAATTAGCCTCGTCAGTAAACAAAAAGCCATTAAAAAAATTAAGAATTTAAGCAAGAATCCAATGGCAAAAAACTAGTCACGGAAAAAAATCTCTAGGTAGTAGAGCTTGCACACGTTGAATATGAAACGGATACAATTGCTAATCTTTAAGAATTTTAAATACAGTGAAGTTGCTTACATTCAGTATGTTGGCAATTTTTCGAGTACTTGGTTTAGGTGACTCCGCAATTAACTCGAGAACTGCTTCTTCTAGTTGCACAGTTCGTACTTATCGAGGGCGCCCGCAGTCAGCCGTTTGTTTCTTAAATGTACCATTTTCGCGCAAACGTTGGTGAATACGAGCAAATATTGTGTGATGGGGTACCCTACGTCCTGGATACAACTCAGCATACAAATCATCGAGCTTGCCGACCATTTCCATTACTTCGACAAAATGCATGTCTGACAATTCCGCATTTGTATAATTTTCCATTCTTTTCGATGAAAGCTAAATTAATTACTTATTATCATTAATGTTATACCAAACTAAAAGCTTAAAAATGAAAAAAGCTAATTTGACATTTCGTTGAAATATTCGTATTTAACAGAATGTTGACAGTAGCCTACTAGCATCGCTACTATAATAGATAATGTATTAAAGTAATGACAAAAACGCGTTAAGATATTTTATTTTTTTGCATAAAAACGGCGACCCATACGAAAAAAAGGCAGGAGAGATTTTTTGTCACAAATTGAACGAGGAATTCAAAAATGATGATGATTTTAATTTAAAATCTTTGTGGCATACCATTTTTTTCTTTAAAAAAAATTGACATCATTACCCGTAAGCGCGCCAATGATGAACATAAAATTCTTAATTGCATGTCAAAAATGCGCAATAACTACCTCTTAAAACTCATCAAATTTCATTAGCATATCTCGACCGGTTTCAGAGCAATAAATAAATAGTCAGTTTTTAAGAAAAACTTCAACACCCCGTATCTTGGGAAACGAAGCATTTGCGGACAAAAGTTATATAGCAAACTGTCATTATGTTTTCATGCAGAATCACCCCCTGAAATTTGTCGCACTTATTCAGTAATACCCTGTATATACAGTGCGGCTTTCAATAGTCCCCCCCTGTTAACTTTTGAACGGTTCGACGTAGATCAATGAAAAAAAAAATGTATTGTATGATATCACCGTTACTACTTTTTGAAATAAAATACATTATGATTGCCCGATAGATGGCGCGGGGGGCACATCAACTTCAAAATTTTAAATAGCATGGGGGTTCATGTGGCACATCGTTGAAAATATAGTTCAATTCTCTTTCCAACCATCTAATTGTTTTTATCATTTCGTTGATTTGTTTTTTCACAATGTGCATTTGAAATGTCAAGCATAAGTGCGGATCTGAATGGTACCCTTATCTCGATAACTTTTGAACGGTTTCATATGAAACAATGGGACAACAAATATTTTCAATGGTATTACCAATCCTACATTTTGAGAGAAGAAACATTATAATTACAGAGGGCGCTGGGGGCATAACAACTTGAAAATTTCGAAAGGCATAGAGGTCGAGTTGCACACCGTTGAAAAGGTAATTCAATTCTAGTTTCAACCATGGTTGTTCTACGGAATCACAATTTTTTGAATTGATAGTTGAGGAAAATCCATATTGAAGTAAACAAAAGACACTCAATTCACTAAATGATTTTCACTAAACTGGGTTTACAAAACCACGACACGTGTTTCGCTATACAATAGCCTTTTCAGCTATACAATAGCCTTTTTAATGACCATAATTATAAAGGGTATCATTTATCGGATTTAGTAAACTAATAATCAAGCAGTAACCTAGAAATGCCCATTATGAAATTGGATTATTTTGTCGATGTTTAAGAATTTCTAATGTAACAATGATTATATCATTACTTACCTGCTCTTTATATTATCGCATTTGTATTTAAATAAGAGTTTCATTCTACTTCTACTAGTATTATTTTGAATTTGAAACATTATCATGGTTCGTGTACGTCGTATCGAAGAGAAAACTGAAGCAATCTACATTTTTGGTGAGGCCCGTGAGAACTACCATGCAACAGAGATAATTTTTAATGAAATATTCCCTGATCATCAAATAACTCGAAAGTATTTGAGGGAACTGGTTGAAAAATTCAACAAAACTGGCACGGTATTCTCCCATTTCAAGCACTATGTTCACCCCTATATTAAAATTATAAATATTGGTGGTAGAGTTCCGATTTTTTATAGTAAATTTCCTGCTCTTTAAGGATTCCCTTTTTTAATTTGCGATAACTGCAATAGTTTTCGAAATATTCGCGAAAAATAAAACCCTTTATGTACTAAATTATTTATAACTTTTTTGAGCGGCACTTGAATTTTTTCAAAAAGTTTCTAGATGCCATTCTGAATCGAACGGCATCTCAAATTCGTAACGAGTGTGCTTGTAGACTAGGCTAGTAGACAGAAAATTGTCGCGCAAGGAACAATTGGTGTTTTTGTTTCAAAGTACCAGGATATTTGTCATATAATTGTCCGAATGGAGTAGAATCGCGTAATTACCCAAGGGGAGGAGGAAATATTATAACCGAAATGTAAACGGAAATGCTGTTTCTGATTTGCTCCAAGAGGAAACCGCGAGAAAAGCCACAGGAATAAGATAAACCGCCAGTTAAATTGACGAGATCACCTAAAACGATCCTGACATGTACACAGTGTGACAATATAAAAATGGGAACTTTTCGCACAATTATTATTGATTCAGGAGCTCAGGTATCGTTGGTCAATATGAACGCAATACACGGCATGAAACTTAATTTTGTTAGAAAATACAATTCAATGGATATCAAAGAAAAGAAGTTCGGATATATTTTCCGTTAACTACGTCACGCAAATTTCGTAGATTTTTCACTCCTCCTCCTATGTCACATGATTTGAATTTTGTAACTTTGGCTATTTTTCAATTTTGTTCAATTGAAAATAACATTACAATACTTTTTTATTTGTAAAAGCTTTCCAAATGACAAAAAAAGAATTATTACAACTGCAGAAGCTGTTTCTATAGGGAGCAAATCAAAAACTCACTTCGCTAACACGAGTGTAAATGCGAAGAAACGGAACGAAAAATAATGTGTACTACTCGTAAACATTTTCCGTCGCCGAACCGAAGATCAAAAGAGCCGATAGTCAACGTTGAGTGGCAGCTGTTTGAGTGAGCAAGCCAATGATAATGCTTGTAGGTGTGTCTATACGTTCAGGATCTTCTATCACTATTACTAAACACGAGTGTAACCCTAAGGCTCTTACTCTTTGAGCTTCAAACAAGTGGGCAACAGCCATTAGCGGATTTGGAATTTTGACTGGACAAGCACTGGAGACCGGTCTCCAACCCTTCCCATGATGGTGGTTCTCAAACATGGCCGAGAAAGAATTTTGAAAAATTAAATTTCTATAGAGGGTGCAGCTTTCACTACCCGGGATAGGTTGATAGATAGCCCATCACTCCAGGGAGTTGCCTGGGACGTTTAAAGCGCGAGGGGTCGTCTATGTTGTAATCAGTAGCTTCCCTCACGAGGGGGTTCTCGTGGATTATTGAGCAATCGAATACTTTCCGATTGTGGTCTCTTGATTATACTCCTGATGGAAGGAAGGTTCAAGTCTTCGAGTATCCGACCGTTCCGCACAGACCACGGAGCGTTCGTTATCGTCCTCAGGACTTTCATTTGAGCCCGTACCAGGACGCGAATGCTAGTTCTGCAGGTTTGGCCCCAGGCGGCTGAGCCATACAAAATGACAGGCCTGAACATCATTTTTGTCTATACGTTGAGACTAATAAATCACCAGTTTCAGGAGGTCTGAGTAAATGAAAGCCAGTAGCGTCTCTGGTCTGGTATCGAAATAGGTTTTAAAATATTATATAGGTGTGTTGTGTTTTGATGGAAAATATGACTTTTTTTCGACCATGGGAAAATGAAATTATGATGATCCGATTGCCTATTAATACATACTTCCTCGTTTATAGCATTTTTTTTTATTTTAACGTATTTCTAAAATATTTAAATATCTAAATAAAATTATTTATCTCCGCCTCTGCTGATCAAAGGATTCCGCCGCAAGACTGGGAAACTTGTTTTTTATACTTCTGCAATTGATAATGGATGAACTATAATTCCGGTGGCAATGCATTTTGGAGTTTTTGTTAGAGAAAAAACAGAGGCGGCTTTGGAGCGATCTTGGGATCGCAGATGAAATTTGTGTTTATGGTCCGATTCGATTAAAAATTGATATGCGTGGGTGCAAGTCGAAGATTATGAATTTTTTGTCAAAATTCATAAAATCAAAATGCCGGCACCAAGACGGTCGTCGGTCTCTGTGATTATTGTCCGATTCTATTCAAAATTAGCATGAGGAGGTTTTTGGTCAAAATTCATAAATTCAAGATGGCGGACGAGTTTTGTAATGATTGTCCGATTCTATTCAAAATTGGTATGTGGGGGTTTTTGGGGACGGATATTATGAATTAGTAGGGGAGGAACGGACTTTAGACGAGCACTGTATATTTATTCAGAAGAAAAAAAGTAAGCAAAGACGCTGGTGACAAAAGTGATAATATGCAGGTTGGTGAGTAACTCCTCAGAAATTTCTTCCCAGGCATATATATTTTTTTGGATTTATTATATTTGGTATGTATAATCTACTGACTAAACGCTGCAATGTTCGCACATTGATCCAGACATGTGAACTTAAGGTGCAACATTATGGCGAACATTTCTATGTTGCGACGAAAAAAAAAACACTGATGGGACGCTAAAGGTGTTTTGTTATGGAGTGCCATACGCGTCGGTGTTTAAAGATTAAAAAGAGTAATATCGGTTTTTATCATAATTCAATTTAATTTTTTCACTATTGATTTCAGTTCGAATCTTCATTTCGGTTTAAAATATATATAATATATATTTATATATATATATATATATATATATATATATATTTATATATATATATATATATTATATATATATATATATATATATATATATATATATATTTATATATATATATATATATATTTATATATATATATATATATTTATATATATATATATATATATATATATTTGTATTTATTTACATTTTATTTACAAACTCCATTTCGGTTTTTTTGCAGTTTTTTCAGAATATATTTAGCATTTTTCAATATATATTACTTAAGTAATGTTGTTTATTTTCATCGTGCCTGTGATACTAAAATAAGTATCATCTGTGAGATACAAAATTATTTATTAATTCGTATATTCATAACCAAGGGCGAATCCAGCCGATTTTTATTCCCCACGAGTATTAACAATCCTTATCTCTCCCTCCATGGCAAAAAATGCTGCTCGTACCTCTCCGTGGTCTTTGCTGAGCGGTAACAATTTGAAATGTTTTGATTACTTACGTATCTAGATTTAAACAGTAATTTATTTCAATGATGAATTGATAATAGAATCATTGTCAAGATTTTAATTTGTTATTGGCAGAACCGGGCAGAAATTATCAATATGTTGTTTTTTTTTACTAGCTTTTATTTAGTTACTTGGTTTTCGTTCTTCGTTGTTTAGGGTCAAATCTTGCAAGTGAATTTTGACAAACTTCTAGTCGTCCGATTGATTTGGAATTTGGCAGATGTTCATAGTTCCGGAGACAACGCACTATAGAGTTTTTGTTAGAGAAAAAACAAAATGGCGGCTCCAAGGTGGCGGAGGAGATTTGTAAGTATGTTCCAATTTGATTCAAAATTGGTATTTGAAGGTTTCGGGGGTCGGAGATTATGAATTTTTTATCAAAATCATAAATTCAAGTGACGACTACTCCAAAATGGCAGACGAGTTTTGTGATTATGGTCCGATTCGATTCAAAATTGGTGTGTGGGGGTTTTCGGGATCGGGAATTATGAAATTTTTGTCAAAATTCATGAATTCAAGATGGCGGCTCCAAGATGGTGGACGAGTTTTGTGATTATGGACCATTTCTATTCAAAATTGGTATGTCGGGGTTTTTGGGGTCGGAGATTAAATTTAGTCGAATATTGTTGATTTTTGTTCAAAATTCATAAATTGAAGATGGCAGCTCCAGGATGGCGGACGAGTTAATTTTCAGATAGTCTCCTCATTGAAAAACTAGATAGCTCAGAACTTACAAGAAAAACACTTCATAATAAAGATGCTTTAACAAAAATGCATAGATTAAGGCGTAAAGTACTAAAAGTTTATTCAAAGGCGCTGAGTTATTGGGAATTCAAAATAAGGGATACTCCCTCTGGTGTCGATTTTGGAAACTATACATACTTACATTGTTTACTTTTCCAAACATTAATGTTTATAATATGATTTTAGCCATTGTATACCTAAAACTTGTCGAATCTCTTGTGATTGTTGACATTTAATGAAATTTTGTTTACTTGTTGACTATTGTTTGTCCTCGAGTAAAAAAAAATTGTGATTCAAGTTCAAATCATTATTGTTATGTACCTCAATGTGACTCTTGGGCAAAATTGTACTGGAATAAGTTTTCATCATTTTCCATGAGAAAATGAACGTAAACGTTCTGGTGCAGACTGATCTAGGATTGAGCGAGTTTATAGACAGACGATGGGCTCTTGAAGAAGAATCCAGTCACTTGCCAAAATCGTCGTATCGTCTGTGGCCAAGATAAAAGTGAAAAAGAGAACCTTCAAAGAGAGTTGTGAGGAAAGAAAAGAGAGTTAAGAGAAAAAAGAGATATTATTCAACATACCGAAAATTATTCATACAGTATGGAAAAAAGAGTGACTATATATGTATATCTAGGTGTTAAGGACACATTGTTTACTTTTCGAAACATTAATGTTTATATGATTTTAGCCATTGTACACTTGAAACTTGTCGAATCTCTTGTGATTGTTGACATTCAATGAAATTCTGGTTTACCTGGTGAATATTCTGTTGACTAATTGTACGTGCTCGAGTGAAAAAATGAGTGATTCTAGTTCAAATCATTATTGTTGTGTACCTCAATGTGACTCTTGGACAAAACGATCCCGTTGTACTGGAATGAGTTTTTATCATTTTCCGTGAGAAAATGAATGTAACCTACTGGTGCAGACTAATCTAGGATTGAGTGAGTCTATAGACAGACGACGGGCTCTTGAAGAATACAGTTCCTTCCCAAAATGTCCCTGTATCGTGTGTGGTCAAGAAAAAAAATTAAAAAGAGAACCTTCGAAGAGAGTTGAGAAGAAAAAAAAAAAGAAACTTAAGAAGAGAAAAAAGAGATATTATTCGACATACCGAAGATTATTCATAAAGTATGGAAAAAGAGTGACTACATATGTGTATCTAGGACACATTTGTTTTAAATGAAATAAAAAAACTGTTTTTGTTAGTTTTATTTTTAATTCGAACATTCACAAATAATAATGTGTAACATTTCTTCAAAATAATTCCCGATGACTTCACTAAGCTGTCCAGAAACTTCGAAAGATTTTTTTTGCAAGCAATTTAGAGCATACTTTGTCTCCTTCAAAGAGAGTTTTCGTCAAATGATATTGTCTTAAGATTTAAATACACCACTTCACTAAAGTCTTGAAATGAATAACACTACACAAAAAAACTGGAAAATTATACCAAATGGAAATATTTTCAGAAAAACTCCGAACACAAGTGTATAACCTCTGAGAAAACAGACAAACAATGTAAGTATGTCTGTTTGAATTTTTGCCACTCTGGCGCTGGCATCTAATTTTGAATTCCCAATAGATTCAAAAGCTTGTCGATTTTGTAATCGAACTGAAAAATTTTGCGCGACAAGCTCTTGAATCAAAAACTCACGGAATAACCTACGTCACACATCCAAAGCAATTATTTTTTAGTTTTTTTATTGATTATTTTAATCAAAAGCGGCATCGGTCTCCCGATTGTTGGCAACGCGCGATCCAAAAAAAATCATTCCTAGTCATTTTGAGAAATTTTAATTGCGAACCCGCAGGTGTTATATGTTAAAAAATATAGCATTCCAATTAACAGGAACGAACAAACCTCGTAAAAAAGACGCATACTTAAAGAAACACCATATTGGCTAGTCTTCGCAAGATGGCTTAATACATGTTCTATGTTGAAAAGGGAAACATTCTCAATTGGATATTGATAAAAATATTTTTCTGTGAATTGAAAAATCCACGATAAAAATGAAGTTATTTTTTGTGAATTTCTAACAGAAAACAACTACTTCCCCGGCTAAAGCCACGCTGGACATTGAACTACATCTGATAGATATTCTGAAAAGACCCTAACTATATTATTAATTTCTCAAGAAGCAAAGTTCGCTATGATTTACCTCTTAACTTTAGATAAACGCCATTTTATTTTCACAATATGTTTTGTTTTGACTAAAAAAATTCTGAAAAAAAACGTGTATGTACCAAACTTTTCTCATCCAAATTATTTTCAGATAGAAAGGACATTTCAATATGAGCTAACTTCACTACCAGACAAACTTTAAATTTTCTACTTTAATGGAATAGCTGTTTCAACGCCCTAGAAGAAAAAAAAATATTTGAAAGTTACCGAAACATGAAATCATATTGAGCCTTGGTTATTCATTTTGATAATCGTGAATACGTTAATTTTTTATCAGTAAAATTGTTTACATTGAACTGTTTTGTGTTTTTGGTAGTATATGTAATCATACGATTTTCACTTTAACATTTAAATAAGGTATTTTTTTTTCAATGTTATGTATCATCTTTATCAACCCAAACAAATTGACGGGCCTGAAATTATTCACAACCACAAAATAATAAATAAAACTCCACTGCAAAAATATGGCGAATTATAATTGTTGGCCCGTTGAAGCGGGGCGATAAATCATTTTAAATATGATGAGCCATACATTTTGATTTTCTAAAAACGATTCTGCAATCGAATAATTTTTACAATGCCGTCTGAAGGAACAATTGTTTTTTTTTCTGAATTCCCACTCCCATTACACCCAGTTCATTTTTAAAATCACATTTGTGAATACGTTAATTTTTCATCAGTAAAATTGTCTACCGTGTTCTTGTTATGTGATCAAACGATTTTCACTTTATCATATCTCAACGAAATAAGGTATTTTTTCAAAGCTATGAATCATCTTTATCAACCCAATCATATCTTATCACTAGAAATAACTGACTTCAAATTGACAAGTGATTCAAGTTCCACTAAATCATTCGACTATGGAGAAAAAAAGATGTGGATGACGACTAAAAATAAAATAAATCTTTCATCAGGAAGCAATGCACGTTATCTCAATATTTTTTATTGTAATCAAACTTAAATCAAGTTTCTCATAATCAAACTGCCGAACGAACTTTGGAATTATTGTTCATTATAATTATTATTGTTTTTAACCAAGCACCATCCTTATGGAAAATGGCTTTCGGTTAAATTTCCTGAATTTTTGGTATGTTGTAGATTTTGGCTTCCTCGCCAAAAGTGCCCATGGGTAAAGATGAAAAGTGAAGTTTTCTGCTCAGAATTTTTAACAATTCCGAGAATTGACAAAACGCCTATTTATTCTGGGAATACCATGCCTGTCACGTTGAGTAAAAAGATACAGTCCAAGTTTCTTAGAAAAAATGCATTTTATTTTCAATAAATACCCTGTATTGAGAGAAAAAAATCGGTTAATTTTCATGAATTTTTGATATAATGTACGGTTTGAGTCCGAGATATTGTCATCAATATCAGCATAGGTCTCCGGACTCGTTTGTCGGCTACAGACGTTTGAATGTTCGGATTTTATTGATACCCATCGGAGACAGAAATGGGCTATTTTCGAACAATTCTTCTTGTTGAAAAATATTCGGAGTAGATTAGTGCGGTACCTATTCTAAAAATGCAATACCTTATATAAATGGTGAATGAAATGTCTCTCATTTGAAAGCCCTGTTTCCAAAGGAACTAGAGAAATATTTTATATGATTTCTGTGAAATGTGGGGTGAGTAACAGATTCAAAAGCTTGCCAAGCAATGTTGTCAGTTTGGATACAAATATGAATTCTTGAGCGACAAATTTTTGAATCTGTCACAGAATAACGTGACACCCCTAAAGAAATTATTTTTTCCTTTTTAGTGCAATTCAATAAAAGCTTGCCTTTAAAAAGTTTTTTATTTATACTTATTCATATTTTGTGTGTGAAATATATTGAAATACATTTGAAAATTAGTTCATTGAATTAATATCCACAAAACATAGATATTTACTATCGCGGACTTTCTGGTAGAATTTTGGGAAGTATAATACCCCCACCATTCATTTGTCGATTGTATGCCAAATATTCCATTCCTAGGTTTTCGTCGGCTTGATTGGAAAATATCCCCTATTTTGTAGAAACCCCACATTTCACAGAAATCATATAAAATATTTCTCTAGTTTCTTTGGAAAGAAGGCTTTCAAATGAGAGACATTTCATTCACCATGTATATCTACTACTAATCTACTCCGAATATTTTACAACAAGAAGAATGGTTCGAAAATAGCCCATTTATGTCTCCGATAGAGTACATGGGTATCAATAAAATCCGAACATTCAAAAGTAATGTAGCCGACAAACAAGCCCGGAGACCTATGCTGATATTGATGACAATATTTTTAAGGGTTTATTAAAAAAAAAAATTTAAAATTGGACCTATTTTTCTCACCCTGTATACATGAAATGACTGCAAAATAATTAATAACAAATGTTTGATATATATATATATATATATATATATATATATATATATATATACAGTGTGACCCATTTAAAATGGAACCTCCCCTGTAGAATACGCATTTTTCAATCAATCTAAAAAAAAATTTTCAAAATTAAGCATAAAAAACTGTATGTTGACACAAATTTTCATAACTTTAGTTTCATTTCCAAGGCACTCTATGGTTTTTTTCTTTGTCAAAAACGGCAAAAGTTTATTAGGCAATTTTTGTTTTTAAATTTGACTACACCACTGGATTTGTAGTCGCTATAAATGAAAACCATCAAAATTTCATGAAAAAATATTGGTTAACAACGAAGTTACAACAACTTTAATTTTGGAAACAAAGTATTTGATTATAATTTTTATTTAGATTATAGACATATTAAAAATCTGGCAACACTGCCGATACAAAGTAGATCACCAGTGAACTTGTACAGTGAAAATCCGAAGTCAATAGCTCATTCCGTTCTACAGTTAAACTCCTGAAAGTATGGAGAAAAAGAAGAAATATTTATAAGTAGGTTTCCCTAATATACATATACATACATACATACATACATACATATACATATAATATATATATATATATATATATATATATATAAATAACAATAAAAAAAATGTATCATAATGTATGTTCATCCTATATGAATGATCTGTTAAATAGGTTATTAATCTGTAGTAATAAGAATAACATTATTACAATCAAATATAAAAACAGTTATAATACCATACAGCGTAAAAAAAAATAGTATAACAATTTAATTATTAATCCTATAAGATTGAACAGTAAACTGGATAATAAGAGTAACATTGCAAATAAAAAATAGTAATACTTTAGTTCCCTTATATGTATCAACAATTTGTGTCTGAAGTTTTTACAAGATCCACTAGATTTAACATTATGTGGTAAGTTATTGTACTCTACCATACCTTTATAAAACAATGAATTTCTCGTATTTGATAATTTTACTGTTGTCACATTAATGTTGTTCAAATTACGGGTGAAATTTGGTAATGTGAGCGATTTGAGGTTGAAGCGATTTTGTAATAAAAATCTGACTACGCCACTGGATTTGTGCCGAAATTACACCTCAACAAATAAGAAATAGTGTAAAAAATTCGGAAGAGATACGATAAATGTGTTGAACTAAATAGAGGTTTGGTAAAAGCCACAAAAATTCAAATATTTAATTTTACAGTAATGTTTTTTTTAGTTTTTGCTTAATGACGTTTTATTGTTGAATAAATACTTTAAAACTTGTTTCTGTTCATTTCGTTTTTATCGGCTATGGAAGAATGTACTACTGTATAACTTGAAAATGAATTGAAAATTTTCTGTTCTTTTCGAATACACTTATAACCTACCTACACTTAAATACATGATTTTAAGGGCCTAGTCAGATTTTTATTACAAAATCGCTCACATTACCATTCTTATAACTGTAGAACGGAATGAGCTATTGACTTCGGATTTTCACTGTACAAGATCACTGGTGTTCTACTTTGTATCGGAAGTGTTGCCAGATTTCAAATATGTCTGCAATCTAAATAAAAATTATAATCCAATACTTTGTTTCCAAAATTGAGGTTGTTGTAACTTCGTTGTTAACCAATATTTTTTGATGAAATTTTGGTGGTTTTCATTTATAACGACTACGAATCCAGTGGTGTAGTTTCTTTTGGCGAATGACAGTCTTCTTTTAGGAGATAAACATTTATTTTGTCGACGTTTCAACCGTGTCCACGGTCTTCTTCAGGGACTAACAATAATTAGATTTACCATTATTTTGAAAATAGGAAAGTTTAAAGGCAGCAGTCTCGCGGTTTATTTATACACAATGAAGAGGATGAAAAACATATATAATTATGGAAAATAAATTATCTGCTGCCTTTAAACTTTCCTTTTTTCAAAGTAATGGTTCACCTAATTATTTTTAGTCCCTGAAGACCGTGGACACGGTCGAAACGTCGACAAAATAAATGTTTATCTCCTAAAAGAAGACTGCCATTCGCAAAAAGAACCAAAACCCCAAGAAACTCAAACTGCATTGTATATTCCTGGTTCAAGAAACTCAAAACTATATATATATATATATATATATATATAATTACATGCTTTCCCCTATCCAAACTAAAAAACGAGGGGTTGACGTTCCCCTATTTTCGAACCAAACTTTGAAAAAAATAAAATAATGTCAATTAAATTCGATCGAGTTTGAGGGAGTTCATCCAGGCTAAATTAAATCTTCAATTCTCATCAGAGAACTCATACTGGTTGATTTAAAATTGTGAATTGGATTTTTCTTTGTTCACTCTATTGTAGAGCAAAAACGAAAAAGTATTATGGATACGACATCAACGTGACATTGTACCATCATTGAGGCATGGTATTCCCAGAATAAATAGGCGTTTTGTCAATTCTCGGAATTGTTCAAAATTCTGAGCAGCATCTTTAACACCCTGTATCTCAAAAACTAGTCGGTAGATTTTTTTGTGCCCATGAACACTTTTGCCGAGGAAGTCAAAATCTACAACATACCAAAAATTCAGGAAATTTAACAGAAAGCCATTTTCCATAAGGATGGTGAGGGGACGTTTTATCAATACTGTTTTTATCGGAAATTGAGATTAAAATAAATTCAAAGACAATCGTGATTATCAAGGTTATATATTTTTGGATAAATCTGAAGATTGTTTCTATTGATTAGAAATATATATCTTAGTGAAATTTTAGATCTTAAATAACGGAAAAAATAAAAAATTCACGGGTGTGAAATTATTCACAACCTCAAAATACACCAAGAAAAATGTAGCTCGACTCTGCAAATCTATATTTCTTATTTGAACGACAATGTAGAGCCTTATTGAATGCATGATAGAATTCAACAGGTTGATTTAGAATTATTTGTCGCCCCATCGGGATGGGTGTAAAAAGAGTGGAAATGTTGGAAAAAATAATTAAATTTTTTTGGTTGCAAAATCGTTTCTAGGAGATGGAATCGAAATGATTGGATCGCCTGGAAGCCTTTCGAATCCAATAAAAGGATCTGTTTTTTTTCAGCATATTACATAGGTAATGTAAAATGCAACACAAATTTTTGGTACCCCAATTTCAAATTTTGAATTAAAAATTTTTAGGTCGCTATAGCAATCGGAATAGAGCAGCCAGGTCGTTACTTCATTCTTATTGGTCTCTGAATAAGTAGGCAAATGTGTCAACAAAACGACAATGTCACATATTGGTCAAGAAAACACAGCAATGTCCGAGGTGGATATACACGTCAAATATAGGTACAAGTCTAAAATACAGTACATGTCAGTAACAAATTCAAATGTACAATACAATAACATTAGTTAATAACCTACTTAAATAATTAAAATCATCACAGTTCATAGCAAGCTCGATGCATAGTACTCATCGATGCTATAATATGCCTCTTTACCAAGCAATCGTTTCAGGACATTTTTAAATTTACCTGTTGACATCTCTCTGATTACTTGAGGTAGATGGCTATAAAGTTTGATTGCAGTATACTTTGCAGATTTTTCGAACTTGGACAAGCTATGTTTAGATATCATGAAGTTATTGGCATTTTTTGTGAAGTAATCATGGCAGTCAGAATGTGCTTGGTGTGCAAAAGAGTCTTTAAGATATTGTAACGTAAATAAACTTAACTTGGTTCTACTAATTTATTTCACACTTAATCTACAACTTAATTTATATTACTACGCCACTGTATAGCTCGATGGTATGGGCTCGTTCAGACTGTGTACTCCCTCTTGAGGGCTGTCTATTTATCTCCGATACAGCATTCTCGATGTTTCGAATTCCGGCAGTTGGCGACGGCATGTTCCAATTGTTTCCAATATTGACCGTTGTTTTCCGCGGAAGAGCGACTGGATGGTTCTCGAATATCTCCGGGGATGATCTCATCGCTGTCGATGGCAACGTGTGAGGCGACAGGTCCGGCCTAGGTTCGTTACATTGCCCCCTTCTTAAAGACATTTCGTCCCGAAATTTCATCCTTGGAGTGTGACGATATCTGCATGACTCCCCATATCTGCACCGTGAAGTTCGATGGAAGTAACACTCCACGGTCTTCATGATCGGTCGTGGAAGAGGGTTACAGCAAACCAAAATCCTGACGCCGCTGGATCTGAATATCGCCTCCAGCATACTTCTTATGACTCTCCAGTCCAACCCATCAATACCACAGGATAGTTTTGGAATTGCTAGATCCGCCAGATTCTGGTCCACCATAGTATCTCTTAGTTTGGTGAGACTCTTCCAGACATCTTCATAGGACGGTTTATCTTGGGAATGCCTCTTGGTAACTAGGTAGTAGATGTTTCTCTGGCCTTTCTTCAACTGTAGCACCCCACCAACTTCTGGATTCTGCTCCCGCAGTGTTTGGAGTTGACCAAATTTCTTGGAGAACACTACGGCGATGCCCCTGGACATTCGAAGATCTTCTGCCACACAGTGCGCTAGTGCGTAGTCAGCAGGCACCTCGAAAGGTCTCGTGACTCCTCTCTAGTAACCCCATGTAGAACTTTCTGCCCATTTGAATACAAGGACATAAACTTCTCGAACGTCATATCATCCTCCGGTGGCTTGAGGGTGCGAACTTGGTCATGGTTTCCAGCGTAAGGGGCCAACCTGTTGAAATGGACGACCCTTGGTTTCCCTCGGGTGGCTTATGGATTCGGTACACAAGGTCGTTTATCCTTTTCACGATTTTATATGGGCCTTCCCACGAGTTCCGCAACTTTGGTGATAGTCCACGACGACGTTTGGGGTTGTACAGCCAAACCAGGTCATCAACCTTAAATCCTCCAGCGTCGGCCTTGATGTCATAGGTCTTCTTCATTTTATCGCTGGCACTCTGGATGTTCAACCGGACTCGTTCGTGGATGTCGTCCATTCTCTGCCGAAGTTTGCTGACGTAGTCCTCCCCCGCAGTGTCTTGTCCTGGCGGTATCCCAAACTTCAGGTCACAAGGCAGTCGCAGTTCTCGGCCCATTATAATACTAGCAGGAGTTTGACCGGTTGACTCGTGTACTGCGGATCGATAGGCCATCAGGAACAAATGAAGATACTGGTCCCAGTCTCTTTGATGGTCAGAGACAACCTTGGACAAGTGGCGGTTGATCGTCCTGTTCATCCGTTCCACCATTCCATCGGACTGCGGATGTAGGGCCGTGGTTCTTGTCTTGCGGATGTTCAGCAGTAGACATATTTCTTGGAAAAGGTTGGATTCGAAATTTCTGCCTTGATCCGAGTGCAGCTCCATTGGAATACCGAATCGACATATCCACTCTTTCACCAAGACGTCGGCGACGGTGATGGCTTCCTGGTTGGGCAGGGCATAGGCTTCCGCCCACTTACTGAAGTAGTCCATTGCCACAAGGATGTATTTATTCCCGTGGTCGGATACGGGAAACGGGCCGGCGATGTCAATGGCGATTCTCTCGAACGGGCTGCCTACGTTGTACTGACGCATCGGGGCCTTGGGTCGTATTCGAGGTCCATTGCTAGCAGCGCATACAGCGCACTTCCTGCACCAGTCCTGGACGTCAGCTTGACAATTGGCCGAGTAAAACCGTTGCCTCACTTTCTGCAGGGTCTTCGTCACTCCCAGATGTCCTCCGGCGACTCCATCATGGATTTCCCGCAGCACTTCCTCTCTTCTGTTCCTGGGAACAATTATTTGGCGTCTGTCTTCCCCACCAATATCGGCCTCCAACACACGTTTCAGGATCCCATTGTCCAGAATAAGAGAGTTCCATTGTGCCCAATAGGACTTAACAGCCGGCGAGTAACCTGCGACTTCCTGCCATGATGGTCTTCGATTGCCCTTCTTCCAGCTGACGACTAAGCCAAGGTCGGGGTCTCTCTCTTGGTCTTTCTGGATCTTGCTGTCATTCCAGTTGTCATCCATTGCCGCGGTTCTACAAAGTGTTGCTTCTTTCTCTTCTGCTCGTCGGCAATGTGAGCAATCATCTGGACATGGTCTTCGCGACAAGGCATCTGCATTCTTATGGCTAGTTCCGGCTCGATGTTCGATCTCGAAATCGAATTCTTGGAGTCTCTCGATCCAACGTGCTACTTGACCCTCAGGATTTTTGAACTGTAAGAGCCATTTGAGAGCTGCATGGTCAGTTCTCAACAGGAATCTTCTTCCATACACGTACTTGTAGAAGGGTTCCACTCCTTTACAACAGCTAACAGCTCTCGCCTGGTGACACAGTAATTGCGCTCTGGTTTGCTAAGCGTCTTGCTGAAATAACCAATGACCTTCTCCTGTCCCTCCTGGATCTGAGATAGGACAGCTCCAAGTCCCACGTTGCTGGCGTCCGTATCCAAAATGAATTTCCCTTTGGGTAGGGGATAGCTCAGTATAGGTGCGTTGATCAAAGCTCCTTTCAGCTTCCTGAATGAGTCTTGACATTCTTCGGACCACTGGAACTTTGTTTGGCCTTCCGTGAGCTTGGTCAGTGGTTTAGCGATGTTGGCGAATCCCAGCACATATCGGCGATAGTATGTGCATAAACCAAGGAAACTTCGAAGTTGGTGAGTGTCTTTTGGGATGGGGCATTCCTTAACAGCTTTGGTCTTCTGGTCGTCCACTGCTACTCGTTCCGCAGTGACAACGTGGCCGAGTTATCGTACTTCTTATTGGAACCGATGGCATTTCTTAGTGCTCAGCTTCCATCCGGAGTTCCTCAATCTCAGGAATACTTCCTCCAAGTTTTCACGTGGTCCTCAAACGATCTGCCGACCACAATTATGTCGTCGAGATACACTAGACACGTGTTCCATGAGAGTCCCTTCAGTACTGTTTCCATCAATCTTTCGAATGTGGCGGGAGCATTACAGAGCCGAATGGCATAACGGTGAACTGCCACAATCCTGAGCCGATGGTAAAGCAGTCTTTTCTCGATCTTCCTGAGCCAGTTCTACTTGCCAGTATCCACTCTTCAGATCAAGGGTCGAGAAAATCGTGGAACCAGCCAACGTGTCTAGGGTGTCATCTATTCTCGGGAGAGGGTAACTGTCCTTCTTCGTGACATTATTAAGTTGGCGATAGTCTACACAAAGCGTGTCGATCCATCCTTTTTCTTCACCAGTACGACTGGAGAGGACCAGGGACTGTCAGATGGTTCGATAACTCCTTCTTTTCCCATATCGCTGACTATTTTGTCAGCCTCTTCCTTCTTGGCAAGAGGAAGTCTTCTTGCTGATTGCCGGATCGGTCGGGCACCCCCAGTATCAATCTTGTGCTGGACCACATTAGTTCGACCTCCTTTTCCTTGTCCGGTATCGAAGATGTCTTGGTACTTCTTAACTAAATCTCTTAGTTTGGGCTGTTGAGCTGGTTTTATATCTTTGGAAGAGATGGCAACTAATTTTTCTAGTTCTGTGGGCAAGTTGTTAGGTTGGCTAATCGTACCTCGTACACTCCGGATCACTGAGGAAACTGGCGAGCAGTGCCCCAATATTGTTCCTTTCTTCAAGGTCACTGGAAAATAATTGACATTCATGACCCTTACGGGCACAAATTGGTCAGCACGCAACAAGGTCTTCCCTAGTGCAATCCCTCGTCCAATTTTCTCATCATGAAGTTTGGGCTCGAACATCACCACGTTTCCACTGTCCCTAGTGCAATCCCTGTAACGTCCCAAACGAGCCTCCAGAATGGTTTCAGCCCTCTCAGGTACGCTTACATCTTCAGCCAACAACACACGGATCAACCCTCACTTCTCCCATGAAGCACCAGCTCTTCTCCGTTGACACGTAGGACGCCGTCTTTGAAATCCAATTCAAACCCTCTGGAATTCATGATGTCCATTCCGATGATTGCATCGTCTTCGATGTCCGCTACAAGTGCCTGATGTTTCACTTTAGTGCTGCCCAAAATTATTTCAATCGGTAGCTCGCCATATACAGTAGCTGGCTCCCCTGTTGCTGTGCGTAGCTTCCAAGTTGTCGGTTCAATTCGTTCCGGTGTTCTGGCAAAGGAAGGTCCGAGAATTGTCCTAGTCGCACCTGTATCTAGCAGCATGGTGCAAGGCTCGTTATTGATGAGACCGTCTACGAAAACACCTCTGTTCTGTCGTTTCAGGATAGCGACATATGCGTTGTTAACCGGGGCTTGCTGGACACAGGCCGACGATTGCCCCTTCTCGTCGACCTTCTTTAGTTTTCCTGCATCGGAGTCGTGTTTTCGAATGTTGGACATTTGCTACGCACATGTCCAATTTTGCCACAATTCCAGCATCTTATCTGTCTTTTCTCCGGCAAAACTTCCTTCATCACTTTTCTTATGGCAGCTTCAAGTCAGCATGCTCCTGTGAGTCTTCTTCAATACTTCGAACTTTACTTTGGTTTTGCAGGATTGCTTTGCTGCCTCAAATTCCAAAGCGCGTGCCAGTGCGTCTACGAGATGTGTTGGACGAGCTAGTGTCAACGCTTGTCTGGTTTCTTGGTCACGGAGTCCATCCAAGAATGCCTGAACCGCTAATCGCTCCATTACATTCTCCGGTGTGGCTGGATATGCGAGACGAACCAAGCGTGCAATGTCAGCTTCGAATTCTTGTAAGGATTCGCCCGATTTCTGGCAGCGATTTTTCAGTTGGGAGTGGTATCGTGCTCCAAATGGGCGTGGCCATATCGTAATTCCAGATGTTTAATCAGCTGATCATAGTCCTCCTGTTCTTGGGCGGTGAGAGTTTGTAGAATATTTGTCGCTTCTCCACGTAATGCAAGTGTCAGTGCTACAGCTCTTTCCCTGCATTCCATCCGTTTGCTTTGGCCGCTGCTTCAAACTGCCGGCGGTAATTTGCCCATGGAGTTTTCCGTCGAACTGAGGCGGCTTCATGGAAAGCTTCCCTATTTCTGAAATGACCTTGACATCTTTTATACCCTCTTGAACTTTATCCACGTTCAAACTCAAGTCCAGCATTGCATTTTCGTTAACCATCTCTGTGGAGGACGCACTATTAATTTGTTTTTCCAGCTTACTGATCGTTTCCTTTATTTTGTCCATTTCTGCCTCGACCCCATCTTTGATTTTATCTACCTCCGTGTTCATTTGCTCCCTAATTTTATCTATCTCTGTCTCAACGGTTCCCATTCTTTCTTCTAGGAAATTAGCCACACCACACAATTCTTTTTTTAGGCCTTCTGTGTTTTCCAGGAACTTCTCTTTCAGGCTTCTTGAATTTTCTAGAAGCTTCTCTTCCAGATTTCTAGAAAGCTTCTCTTCCAGATTTATAGAATTTTCTTGAAGCTTCTCTTCCAGATTTCTAGAATTTTCTTCAAGCTTCTCTTCCAGATTTCTAGCATTTTCTCCAAGCTTCTCTTCCAGATTTCTAGCATTTTCTTCCAGTTTATTCATTACCAAACTTAAATCACCTCCGGGAACTTCGAATAAAATGTTTCGGGGTCCTCACCTTCTTGTATAAGTCCTTCTGCAAGTCTTTCCTGGAGTACTTGCTTTTACCTGTTGTTTCCAGTTCCCTTTCCTCCAATTCTTGTTTCAATTCCGCTACCTTCAAGTCCGCATGGCGCACTTTTCTTGAACACATTTTGTCTTTGACGAGGTATCAGTCTGTTTCACACGAAAAGTTTATCAGTTTGTTAAAAATTCACTTCGCGAATTCTTTTCCACGGGCCACCAGTCTATTGTCTGTTTCACGCGAAGAGTGTATCAGTTTATATTCCCACGCACAATTGTCCACTTCGCGAAAACCGGGCCACTGTCTATTTTCTGTTTCACGCGAACAGTGTATCAGTTTATATTCCCACGCACAATTGTCCACTTCGCGAAAACCGGGCCACTGTCTATTTTGGGCGTACAAAAAGGTCTATCAATTTATTTTTCTGACTATCCACTCCACGATCACTTGTTTATTTTCAAAATCTCACTTCCGACACCAATTGTAACGTAAATAAACTTAACTTGGTTCTACTAATTTATTTCACACTTAATCTACAACTTAATTTATATTACTACGCCACTGTATAGCTCGATGGTATGGGCTCGTTCAGACTGTGTACTCCCTCTTGAGGGCTGTCTATTTATCTCCGATACAGCATTCTCGATGTTTCGAATTCCGGCAGTTGGCGACGGCATGTTCCAATTGTTTCCAATATTGACCGTTGTTTTCCGCGGAAGAGCGACTGGATGGTTCTCGAATATCTCCGGGGATGATCTCATCGCTGTCGATGGCAACGTGTGAGGCGACAGGTCCGGCCTAGGTTCGTTACAATATATACACATGTAGTGGTAGGATGCAGTTGTCCACAAACACCTTCCTGCAGTACTACCAAATGGAATATCGAATATTAGTCTTATTATACGCTTTTGTTTACTGAGTATTTTTTGGCGTTTACAGAATTACCCCTTATGACAAATATGGTAAGTAAGGTGACTGTAAACTATCGAGTAGTATATCTTAATAAAAGCGTTCAAATTTAACGTTTTTTTAAGTTGCACAGCGTAACATGCCGAGTTGAGTTTCTTACCCATATATGTTTATATGAACTTTTCGTCCTGAAATCTTTCAAAGAATCACCACTCGAAGTTTGTGAGAATGTTTGGCTCTCAAATTTCGTTATATTATGCGATACTGGAAAATGTTTGCATTAATATTTTCATTATTGCTTCTGAACCGTACAAGTAAATGAAAAGCTTCAGGAGAACAAAAAGATGTTAAATGAAACAACATTGAATATTTATTTCTCATAATCTGTCAGTGGCGGCGGAAAAAAATAATTCTGAAGGGTTGAACAAGGTTTGACTCTGAATGGATTGTACTTGCCTAATTTGAATTGATTATTGTCGAAAATGTCGAAATAAACTCCAAAAACTCTAGAAAAAAAAAAAAATTTGATCACCCTGTACCTCGAAAACCAAGCCATTTGGGACATATGTTTATATGAACTTTTCGTCCTGAAATCTTCCAAAGAATCTCCGAAGTTTGTCAACGTACTTAATTAACACCCTGTATTAAGTAAGTTTAAAAAGTTTGCACCATAAGAGAAACTTTTTTATTATCCATTTGTCAGAAAATGTTATTCTTGATAAAAATTGGTGCATTGCCAAAAACTTGCATTTGAGTAGCCGAAATGCTAAATTTCCAAACGGTGTACAGGGGAGAACAAAAAATAGGAATTTTGATCCGGAGTTAAAAGTTGTTTAAAATGATAAACAATATTCAGATTTGAAATCACAGCCACCCACGCAATAAAAAAATTTTCCCGTTTTTTATGATTCTAGCCTCATATACACCTCAGGAGCCTCCTTCATTACTATAATATTTAAATGCAAAATTTTGTACAATTTATTATTTGTACTAGATTATAGACGTTTGTTGAAATTGGCTAACTATTTTTCAACAAAAAAAAATTAATAAAAATTGATGCATTTAAACTAATTAACAAAAAGTATTGAACTGATATCCCCCTTTGTTGGAGTCGGTTTAACACTAATTCTCAATTATTTCAAATGATTTCAACTACATAATGCAATTTTTACTAAAAGATTCAATCCATAAATTAATAATAGACAATATTTAAAAACTCACCTTAATTTTCGGTTTATTATAGCAAGCATCGAATCTAACAGCATATCCTACATAATCTTGCTGTACTAGAGTGCCTGTTTCGTCTGCCACTCTGTTAGCCAGAGCAATGGCAGCAACCCTTCTCGGTTCACATACTCCAATTTGCTTAGGCCATTCTGCTTCGATCATGTACTAAAAGGGGACGTGGAAAAGAATGACAAACGCGATTTAAAAATGCGTAATTTATTAAGCTTTCAAAAAACATTATTTCATTCATAAATATAACAATTCTTAACTTTACACAAAAAAAAGACGACCACAACTCTCAATTATCTATGAAAAAAATACTTCCGTTTCCCATACACATGTGCTTGAAATCTAGAGAGAAAAAAAACATAAAATAAAGTGCGTTTGAAATATATCCCTATTTTTCAAACAGGTACGTTACTCTTTCAATAAAATATCATCAAACTCAAACTCCAGCATGTTAAAACAACAATGTATTAAAAAAAAAAAGTTATTCAATTTATTTCTGAAATGTTTGGGATCGTCGCCTAGTCACACGGTGGGGCTAGGCCTAAATCCACTCAACACACGACTCCTTTCGAGAAAATATGAGCAACTAATTGTTTAAATTTTGGTTATATTCAATAAAGTTAACAGGATTCAATGTTACATGGAAACCTAGAGTTGAGTTAATGATCAAAAAGGCAAATTAGTCTCTGGAGACTTAAATCTTTAAAGCTAACAAAAATGTACACAGTGTGTTCTGTAACTATGGAGTTTTGAAACTGAAGTCATATTCAGTTTCCGAAAATTATTTTCAGTTTTAATTTATCACCATAGTTATGGGAACACCTTGTATAGTCATGGGTATATTTTCACACCCTAACAACTAATCTAGATTTATCACCCGCTTATTTTATACTGAAGACAATACGTCCAGAAGACTAGTTTTACAAAAATATATAAATGTACATTTTGCAGAATAAAAAAAATTAGACTTCCAAAAAAGGTACTCGCCTACTGATTTCAATCTGATTGTGAAAACCAAAAGGCTTTCATTCAATTCCAACCTCCGATCAAGTAAAAAGACTAGACAAATATTCCTGAAGGCAACATGTAAAAATTCCAGGGTATTTTTTTGTAAACGAATTGCCCAAAAAAATTGGGTTACGATGTGAGAAGTGCAAAAAATAATTCAAAAATTGCGATCAAAAGATAATATTCCACAATTCATTGTTTATTCTCGTTTAGATGTTACTTACAATCACAGGCGTGCTTTGTAACTCATCTAGTCTGTGTAATTTGATCAGATATATCGGAATTGATATTTCAGAAGTGTTTCGACGAGTGACGATTGTTGGATAAAGCTTTGGATTGACAAGAATCATTTGAAATTCATTATTACTAATAAAATGTTTGTCAAACTTCGTATGTACAAGGAAATTTTTGAATTAAAACATTCAAATAATCCCAATAAAATGAAATAACATTGCCGGACTAGAAATTTAAAAAAAAAAAAATTAAAAAAAACATACACGAAAAAATTATTATATAAATTAAAAAAAAAAAACCTTTTTAACTACATTTCTGGATGTATAATATATGTTTTATAAACACTAATGGAAAAGATCCCGAGAATCAAGGAATAAATAAATTAAATAACTTGTGATTCATTGAATGTTTTACAATGGTATTACCTGTACAAATACCAGTTAATCTTTTATCATGATCCCTCTGTAATAAAATAATCTCAGTAATAATTTATGATGTCGATTCCCAGATAAAGAATGTGGAATAGGTCAATCACCCAATTCAAAATCATTAGGGTGTATCTTACAAGTCTGGACAGAATGAAACCAATGCTAGAATGTGCATGAATACAGGCATACACATTTCCAGTAGGTTGTCTAGACCAGGATGGCTAATATGTCTCGTAAAATACGCATTTTTTCAGAAAAAAGAGTAGATTGTAGATATCAATACAATCTACAGAAAAAAGTGTCATGACATTTCCCTGGAAAATTAGTATAAACAAAGATATGGAATAATTCAACGGATGAAACGCCACTGATATATTCCAAGTTTTTTGTTAACGATGTGTGGAATTGGGACAAAAGGCAGTATTGCAAAACACTTTTTCTTGAATGGAAACAACTACAATCTACTATTTCCGATTCAAACAGAAGTTAAAAATACTTTTTTTCATGTGCAAATGCTCTGAATTTTTCTGCTGAATATGTTGAATAGGTCGTATTTGGAATCAAAAGAGAAAAATTATATTTGCAGAAAAATTTGGTACATCTTTGCCAATCATGATCTCCAGAACATAAAAATACCATCAGTTGGAAGAAAGTATATGCATTAGTTTATATGAGATTTACGAAAAGAACTTCTATATTTTTTCCAGAAAAATATGAATTCTAAGAGTTATTTACAAAAACACCGGAAGTGATGTATTTTCTAGGCATATCGACTGATCTAGACTCGACAACCCAGTGGAGATATGTTCTTCTATATTCGTGTCAACTCCACAATAAAAAAATATTGGTGGTGTACCCATGTCGAATTAGGGTGTTATATGAAGAACTTTTTTTTATACCTGAACGATAATATTTTTGACTTTTCATGGCACAATTTTTTTTTTAGTTCATTTTGCAGCTGTGAGTGTTCGTTATATGTAACTTAATAAATTTTTGTTTCAGGTAAATTATGGCAAGTATATTTCGATTTGAGAATAATTTTCTACTTTTCCATTTTGTCTGAAAAACTTTTTTGGATGTGGAAATCACAGTCAATTCAGTCAATAAAAAAATATATCACATTTTGTATTTTATTAAAGTTTATTAATCCAACTAAATATTGGGAACCTTCCATAATAGTTTTGAAAAGCACGCCGGCCCTCTCACCAAAAGAGCGAGAACCCAAAAATGTCTGTTTGAAAAAACATAATTTTCTAGTTTTTTTATTTTTTTTCTTGATTTAACATCACTTTCTTTTTTATGTTGATGAATCACCGATAAAAACAATATTTCCCAACAAAAAATTATTAAACACTTTTATTTCGTCTACTCAAATTTTTCAACGAAAAATTTATAATTTCTAATAATTATTTGTATTTTGTCAACTCAACAATAGTTGAAAAAATCAATTTTATCGAAAAATATATGAATAAATATAAAAAACAACAATTCCTTCACAAAATTATATATATCTTATGTGCACGTTTTGTCAATAATAAAAATAAAGTGACACATGCTTCCCATCGATAGAAACTACAGTGAATTAACTGAACTTTTAGTATAAATACAAAAAAGTCATTCATTTAATTCCCTAGTAAAATGATGTTTTTTTTCATAGCTTTACAAATAATTGTTGGCGCAATTTTTTAAGAGAAAAACATTTTTAAGGCCATAACTTAAAAAAAAAAATTTAATGAAAAAAAAAGGTTTTTTTTTCAAATTATTAGGTATAGTATTTCTAATCCCAATTGGCGACATAAAAGTTTCGTGAAGGCTTTCTCTTTCCAATTGCCGCCTTGACATAGGCGTCGGTATATTATTTTCCAGAGGTATTTTTTCAGTTACTTGAAAAGGGAAACATTCTCAATTGAATATTGATAGAAAGATTTTTCTGTGAATTGAAAAATCCACGATTAAAATGAAGTTAATTTTTTGTGAATGTCTAACAGAAAACAACTACTTCCCCGGCTAAAGCCACGCTGGACATTGAACTACATCTACTTATTCTTACAATCATAGCAATTGATCACCCCATGTAAAAGTAGACACATGTTATCTCAACTGAATTTTATTATTTGTTTCGAAAGGTCTCCAGAAAGCCATATTGATAAAATTATTTTTAATGGATAATTCCTAACCTCACCAACACATGGCACTGATTAAGAAATATTGTGAACTGCGTAAATCATGCGGATTCAGATAACAGATGTCCAATCCAACCAGCCGAGCTTCTATTCCTCAAATATATTTGATAGCGCCTTTACTAATAATCTAGGCAACTAGAGACACGCGCCAGAACTTTTTTATGATTGTACCAGGAACGCTTTGAAAGTAAAAACACTGGTAGTATATAAATTTCCCATTTGCCGGGCAGTGCATATGAACACTCCTCGTAGTGCTCTTATTTTTATTGCCGTACCAATTGGGATTAGAATAACTATACATAATTTATTTTTTAAATATCTGTAAAAAGTACTAGAGAAAAACCTGTTTTGTGATAAACGTTTAATAAAATTTTGTTTTGCTGGCCTTTTTTTTGAGAGGGCAAGATAATATATCCAAGATTTGGTACAAATCGATATGTCATAATTTCCTAGCTTAAAAATTAAATGAACTACACTTAAAAAAAGAAAATAGATGTAAAAAATTATTGAAACAAAAATTTGAATTTACGAATTTTGACAATAAATTCGTGATTTTTGTCCCCGAAAGCCCCCACATATTAATTTTGAATAGAATCTAACCATAATCACAAAACTCGCCCGCCATATTTGATCCGCCATTTAGTTTTTTTCTCTAGCAAAAATTCCATAATGCATTGTCACCCTAATTATGAACACCTGACAAATTTCACGTTAATCAGACAACTAGATGTGGAAGAAAATTCACTTGCAAGATTTGAACTGAAATAGGGCTCTCTCTCTCTCTCGTTTCGACTTTTTATTAGATCACCAATATGCCACAACCTGTTTCCCTGTGGAAATAATTCAACAATATAGCATTGGTTTTATACTGTCGGAATCACCCTCAATATCTAATAAAAATGAGCTAATAACGATATCATAAATCAGAAATATATGAAAGGAAAACAGAATTGATTCAAAGGAATGAATAATCCTGCAATGTGATGTGAAGTATATATCTCAATCAATCTCAGAATAAGTATCTAGCTACGTTTCTCTACGTTCGAATAAGATACATAAAAAATTCAACAAGTTATAGTAAAAATAATTCAATAGCTCGTTGTATAATTTACATACATTTCAGGATTTGATAACTGAAGTTATAGCATTACAACTTAACATCTGTTTCAATTAGGATAGATTTATAGGCACTAAACTCGAGGGAACAACATTAACATTATTATTGACAATACCAACAATGCTGCCCAAAAATGCAAAATAAATAGCATAGATATTTTTAAAGTACAAACAAAATTATTCCAAGGTACAGGCCATATATATATATATATATATATATATATATATATATATATATATAATGTGTATTATCCAAATTTTATATAACTTGTATATTTTCAAAAAATTCAAGATGTGTTAGTAGAAGTCTAAGATTTAATGAAATAAATTTTCAATCTGAACTGTAAATCATGCGGATATTCCATTTTATCACTATTTTACCACTTTACCACAAAGTTTTATCAGTAAATCTAGGAAAGATAGTATATCCTGTATTATGTGAAGCCAATGAATATTTTTATAAAATACGCAGATAAATAGTGGAATGTTGTAATTCCAATACTTTATGTAATTTTCTTGAACTGATCGAGAAATTTGGGTATGGGTGAAATTTACAGTTGATCTTGGAGATCTTCTTCACATCAGTCATTAATATAATTATATTCGCTGAGGTTATTTGGCAAGTTGTTTAAATTTTTCTCTAAAATATTTCATATTTATTAAGAAAGCCTTGAACGAAGTTAAGTACTGATTGTTAGTCAAAAAAATCACAACAGCAAGTTTACGTAATAAAAATATCACAACAAAAAATCAACATATTTTTTCTATATGGTACTAGCCCCATTAAGTTTGTGAAAAATAAATTTTTTTAACATCAATAACATTAATCTCAGTAATACATATAATAGTTAACAATACACCGTAACCAATATACTGTATGTTCCTTAAAAATTCCCACAATTTATCACAAAATATGGAAAGCAATAATAAATGGGTCAGGCTGTGCACATTTACGACTCGCCATAACCAAGCCACTAGGAAGAAGAAGGAACTTCTGAAGACATCGTGTTGCCTCTCTGATTCTATCGGGAGCAAATCGGAACGTTCCAACAAATCCTGATATATGGCTATGTAACGGTTCCAAGCAGTCGAACTAATTATAAGTTGAAATGAGAAACAACAAACCTTTCTCACAACTTTTTTTATTGTTACTTTGAAACTGTACACAATGTTAGTTTCTTTGCTATCAACAGTAGTCGGAAGCTGTATGTATCCCCTTCTGGGAGGGTTGTTTTTCAAAAATACAAACATTCCAATGATCAATGCTGTGCAACCGATGGCGTCACAAATGCCATCAATATAGTAACCTGTAGAGCCTATCTCGGAACGCTCACCCTTAATATGTTTCCTTTCTCTAGCGACATGGCCATCTAAATCATCTAACCACGTGCGAAACTCAAAAAGAACAACCCCTATCCTTCTGTAGACGATACTGTTACTGGAAACACATTTAGAGCTCAGAATGGCTACAAATATATGAAAAAAGCTTATAGAATTGGGAGTTATCCACATTGTATCGCTTATTTTTAGTACATCATCAACAATTTTAACTAAAGGTGCAAACAAATAGTAGTTTGTGTGATCTAGGAGCACAGCTTTAACAGTAACGTCACAGAGAGGATTGATGTCACAACTGACCCAAGTGGCATCTTTATAATTAAAAGTGTTATTGTCGTTGCTTTCGAAAGGATAATTTTGAATCCTCATATACAGATTGAAGTCCATATACATAAAGTAAAATATTAGTAAGATCAGCAGAGTGAATAGGATTTTGCTTATTTGTGATGAGGGACCTATCATGTTTTTGAATATTGATCTGGTTTGGTAAAAATAAGTTAGGCCACGATAATCGTGGACGGCATTCAGTCTTGGAATATAAAAGTATTTCATATAGTCTCGGAAAGCCTGAAGTTCTACAGTTAAAAGACACTCAAAGAGGAGTTGTGGCCACAGACCTAGAAGTAAAATGAATTTGTTACAATGTTTTTTGAATACTCTTTCACTGACAATAAATAATTATTATTATATAGATACAGGGTGAATAAGGGGTGCGTGCAAGCTCCATAACTTTTTTCTATCCAAGCTATCGTCTTGATTATTTTTAAACGATAGGTCCGATAATGAGGCACATTCTGGAAATATTTCTATTAAGTAAGTAAGTAAGTAAAAATTTATTGATTTTCAAGGACCACAATAAAGTGATATAAAACACGTCATGGGTTACATACAGTTAGTTCACATTAAAATTGACAATTTAAAAATAGTGTAAATTATGTAATAGAAAATATACATTATAGAATGAAAGTATCTATCTAGCTGGCATAAAATTCTTCGGTACTATAAAACATTTTTGACAACAGAAAAGTTTTAAGATGTTTTCTGAATTTGAAATCAGTAACTTCCTTTTTAATTGTCTCCGGGAGCTTATTGTAAATCCTTACACCATTGGAGATGGGTCCCCTGAGAGTTACATTCAAATTATTTCGAGGTGTTTTTAGATGGTGGTTAAATCTCGTTGAATAACTGTGATCATTGCTATGAGTGCTAATGCTTTTTTTATTTTTAAATATGTAACACGATATTTCTAGAATATACAGGCAAGAGAGAGGAAGTATTTTCAGTTTGGCAAATAATGGTCTACATTTACATTTACACAAGTTCTGTTGTTTTTTTGAATGGCAACCCCTTTTGTTACATTTTTGGATTCGCCACTAAATTGTCGATATAATGCACCAGCAGGGCTGGATTTAGGAAGAGGCTATGGGACTATTAGCCCCCGGCGGTAAATTTTAAGAGGCAGCAAAGGGCAACGAAAATGCAAGCTGCAATCCTCAAGCAAACGCGCCCCACGGCGACCACCGCATCAAAAGTACACTGTTTTGTGAAAATTACATTCACTTTGATCTCGAGCGGCAGAGGTGCCTTGGACATATGTACTTTTCTTTGAAGAAGACGAAAAAAAGCCGCAAGCCGCATTTATTAATGGCGTTTTTGTACAAATATAAAATAAAAGATACTTTTTGCAACTTATATAGCTCTGAGAATGTTCCTATCCCTGATGATTAGTAATGCCAGTGGTGAAAGGTCATTCTCAACTTCAAAAAGAGCACAAAATTACCTTAGGAATCCTATGGTAGAGGATGCTACTTTGAATAGCCTATCGTTTTGAATATAACAGGATTTTATTAGTGAATTTTCTGCATAAGTTGAAAAAAAAACCAGAAAAGTATTTATATAAAAAAGTATATTTGTTTTGGTTTAAGACTAAATGAGTTGTACTTTATATGTAATAATTTTATGTTATAGTCATAGGTTATGAAAAAAAAACAATAAATGGGTACTTTGAAACTGGCAATTAATTAAAACAGCCACGAATTTCTAGCCACGAATTTCTAGCCACGAATTTACCGAGATATACTGCGTCGATAAACTCGTGGCTGATCGATACAACTGATATCACACCACAATTAAAAACGTGGCTCAGCCACGAATACGTGACTGAAGACAAAATTGTACTGGCCATGGATTTTATTTCATGGGTAATGAATCAAATATTGGGTCGCATCAGCATACAGTCTCATTCAGATTTTACTTAATTTCTAATGTTATTGTGATTGCAAATCTTCGAATATCATGCAAAAATTCAGAATCATTGAGGTAGTTGTGAAGGAAAAATACCATCCCGATGTTTTTTTATTTTTGTGATGTAAATGAAATAGGAAAGTATAAGAAAATATTATTAAACTCTGCGAATTATTCCGACAAAAATGTCATTGAAAAACACTGTGAATAATTAAATCAATACCATCAAATATTTTGCCGAGCAAAAATGTACACTGAAAAAATCTATTTCAGTATATCAAAGTATTGAATGGAGGTCAAATCTGAAATATATAACAGGACTTTCCGCGATAATCTCAGGTTGGAATAACTCTTCTACGGGGAAACCTTAAATTCGGGCAAGAATTAGCCTCAAGACGGACATTCGAAAAAGCGAAAAATATAAGAAACGAAATTTTGAAAAATCCTTATAGAGTTGACCGTAGGACTTTTTGCGATTTTTTTGATGAAATGATACTTGGAGAGGCGGTTATTGAAACCTAATATACAAATAATTTTGCCGGGCAAGATTTTGCCTCATTCGGCCCTTCCAAAATGCGACAAAATTGACAAAACAACAATTTTGAAAAATCATACAAAAACCGGTTTTTCGCGATTTTGTTCTTGAGAGGTGGTGAATACGACGTATACTCAAAATATTTTCGGGAAGATTTCGCCTCAAAACGGTACTTCGAAAGTGGAAAATATTAAGGGAACACCAACTTTGAAAAATCTATAGACGTAACCTTAAGATTTTCCTCGAGTTTTTAGGCCAGAATGATTCTTGTAGAGGCAGTTATTAAGACCTGATATACAAAATATTTTGCCGGGCAAGATTTCGCCTCATACGGCCCTTCCAAAATGCGACAAAATTGAAGAAACACTAATTTTTAAAAACTATACAAAGCTAACCGCGGGGTTTTTCGCGATTTTTTTAGGCTGGAATGATTCTGGGAGAGGTGGTGAACATGACGTAATACTCAAAATATTTTGCCGGGCAAGATTTCGCCTCAAGACGGCCCTTTGAAAGTGGGAAAATATTAAGGAAACACCAACTTTGAAAAATCCTATAGACGTAACCTTAAGATTTTCCTTGAGATTTAGGCCAGAATGATTTTTGGAGAGGCAGTAATTAAGACCTGATATACAAAATATTTTGCCGGGCAAGATTTCGCCTCATACGGCCCTTCCAAAATGCGAAAAAATAGACAAAACACCAACTTTGAAAAATCACTCAAAGCTAACCGCGGGTTTTTTCGTGATTTTTTTAGGCTGAAATGATTCTTTGAGAGGCAATGAATATGACGTAATACACAAAATATTTCGCCGGGCCAAATTCCGCCTTAAAACGGCCCTTCGATAGTGCGGAAATATTGAGGAAACACCAAAAATCATACAAAGCTAACCGCGGGGTTTTTCACATTTTTTAAAGGTCAAAATTATTCTTGGAGAGGCCGTTAATAAGACCTAATACACAAAATATTTTGCCGGCAAAATTCCGCCTCAAAATGGCTCTTGGAAAGTGCGTTAACAACGAAAAGCCACCTTTGAAAAGAATAGAGAGATGAATTTCGTGTTTTCCGCAACAAATTTCAACCAAATTGATGTGGCGCGAACTTTTATAATTTTATATTATTTTTGGGATGCTTCGTACCAGGAGGTTAAATATTTCTCTACACGAACGGATCTTCCGCATACATTCTTACAGTATTGACAAAATGTTGAAAGATTCCCAACAAGAAAACGACTTATAGTTTGCCGATATTGGGTATGGAAATGACATTTTGCGATTATTTTAAATCTTTCAACAGCCACCATTTTGAAACTACTGGCCATTTTAGAAATTAGCCGAGATATTGATGAGAAGTATTTTTGTGCCAAATTTTGTTTCATTCGGTTGAAAAATGTGGCCTCCACTTTTAATATCACATTTTAAACTAGAGTTTTTGGTCTAAAAATTCAAATTTGTAATTTTTTAAATTATTCAATATTTTGAGCTCTGTATTTTTCGATTTTTTTTATTTGTATTTTTAGAGGAATCAGTGAAAATTTCAGATGTTTATCTTGAAAATAAAAAAAATGGCAGATCTTTAATTGATTTTAGACAGAATTCTACTTTGACGTAAGTTCATATACGTACTACTCCTATACATATATTTTTTCACGTTTAAAAACATGACTTCTTGTTGGCTGCTTTTTTCTTCTTTCAGTGAAATTTTTTTTAGCTAAATTTGACTAATTAGATCAAAAGTTACAACAAATTTGGTGTAAAGCGCTCGTGGCTGCGTGCTCCTCCAGCGCTGCACTTCAGAGTCGCCGCCTCACATTTTCGCATGTTAGCAAAAACATTTTGCAGCTCAGTTTTTTATGTAATTTTTTTTATTTTTGCGAGTGGCACCATTAGTTATTCATTTTTTTTATATTCAATATACAATATAATTTGGCATCTTATTTGTTAAATAACTAATTAGGCACACACTTTACGGTTGGTAACTTTTCAAATGTTGCTCCTAACACCATCACTAATGTACTGTAAAAAGTCCCCTAAATTTCTGAAGCTAAAATCTAATATTACTTTACTATTAGCGTTCAAGAGCTAAGAGGCTAAGAGCGGGCGGCAGAAAGCCTGGTCAATCGAGTAACAGACTGAAATATTTTTAAAATGTTAGTACTCACAGCAAACACAAGAAAAATCATTGACTGCCTGGACAGAAGTTTTGTTTGGTAATACTTTCAACGTAAAGTATCTTCCGAGTTGGTTGAGCGGTCTGACGCTTAGGTTTACGAAAGGGAGCGTGGGTGAGATGGGTTCAAACCCCAGCTCTGGCAGCTTTTTTTAAATTTTCTCATTCAAAATTGAAAAATGATTCATTTGGGGCGAATATTCGTCCCAAAACAAATAATTTATCATCTCTAAGAGCTGACTGCAGAAAACCTGGCCGATCGAGTAACAGAATGAAATGTGTTTACAACCTTTTATTGAATTTCACATGTTTAGTTCAAATTTTGCAAGTGAATTTTGACCCACTCCTCATTGTCCAATTGACGAGAAATTTGGCAGGTGTTCATAATTCCGGTGCATTATGGAATTTTTGCCAAAAAAAATGGCGGCTCCAATATGGCGGACGAGTTTTATGATTATAGTTCGATTCTATACAAAATTAGTATGGGGGGGTTTTTGGAGTCGAATATCATGATTTCTTTGTAAAAATTCAATAGAAATCATGATTTTTTGGCAGAATTCACGAATTCAAGATGCCGACGACTGTTGTGGCTTTAGTCCGATTCCATTTAAAATTACAACAACTAATTTTGTTCCGAAAATTATTTACTTTCAATACGCAGGTAGTTGGCATAGAAAAAAATGATTTATCGATTTTAAATTACTCAGTATTCTTTATCAAACAGAATTTCTGAAAAAATTCTAATACAATTTGGCTATATAATTACGCACTTATTACTCTGAAAATGAATAATCACAAGAATATAACGTTTTATTCTGAGATAGCTGATACTGCTTTAAATAAAATTTCTTCAAAATATAACCATCGAACCCATGTTTAGTTATTGCACGTTCCTCATAATAAATACATATATGTATATTTAAATGAAGCTTTTCAATCCTCAATGTTTGCAGGGCCGTTTTTGGGTTGCTTTTTCTCCGACATATACTCTGTTATATATGATTGTTTTCGATGTCGGCGTTATCTAAATAATACCAAAGAATAATAATTTGTCCGAAAACTTGAGCTTATCGAAGGTCGTTTTGAAGCGGAATTTTGTCCGGCAAAATATTTTGGGTATCACTTCATATTCATCAAGAATCATTTCAGCCTAAAAAATTCACGAGAAGCCCCACGGTTAGTTTTGTCTGATTTTTCCTCGGATTTTTCCAAGTTGGCGTTCCCTTAACATTTTCGCACTTTCGAAGAGCCGTTTTGAGGCCGAATTTTGCCCGGCAAAATATGTTGTGTATTACATCATATTCATTGCTTCTCAAAGAATCATTTCATCCTAAAAAATTTACAAAAATTTCCGCGGTTAGCTTTATGTGATTTTCCAAAGTTGGTATTTTGTCTATTTTTTTGTATATTAGGTCTTAATTACTGCCTCTCCAAAAATCATTCTGGCCTAAAAATCTCGAGGAAAATCCTAAGGTTAATTCCCAAATTTTTTTTCCCCCCCAAAACCTATCCAAAAAAAATCAAAAAAGAACCCCGCGGTTAGCTTTGTATAATTTTTAAAAATTGGTGTTTCTTCAATTTTGTCGCATTTTGGAAGGGCCGTATGCGGCGAAATCTTGCCCGGCAAAATATTTTGTATATCAGGTCTTAATAAGTGCCTCTCCAAAAATCATTCTGGCCTGAAAATCTCGAGGAAAATCTTAAGGTTACGTCTATAGGATTTTTCAAAGTTGGTGTTCTCTTAATAGTTTCCCACTTTTGAAGTGCCGTTTTGAGGCGAAATTTCGAGTATTACGTCCGAGAATCATTCCAGCTTAAAAAAATAGCTTTGTATGATTTTTCAAAATTGTTGTTTTGTCAATTTTGTCGCATTTTGGAAGGGCCGAATGAGGCAAAATCTTGCCGGCAAAATTATTTGTATATTAGGTTTTAATAAAGTATCATTTCATCCGAAAAAATCGCGAAAAGTCCCACGGTCAACTCTATAGGATTTTTCAAAATTTGCGTTTTTTATATGTTTTCGTTTTTTGAATGTCCGTCTTGAGGCTAATTCTTGCCCAGAGATATATTAAGTGTTTCATCCACCATAGAAGAGTTATTCCAACCTGAGATTATCGCGGAAAGTCCTGTTATATATTTCAGATTTGACCTCCACTCAATACTTTGATATAGTGAAATAGATTATTTCAGTGTACATTTTGGCTCGGCAAAATATTTGATGGTAATGATTTAATTATTCACAGTGCTTTTCAATGACATTTTTGTCGGAATAATTCGCAGAGTTTAATAATATTTTCTTATACTTTCCTATTTCATTAACATCACAAAAATAAAAAAATATCAGGATGGTATTTTTCCTTCACAACTACCTCAATGATTCTGAATTTTTGCATGATATTCGAAGATTTGCAATCACAATAACATTAGAAATTAAGTAAAATCTGTATCAGACTGTATGCTGATGCGACCCAATATTTGATTCATTACCCATGAAATAAAATCCATGGCCAGTACGATTTTGTCTTCAGCAACGTATTCGTGGCTGAGCCACGTTTTTAATTGTGGTGTGATATCAGTTGTATCGATCAGCTACGAGTTTATCGAGGCGGTATATCTCGGTAAATTCGTGGCAGTTTTCACACTGGTAATTAATACTAATTAATTGACTGGGCATCATAAGAATTAGCCCCCGGCGGCATCATAAGAATTAGCCCCCGGCGGCATCGTAAGAATTAGCCCCCGGCCTAAGTGAGTATAAATCCGCCACTGTGCAGATGCAGATAGAACATCGACTCCGAGTTTGCCTGCATCTCAAAGCATGTGCTAAAGCCTAAGGAATCAACTGGTAAAATTATCTTGAATGGTTCTGAAGTTATCAATCATCAATATATTCTTAATTGTCATGAAGAACATGTGAATTCTTGTGGACAAAGCACTTGTGTAATTAAAAATACAATGAGCTACAACTATAAGGAACAAGTAAGCAGGTAAAATAAAAGGGTTCTGTCTTAAAAGTGTAAGAGAATTAAGATTATAATCCTAGCAGTAAAATTAATTAAGTTAAAAGGAATTAGAAGGAATCGCATAAAATTCTTAGGTATAGTAATGTCGGTTACACAACAAGAAGTAAACAGCCTTTTAAAATTTATCCATGGTGTTAATTTCTCTAATAAAGTAGGTAAGTGATTGAACATTTTGCAACCATTATAAATAATAGAGTAGAGTTTGGTCTGGGTAAGTTAATACTGTTGTTTGCATGTAGGATAGCAGTTAACCATATCGCATTTATTTAGATGTTTTTTTATTAGACAAACTGTCTCTGCTCTGAAAATGCAACAACAGTTTATAACTTATGTAAGACAAAAAGTCGTTTGCATGGATCCAGTGCCTTTGCTTTCGAGATATATCTAATTGCTTTTTTTTGTATAATCAAGATACTTTGCATGATATTATTATTGCATAACCCAAAAGGAGTGCCGAATCTCAGATGGGATACAATTAATGCTGCTGAGGACCCGAATTCATACAACACCATTCTTACAGCAAAACAAACACAGGCTAGTTTTTTGTTAAGGTTCATAACATGCTTTTCAAATTATTGTCAATGAACACCCCTAAGAACTTGGTGTTGTTATGACGCTCTATGTAACCATTATCTATTTTGATGTTACCAAGATCGCACTTAAAGTAAAATATAAGGGCAAGAAAGTTAGAGTCACACCAACTTTTTACTTTCTTCACATCGCAGTTGATTTTTCTCTCCAAGTCAATTGTATTTTTGTTGTGTCATAATATTGTAAAAATTCCCGAGATATCTAATCTCATCAGATCGTTAATATACAATAAAAAAAGTGTGGGGCCAAGTACAATGGCGGACCTAGCAAAATTTTTAGGTGGTGCGAGATCTCAAAGTGGCGCCCCTCTTCATACAAAACCTTGGTGTTCTGTGTCCATATACTATGCAGAAGCTTATTCGGATTTGTAAATAGTATCAGGTAGACGTACCTAATAAGTAGGTGTATCTGCGAGTCTGTCTCGCTTGACATAGCAAGTGTTCTGCTCATTCGAGTTAAAGAAGTGTTGTCCACTACTCTATCGTGCTCGACAACGCTACTGTACTTGCCCTCTTGCCCTGCTGAGATGAGGTGAAAAGTTGTACAGGAAAGAAATAATAACAGTCAATAATTTTCTTTGACAACATTTATTTACACTGTTGTGCTGCAAACAGTCTTAAAAGAGCTAAGTACTCAATTCAGAATAATTTAACTTCTGGGCAATGGCATTTTCTATGGAAAATATTACAAGACTCAACAGTCTTTCCTGACACATAGTAGAACGTAAGTTTTTGTAAGTTTTTATTTATGAAGTTTCGTTCCCCTTTAGCGCTGTCCACACATTCAAGAAAATATTATGCAATTCATTATTTTTACTAAGTTACAGTCAAAAGCCTTGAAGAAGTCACAGAACACGGCTGCCGCAGCTTCCCTGTTGACAATTGTGTACACTTCCTGGAGAAATGAGAAGATGGCATCATAACACGCGTTGTTTTTATTAAGAATTTAGTTATTCTTATTAAGAATTTAGTTATTCTTATTTTAACAATTTTTTCAATTAATTTTGCTAGTGCGGGTATGAGAGAAATGAGCCAAAAATTTGCTGGCATGTCACGGGCACTGCCTTAGGAATTTTTCTGTGGGTCTACATAAATTGACAAAGTCAAAAACAATTGCAGATAAATCTAAGAAACCAGGGTGCGTTATATCGGCAATTTAGTGACGAATTCAAAAATGTTACAAAAATAAGGGGAAATCCTGTATATAAATAGAAATATTTTTGGAATGTGCCTCATTATCGGACCAATTAAAAAAAAACAAGATGATAGCTTGGATAGAAAAAAAGTGTTATGGAGCTTGCCCGCATCCCTGGGTCACCCTGTAGGTTATGAAATGCAACAAGTTTTTAAATTAGATATCTCAAGGAATGTTGTTGAATTGTCGCTAGATTTTCAACTTCTATACATATAATTGTGTTTTTAATTGATCATTTCAAATTCAAACAAATCAGTATAAAAATGACACTTTATATGTTAAAATTAAAGGAATATTTTATACTAATGATCTTCAGGGAATTACCTACAATAGACCTATTCTAATTAACTCACCTGTGGAATTTGTGTGCTTTTACCACAGCCAGTTTCTCCAACGAGGACAAGTGTTTGGTATTTCTCAAGTAGATAAAGAATATGATTTCTGTTATTGAATATCGGCAATCTCTGTCTCTGTGTTTGTATAGATTGAGAGATATGCTTGTTGTAAATGAAGTCTGATACTTCCGAGGCAGACGATTCCCTTCTCTCCAAAAAACTTGAAGTATCTGCGGGTTTCACAAATCTTGGTTTGAACTCGTTCATCACGATTCCATACAGTTCATAAATTACTTCAGGTAGTACAAAGATGAAGGTTTCACTGTGGAATTCAACCTACAACAGGAAATGTAATTGATATAAATATACTTAAATTCAATTGAGAATGAATAATAACGTACAGACCCTATGATTTTTTCTTCCAGGAAAAGGACAAAGCCATTTCGTTATGACCACTAGTCGTTATTAAAAGCTTTGCTCAATGCTACACAGGGAACCTTGTCTAGCTCATTTCATTCGAATCGACTCGCTCTTCCTTGCCCGCTCTCACTGACCTACTGAATCTGACTGAACTTCACTGAACACTGAACTGAAACAGTAACACTGACAACACCATAAACAACTAAAAAAATATTGATGACTGACAACTGAGAGCTGACAGCAAAATAGTCGGAACACTAGCGACACGTTGTGGAAGTAAAAAATAATGAATCTGCAACTGGAACATTTTCTAAAAATATATAGTAGGTTCTTTCCAAAGAGAGTAAACGTTATCTGAGTAGGAGAGTCTATACCCCATAAGACAATGGTGACACTAATAGAAAGATCATTTGTGAGTCATAGTGACGTATATGGACATGTCATGGCCACCATTATCTCTGGACAGTGGCGGACTAGCGCATTCCGCACTCTGGTATCTGAGAATTACAGGCTCTTGAATGTATGTCTTGGGTATGTTACGTGGGCCACCTGTACTCAGGTCCATGTACGACACTATGACTGGTTAATGCTACAGGATTCTGATTGGCTAGAGCTTATTAGTACCTCCTATTCAAATATCGTTTACTCTCTTTGGTTCTTTCAATGCAAAAAAGTTTGGTGTAGTTTAGCGTAAACAAAGATGAAGTATCTGTTGTATTGTATTGAAAAAAAAACTCATTTTCAGCGTAGCTCGGTGCTACACTTCGCTGCTTTTCTTCCTGTTAGTAACATTTTTCCGTCGTTTTTTTAGTGTTTATGTTTGATGAATCATTTGACTTTCTTTTCAACGGATTCATAGTGCCATAAACATCCAATGTTTCTATAAATATTCTCAATAAATCGAGACAACCAAGTGCCCTATCACAAAGCGACATTTGAAACGACAATGATGTATTTCTACTCTGTGCCAATAATAACATCATCAAATATTTAAAATGTTATGATTGACTCAAACACTTGAGTTTAACATTTCCGGCCCAGTGAACCATACGGGTTTATCATAATTTGTCTATGGGGTTTATCATTGCAGTAGATGACGCTACTCCGTAGGTTACACAAAATGATCAGAGACAAGACAAAACGAACAAAATTAGAAAGAGATGGAATCATATCTCAATTTAAATGCCCTGGAATGCCTACATCAAGGCAATTTTAAATATACGACTAAAGGGGTTACGGCTATACCTCCATTTTGAGTGATGACGTTTGTCAAGGCACAGAATTGCCAACTTCATGAAATCTCGAAATGGAAATTCAAGGAATTATATTATTCTTCATAACAAAACTTAAAACTCACGCATTTAACACAATATACGATTCAGAAAGCGGATTATCAATCAATTATTCATGAATTTTTTCGACCTTACCACTTATGTTGGCAGTGCTGTTCTAATTCCAAATAAAACATAATTTAGAACTGGCAACTGTGCCTAGCCTATCTCAAGGTAATGGTC
Organism: Gonioctena quinquepunctata; assembly: GCA_018342105.1. Classification (NCBI taxonomy): domain Eukaryota; kingdom Metazoa; phylum Arthropoda; class Insecta; order Coleoptera; family Chrysomelidae; genus Gonioctena; species Gonioctena quinquepunctata. The sequence goes on along the minus strand of JAFIRS010001339.1, from coordinate 164,436 downwards.
CGAGGTCAACGAAGCGGAAAACCAACATCAGAGGAAATAGGCGGAGCTTCCTATCTGTGGGTAGAGGGCAAAGAGAGTAAACGTTATAGGAGAGTCTATTCCCCATAAGACAATGGTGACACTAATAGAAAGAGATGAAAGATCATTTGTGAGTCATAGTGACGTATATGGTAATGTCATGGCCACCATTCACTCTGAACAGTGGCGGACTAGCGCATTCCGCACTCTGGTATCTGAGAGTTACAGGCTCTTGAATGTATATTGGACCACTCTGTATGTTACGTGGGCCACCTGTACTCATGTCCAAGTACGTCACTATGATGCGTTAAAGCTACGAGATTCTGATTGGCTAGAGTTTATTAGTGCCTCCTATTCAGTTTACTCTCTTTGGGTAGGGGATCCACAGACAGGGTTGTCAATTTGCCAGTAATTCCTGGCATTTGATAGGAATAAAAAGCCTTGCCAGTAATTAGGACAGTAGTGGTACGATAGCAAAAGTTTTTGGTTGATATTATATCAAAGAAGTTTCAGACAAATTGAAATGTTACATAACTAACACATTTCGACATCTCATTTTCTTTCTATTCTATCACCAGATGGAAAAATAGATCTCGAATCTTTACTAGAACTGAGAAAGGACGAAAATTGTGACCCCTAGGTAGTTGAAGATTTTCATTCTGTTTATTAAAAATTTTACATTGGGGTGTAAAGCTGGATTTATAGTTAGACGGACTGTAAATGTAGACGCACTGCAAAAAGATCAACTATATAATTTATGTACTCTTGTTTATAAATAAACGTAAACGCATGACGTAACGTAAGTGGAACGGACTGGAACGGAAGAGTTGCCAACTTTCATCTTTTACACTACGTTTCTTGCGTCCGGCCAATCAAAATAAAGAATTATGTGTGATGTTTTTTTACAAGACCTAATAATTCATTAAATACTGGAACAGTCATTCACGTATATTTAAAAAAATGATCTAAATCAACAGTCTTCATCTTTAAAAAATTATTGAAGGCATTCTCTACTTTTCTGTTACGGTTTATGGGTCTTGTTTTGTAACGTCGCATAATAATTGTTCTTCGAGTTTGTCGACACTTTTCCGATGCTACTGCACACAACAACAGTCCCACGGCACCAAGAAGCATACCTTCATGTATTTCATAATCCATTGTGACGCAGAAAAAGAAGCATAGATAAATATTTAGAATATAATACAAATCCAAACTAAAACAAGCTGTTTATGATTCGTATAATGTGTAGGTTATGTTGAATGTCACTATCACTTCTACTCATGCGCAAAAATTCCGTTCCGTCAATTTATAAATTGAATAATATTTTACAGTCCGTTTGTTACGTATCCAGTGCGTCTACGTTTACAGTCCGTCTAACTATAAATCCAGCTTTAGATTTTCCTTTACAAAACAATTTAAAATTAATGTTCTGGAACCAAAATATGCGCAAACATATAAGCAAAAATCATTAGTGAATGTTCTTCAACGATTTTTAACAATTCAACAAAAATTAGACTTTTCGAGAAGTCATTCCAGTTTGGAAGTCATTGATTTTGAGCAAGATTGTGATTTGCCTACTAAAAATATTGGGCAGAGTTTTCAATTAAAAAATGCTGCAATTCTGTTTTTCTTTTAATACAAAAGTATGCATTTTTAATTATTTTATTAAAATAAAATGTGTTAGTATTTATGGCTCGATTCAATTTTTAGGAATTCTAAATAGTTTTGAAAAAAAGTTGCCAGGAATGGAATCATTTTTAGCCAGTCATTTCGCCAATACCTGTTGGCAACACTGTCCAAAGAACACCTTACCTACAGGTGTTCTGTGGTAGATCTGTGTACTCCTCTCCTCTAACTTAACTAACCTCAAACTCTAACCCCCTTGAGTCTTGATACATGTATATATTTTATATGATCATATATTTAAATATTTACCAAATTCGAACTGCCAAATCAAATTTTTCAATATGGATGATTGTCTAACAGCATTGAAAAAATTATTAGGAGCAAATGCTGCATTATATGAAATTGAGAGTAATTTGAATAAAAGTATTTTGCAAACACTGAGAAAGTGTTCAGTTTACTGCTCAAATGCTGATATCAGAAACACAGAAGAAAACAAACTGTTAGAAATAGACACTGTCATAGACTTTCTTCATGATGAACTAAATACTGGGCACTGGAGCGAAGTTCCCTTGTATATTCGACATTATTTCACCTTAGCTAGCTTTTTCAAAAGCATTATTCTCTTGACACATGCTGAGAAATATTCAGTAGATGTCTTAAAGATTTGCCTGAAATGTTTAGATATGGGTCTCCTACTTGGAGCTCCTCTGGAGAAAAATCCTGAGCTGTTGGCAAGTTCAGCAAAGTATGTAATGGAAAAAATCAATGAATTGGAAAGCAAAAGTAATCAAGATGCTGAACAACATGAAGTAACTAGTAAAAGAAAGCTAGAGGAAACCAATGAAACTGAGTTTAAGGAGCTGAAAGGGAAAGTCATACCCACAGTCGAGTGCCCATCTTTAGAATTTTTCAATAATTCTCATTTTGTACCCCAGATGCCTGTAAAATTACAAGGTATATTTTTTCACATTGAAAAATACATTAGCATTTATACAGTGAGATCCATAAGTAAAGGATAAATTAATTTTCTAAGTAATTTACAATTTATGAGTAAAATCCTGAAACACTTCCATTTTTAATTCTAAAATGACATTTTTTAAGCATAAGTTTATACCCCCCTTCAACCCCCTTGGAGTGACAGCAACCCTTTGAAAATTTTGAATAGAACCAGGGTGCATGTGATAGCTCATTTGAAACGGTTTGCAATTCTCTATCCAACAATATAAGGTTTTTGAATTTCTCCATATTTTTTAATGAAAAATATTAAATTTTTAATTTTACTAAGTAAAGAAAAAAACATGAAACATTTTAAATCAAATGTTCAAATTGGGCCCCCGTTGCTAAAATTCTTCTAAAACAATTTGTATCGTTTCCCGGATTATTTTATTAATTCCTTGCGTTATACTGACTTTTGAACCATCGACGTTATTTTGTCTGTTGTAGTAGACTTAGATTTTAAATAAGCCCATAAAAAATAGTCAAGCGGGGTCAAATCAGGAGAATGGGCAGGCCACTCAATTTCCCCGCTTCTACCGATCCCCCTATTAGGAAAAACTTGATTGAGAATAGGTTCTTACTTCCAATGCGAAAATGTGGTGTAGCTCCGTCGTGCTGATATCAAATATTTTTATCAATTTCATCATTCATGACAACCCTAGTCATCATCTGGGAGAAGTATTCTTAACTCTGGAACTAGGAAATTTTGCAAGTAGTGCGTGTCAGTTAATAATGTGCTATCAAAGAAATATGGTTCCATAATTTGCGAATTTATAATTCCATCCCAAACGTTCACCTTCTCAATAAAATACAATCTTTATTTGTCTTCAGAAAATAATTATTTTATAGACAAGTCAGTTTCCTAAGCCTACTCACAGTGGTTGGAATTAATGATTATTATCTAATCAATAAAAGCTATAGTTGAATTTACACTAAAAATTACATTACAATAGATGCTTAATATTCAATTTACAAGTAAGACATATAGTTACACAGATTAAAGTGCAGTTGAGTGAAGAATTGAGATGAGGTAAATATAAATATATTATAGATTATCATGTAATAAACAAGTCTCTCCTCAGAATATTGTGCTCCATCATCCAATGTGGATTTTCTGTCCTCGGGTATCTACAGGTCTGTTTGTTGACTGTTCCATTTGAAATGAATGTTGCTTCATCAGAAATAAGAATGTTTCTTATAAATAACGGATCATCTACTTGTCAAGATTTTGCAAAATGTCCCGTCTGCGATATGGATCATCCTTGTTAAGTTCTTGAACCAAATGAATTTTATATGGGTGATATTTTTGGTAGTGTAAGAATGATGAATTTGCACAGATGTAGCAAATAAAGAAATTTAAATGTATAATTTTTCCTGATATGTAGAAAGAAACCCTTTTTACTTCTTTCTTTTTATTGGGTATTTTGCCACAAAATCAATTAGAAAAGTCCGATTTGGTACATAGGCATGTTGGATACATTTGATTGTATACATTTCAAATACATTTTCAAATTTAATTTTCTTGATGGAAAATATACAAAATTAAAAAACCTCATATTGCTGGAGCGAGAATTAAAAACCCTTTCAAATGAACTATCACAAGCACCCTCGTTCTATTTAAATTTTTTAAAGGGGTTGTTGGTCACTCCAAGGGGGTTGAAGTGGGAGGTATAAAATTATGCTTAAAAAATGTCATTTCAGAATTTAAAATAGACCTGTCTCAGGATTTTACTCATAAATTATGTAGAAAATGAATTTATCCAATACTTATGTACCTCACTGTTATAAAATAATATAAAAATGAATTGAAAATAAGGCTTGTTGGAAACGGCTAGAGAAAGACTCAATGATTCATACTTTGAGAAACAGTTGGACCAACTTGAATCTGATTTTGCTATGCACCAACATTGGCTGCTTATTTCATGAATGATTTCTCCCAGGGTGTATGGGGCATTGGCCAGCAACAAAAAAATGGCTAGATGTCAATTATTTACTAAAAGTAGCTGGAGATCGCACTGTACCCATTGAAATAGGTTCCCATTATGTTGATGAAAACTGGTCCCAAAAGTTGATGACATTGAAAGAATTTGTTACAAGGCACTATCTGTCAGAGAATAATGATATTGGATACCTCGCACAACATAACCTATTTGAACAGGTATATGTCCTTTTCTATTTGATTTCTTAATCATTCCATTTCAGAAAATTTTAAATGCCACAGTTGATTTGGTGGCTGTCTATGAATTATCAATAGTATTTTTTTGAGTCATTTATTGTCATTTCTTTCAGTCCCACTAAATTGTTTTTTTTTAGATAACCGAACTCAAGGAGGACATCTTAATACCAGAGTATTGCTGCTTGAGTTTAGATTATGACAACTCTATAGAACCTGACATCAATGCTTGGTTTGGTCCAAAAGGCACAGTGTCCCCCCTTCATCATGATCCAAAAAACAACATTCTTGCTCAGGTACTATTGAAAATCCTATTGGGATTCCTTATATGAATCATTGGTCGCCCCTAAATAAAAAGACTAAAATAACTAAAAAACTTTCCTTCTAAAAATTATTTGCTGCCTCATTAGATTCAGTCATTAATTGTAAGTCCTAAATCAATATTGTTAGCTCACCTTCTATTGTTAAAACTGCTAGTGAATTTGGCATATCTTTTAAAAATTATTTGTCATTCTGTAATTTTATTAAATCGATCTACCAGATTTTTGCGGACGCTATGTTAGGTTCTTTTTGAGTGGGGCGATAACCGCCCCTTATTGTGGCTCGATCCTAATTAAATTAGAGTTCACCTTCAAGTCCTGCGCTTTTGACGAAGTCGATGATGACGCTTGGTGATACCTTTTCTAGGACCATAATTATTCAATTGCAACATATTCGGAAGGAAAAATTATAACAGTAAAGTTATAAAAATCATTCCTAAGGATTTAAAAAACTGCATATTATTGAAATCTACATAGATGAACTCAAAATAGTGTACCTAAATGCCCGACACAAACATATTTGTTGCTATGTTAAAAGAACAAAATTTGATATTCTTGTGATTACAGAAACAAGGTGCTATCAAAATGATAGTACTTATATGTGATTGATGATTATGATGGAGTATACTCATGTTGAGATATGAATGTGGACTTAATACTTGTCTACAATGTTATTAGAAAGTTTTTGCTACAAGAGTAACTACAAAATTTAAATCGATCCTAGACCATATACTAATGAATAAAAATAGCGTAGATAAACTAATAACTGACCTTAAAATTATTGATATATAACTCTAATGCAAAAAAGGACACCAAATAATCATAATATAAATAAAAAATTTAAAAAAAAAATAAAGTACTAGAACTAAAAGTATTGAAAAAAAAATATTTTTTTCCCTAAATCGTCCCGTTTTTTCCAATAATTGAACTTTAAAATTCATATAAAAAAGTGGTAACTGGAAAGTGGGAGTAGTAGTAACTGGAAACCCTGCACTCAATAATACATTCATCGGTTGTGCCACCAAGGGTGCAGTTGAAATAAATGTTTAGTATTCACGTAATAACTAGCGGGTAAGTTGATATTTTTGTCATGATGGCTTCGTTTTCCATTTGGGAAAACACGATAGATTGATTTGTTTGAAAATATTAACAGGGTGTTCATAAAATCAGATGTGGAATCATCTGCGACTCCCTGGACTTCCTCTTTTCCTCTCGGGGATGTATAGATGGGGTCAAAATATCACCAGTACTTCATATAACTTTTGTTCCTAAAAGCCTTCATTACCAAGTTACGGGCCCTCAAAGTTACAAAATGAAAAATGTTTTTCTTTGATAACTTTCAAAGTGAATATTCAAAATCATCTAAATTTTGGTGATTGACTAAACAAATGAATTCCTTCGATGAGCTTTCATGCAGAAGTCAGTTGTTTTGCTATAAAGTCAGGAACGGACTACCCCCGATGGTCCACACCCCAAAACTTTGAAATGACTGGGATTTGTCAATATGTTTTAACAAAACAAGGTTACCTGGACAATTTCCTGAATAAAAGTACTCGTGTGGAAAATCGATCGGAGCAACGATTTTTGATAAAAATGCATTTTTGTTCGACGACATCCAACCTGAGATGTCTACCATTATTCGAGAAGATTAATTTGTAATGAAAATAGAAATGATAGGTACAATGTTCATAACGAATTTTTATCATGCAAACACGTTTACCTTACAAAACTCATGGTGTAAATAATCAATCGCAAGCCTCAAGAGCAAACAGAAATGCAAAATTTGCTACAAAAACTGCTCGATATGACCCCCGTCTCTCTCAATACATTTTCTTAGTCGGCGCAAACACCCTCTCTGCACTTGAAATAGCATGCCAGGGTCGTTTCGTATGGCTTCACAATGTAATGTAATTCTATTCAACAAGGCATCTCTGGTGTGAATAGGTGTAGCGTAAACAAGGCTTTTTAGATGCCCCCACAGAATGAAATCCAATGGATTTAAATCCGGAGACCGCGGTGGTCATGAATATGGCCCACCTCTACCAATCCATCTATTGGGGAAAATCTGGCTCAGATGGTCCCGCAAAATCAAACTAAAATGAGGAGGAGCGCCATCATGCATAAACCACCATGACAATGCACCACTCAACAAAACAAAATCGCATTCCAGTTGTAATTTTTTCACTAATTTTATTTCTTTCTACAAGGTGTTTTTGTCAACATCTGTGGAAGAAATGGAACATAAATTTATTCACCGGATATTTTTCACCTATTCATGTGCAGCCGTTTTTGTAGTTTATTCAGTTGCTTTTTATTAGTTATGTCTTCCAATGTGCGTTTTTTCAGCTAAATTTATCTGCGGGTTAAAGATTTTCTCCCATGAAATTATACTTATCAGTGAAACTCCTCAACATTTAAGCTGTGAATACGAATTTGCAACATCCAAATGTTGAGTCTCATGAGATTCAGATAACACAACACGAAACGTGCTTATTCCACGCGTACATACAAAATATGGACTGAATTCGACATTTCATAGTGTTAGTTCATAAACACCACGAATCTACATAACTTGATATTTCATTTGAAAAAATATCTACATTGTGAATGAAACTTTCAACTAGGTACTGTACTTTTTGTTTACGACTTTATTTTAGCATATTTTGTATTATCCCTGTTATAAATGTTGTTGAATAAACATTAGTATTTCTAATGTGAAAATTTTTCATTTCAAATAATGGTGGACAATCGGGTTTGATGTCGTCGAGTAAAACTGCATTTTTATTAAGAATTGTTGCTCCGATCGACTTTCCACACGAGTACTTTTATTCAGAAAATTGTCTACGTAACCTTATTTTGTTGAAAACTATTGAAAAATTATCTGTCATTTCAAAGTTTTGGGGTGTGGACCATCGGGGGTAGTCCGTTCCTGACTTTGTAGCAACAACTGACTCCTGCATGAAAGCTCATTGAAGGAATTCATTTGTTTAGTCAATCACCAAAATTTAGATGATTTTGAATATTCACTTTGAAAGTTATCAAAAAAAAAATTTTTCATTTTGTAACTTTGAGGGCTTGTAACTTGGTAACGAAGGCTTTTAGGAACAAAAGTTATATGAAGTACTGGTGATATTTTGACCCCATCTATACATTCCCAAGAGGAAAAGAGGAAGTCCAGGGACACCCTGTATAAACTTTAGTCACTATTTTCCATCATTCAAGATAACCTCTTGGGGAGTATTCTTGTTGGAAAGGGAAACATTCATAGTTGAATATTGAATAGGATTTTTCTGAAAATTAAAAGTTTATGATAAAAATAATTGAAAGTGGATTTTTTATTTTCACAAAAATCCTTCTATTAAATATTTAACTGAGAATGTTTCCCTCGAAGCACAAAAAATCATTTTGGATACTGTCCAACACTATGTACACGGTATGTGGCTCATTACATTGCTCCATACACTGGGAGCTGTCAGGTCTATGCATAATAACTCGAAGCTGGCAAAAAATGATAAATCAGTTTATGGTGAACAGAGTATTATTTCACAGGAGCAATCATTTTTAAATAACACGATGTGCAAAAGAAACCAACCTTAAAAAAACCATATATCAATAAACATTGAATTCATTAATAAGGCTAATAACCAAATCAGATTAAATTCGTCCAGACAATTAGCTAAATAACCTCCAAAACTCTGTTTTCGGCAAACAATCAAAGGTCGTGTTATCATCACTTTCCACCTACTCCGAACAATCACCCTGGTAGTTTTGCCAGTTGAAATTTCACTAAATACTCATAATAATAAAAGTTGTTTCTTTCGATATATGTAGTGGTAGGTGCCATATATTGATTCAGAGAATACATAAGAACATCAAGACTTCATCCAATCTACAACGCATATTTCTTGTCCACATTTAGATATTTTATTCCATTAGTGAGGACATGTGGAATAAAACTTCAAAAAATTTAAACATTGTAAAATAAAAGTCATCAAGGTTTTACTCAAATTCTCTTCTCTTCACATAAAAAATTATATTTGAACAAACTAAAATGTTAACCTGTTACTGATGTATTCATGTACAATATTAGTGATGAAAAATCAAAATTTAATTCATCCCGTTATCTAAAAACAAATAATAAATTTATTTACAAAAAATAAAAAAAAAATCTTCAGTTTTAAGTAACCAATATTTCGGAGGGTATTAACACTAAATACATTTATATATCACTAAAGGAATGCCTTGAAAGTGATTAAATAAAATATCCTTATATGTGTGGGTGTGTGTAGGTGTGCGTGATTGGTGTGTTGGGTTTTTAGCAACGTGAACGTGTGTGAACGATTGAAATTGAGAGTATTGTGACTTAATATACTAAAGAAAAGAAAACTAGTGACTAAGTACAATTAACATATCCAAATGCCATCAATAATTTCATGAACTCGTAACCTTGGCATTTCTTTAATCCATTTTTTTTGTTTTATTTTTGAGGTGAAGATCCGAGTTCCGATTCCTAATCATCCAGGTAATTGATTATATAGTTTTGGTCCCAGATAGAAGTGTGATCTTTGCAGTATAGAAGAACAAAAAAAATTTTCTTGATATTCTACACAATTGTCTTTTGTTACGAGTTTCATAATCATGGATTATAGCAATGAGGTCCGTTCTATATTTGTGCTGTCCCACAATTACTGTTAGGAAAAATAATTGTCTCAAGTCCATTAATTCTGTTTCCATGTATAATAAGTCGGAGGAAGAAGTACGTGGTTTTTTTACCGACGAAACCAAAAAGGAGGAGGTTCTCTAGTCGACGCGTATATTTTTTTTTAATGTATGATCACGCATTACTTTTTACTGAGACGTCCGATTCCGATAATTCTTTTTTCAGTGGATAGGGTGAATTTAAAAGAAGAAATCCACTCCTAGGGGTAGCAAAATGAAGGATATTGATCACTCACCCTCTGAATTCTAGTCCGTTAACCGATTCTATCAGGCATAACTTTGTACTGGGTTCTTCGATTTGGATGATTCTTTTTTTATTAGATGGGGTATACCTCATAGTTGATCATATTTGGATTTCAAATGGAATTATCCACCCTTACGGGTAGAAAAATGGGGGATAATTGATTTTTCACTTGTGGACATTGGCACACATATGTAGTTGACAATGACAGATCGCTAGTGTCATTATCACAATCATTATATTCTATGAGAGGATGGAATGATATACAAAGTAATGAAATAAACTAACCAGAACAACAATAATAATTTATATTACAACAAATAGTAAAAGTAGATAGATAATCATATTATTTAACTGGTAATAGTTGAAGTAAGGTGGGTAAGTATTTTGGAAGTAATCAAAAAACAAGTAGGTAGTAATTAGTAGATTTCAGCCACAAAAAATTGAAAAATAAAAACTTTTTAACAAAAAATTAAACAACAAAATACGGAACTGAAAAGTAAAAAATAAAATAAACCTTAGTCTCAATAACTAAGCTCCTAAACTAACGTAAGTAACTAATTTTGATTAGACGCCAAAGGAACAATCAACGAAGATCATTAAATTACTCCAAAAAAATTATCAGAATGTCATCGCGCAACTCGATGCCATCATTTTACGCCTTATCTAATTCATTTGCTTGTTTGTTTGGCGCCGACTCAAAATTAGTTTAGGAGCTTAGTTATTGAGACTAAGGTTTATTTTATTTTTTACTTTTTAGTTCCGTATTTTGTCGGTTTAATTTTTTGTTAAAAAATTTTTATTACATACAACTTTCATGGTAGACTTCTGGATGGTTTCCAGAATTTTCACATGTACGTTGTTTGCAGCCCCCCATGCAACAATGCCATAAGTAAGGTGACTTTGTACCAGAGCTCTAGTATATAATATGCAGTTGTTCAATAGTCAAAATCCCACTGAGATATTTGAATATATAGACGGTGCACCTAAATTTTTTGACACAACTAATTTGAGTATTTCATCTCAGATGTCTAAGTAGATACCCAGGTACTTTACGGAATCAGCTGACTGGATTTTTATTTCAGTGTTACCTCTTTGGACTGTGGAGTAGAAGGTGAAGGGAATATAGTGAGTTTTACTGAAGTTGATTGTTTATAATCGATTCTCAAACCATTTTGTAAAATTTGCAAAATATTTTTCAGCCTTTTGCCTCAAAGTATTCCAATCTCTATCGGTGTAGAGGATAGCTGTGTCGTCAGCAAACTCACTACTTCACCATCCAGATCCAATTAGAATAAGTCATTTAGATAGATATTGAAGAGCATCGGCCCCAGAATGGTTCCCTGAGGGACATCATTTTCAATGTTCGCTTAAGGAATTATTAATTTTAACATGATCTTTTCTGTCAAGTAGATAGTTTTCCATAATTTTATATCTATCTGAATCCAATACTTCTAATAGTTGGGTATGACAGTGTCGAACGCTTTTGCGAGGTCCACAAATACGCAGAGAGTAGGTTGTTTTTCATCGATACACTGGCTGATTCTGGTACAGATATGGGTTACCGCATCTTGTGTCGGCTTATTTGTTCTGGTTCCATATTGTTTTTCCAAGTATTTAGTGATTCGATTTTTCAAGACTTTTGCTAGGATGGATGGAAATGGGAAGGTAGTTGGACATGCATTTTTGTTGCCTGATTCAAAGAGTGGCTTTATCACAGCTATTTTGAAAGCTGAGGGAAATTCTCCAGTTTCGAAGCATAGACAATAGGTTTTACAATGTGATCTGCCAACATTTTCAAAGTTTCCGATGTAATATTGTCAATACCCGGTGCATTTTTAACTTTTAAATTATTTATGACTTGTCTCACCTCTTGTTCATATGTTTCAGCCAGAAATAGAGAATTAGGTAGGTATGTTTTCCGAAATATTTGGTTTTCAGTTGGTTTTATTTTGTTTGTTAATTTTTCCCTATTTTAGAAAAATATTCACTGAACTCGTTTGACATGTCTTTTTCATTGGTTGTGACTTCACCATCGTTTTTTGTGATTATCTCGATGTTATAATGAACACTATTTCTCCCGCACATTTCTATAAGCCAGCAGAATTTTGTTGTTTTTATTAAATCATTCAATTTATTCCTGTATTTTTTATATTCATTTTGTTTCAAAAAAACTTTTGTGGTTCAATATACTGCAGTTCCAAATAAATAAATAATCTGGGTATATTTTTCCCTGATACTAGAATATAACATTGAACACTCAATGATAAACCACCTGGACCTCTAATTGAAGTGCCATTTTGATTTTTACTTGCAGATTTATGGTACAAAAAAGCTCGTTTTGTTCCCACCAGGAGACACCCCATATTTATACCCCCATGAAGGAAAGTTACTAAACAACACAGCCCAAGTAGATCCTTTGAAACCGGATTCGGAAAAGTTCCCCGAGTTTTCGAAATCCACCATGTACAAGTGTATATTGGAACCGGGGGAATGCTATTCATTCCTAAGAAGTGGTGGCATCACGTTACGGCACTAGAGAAAGTTTTTCAGTGAGCTTTTGGTGGGATTGACTACTAATGGAATAAAAAGAAATAATATGGATACAGTTATTTATTGTAACAAAGAATAAAGCAGAGTACAGGTTGTGAAAAACATTTGTTAATATTCAAAGATTTGAAAATATGAATTGCAATCATTATGTGACAATAGTAATTGTTACTATGAGCCCATGAAGGTTATGAACAATTGTACAATGATTTTGTTTTTTATTTTCGAAGCACAACAAATTTTCCATTACTGTGAAATACTTCTTCATATTTATCAAACGTCCAAAAATAGTTCAGTTAATTCACTGGAACACAACCATCGTTTCCATACATAAATAATTAGGTGAAAAAAGAAAACATATCACAAGAAACAACTACTCACTACAATAAAAAATGGAACATTAAATTAAGAGAAAACAGAATATACCAAGAACTCAATATATATATATATATATATATATATATATATATATATATATATATAAAAAATAACAATAAATCCCTCAGCTGTTTTTCCACCGACCAAAATTTTGCGTAAATACATCCAAGTAGCCTTATTTCTTTCTCCCCACACCTAAACCTAACATCTTTTTTAAACTGATCTCAAACAGCCTCAATTATTAAAGCTTTGATAAAATTTATAGAGTATAGATTCGAATGTCGGAATGAACACAACCTCTTTATTCATCTTTTTTTTCACCTGCACCGCCTATGGTGAGTTTTTTCTGAAGTTTGCTGTGTTCCTCTGCGAGGCGATCATACTCTTTTGCCAGGTTGTCGGCTTGGGTTTTGACAGCAGTCTTATCTTTCTTTTCGAGTTTCAGTTCATCATCAAGTTTGACGATCTTGCTCTTCAAGTCAGATATCTATAAAAAATACACGTGACAATGATTTTATGACAAGAGAGGGTTTGTTTCTTTACTCGGTTCATTCCAAAAATTACAATCGGAGCTTGAAGAATCTAGTACCATTCAGATACAGATGGAAAAACACTGTGACCCCCAAAACACTCCAAGTTAAATCAATTACCTTGGAGTAATGAATTTGATGTACAAGAAAATACAAAACATAAATGCTCAAGGTTGCTAATGATATTTTGCTAACAAGGGACGGCCTACATTCAAATTTAAATTAGAAGCTGGACAATTCATGATTGCCATTGTTCCATAGATTGTAGGGGCGTAGATATGGCTCTTCAGCCTCTCCGTACCTCGACCTATAAGATCTTTTGTACATTACCCTTCAACTATTCAAGACCCGGGAATCTGGGACTCCTTGCGAAGCAGTTTCCTGGAAGCCAAGTTTCCTGATGTCTGAGGGCATTAATGAAACCCCTTCGAGGAACTTAAGCCTTTCGCAAAACAGCGCTTGGCAGTTGCAAAGCTAGTTTTCTACAGTTTCAGCGACGTTCTCACAGTAACGGCACAATTCACTACTGATCTATCAATTTTTTTGAGGTGATACCTCAGGGGACAATGTCCGGTGAGCAGTCCCATAACTAGCGCTTGGCAGTTGCAAAGAAAGTCTTCTACAGTTTCAACAAAGTTCTCGCAGTAACGGCACAGTTCACTACTGATCTATCCATTTTTTTGAGGTGATACCTCAGAGGACAATGTCCGGTGAGCAGTCCCATACCAGTTTCAAGTCTTTCTTGTCCAACTCGAGAAGCTGTTTAGCTTTCTGTGGCAATGGGCTAAGAAAGCCTTTTTGTTTGTCTTTGCCCTGAAACCTTATTCCAGTGGGTTTTAATTTGGACAGCTTCCCAGCACCGAATCTCCTTGATGTGGGCTTCGGAAAGACCACAGAAGGGTTCTGGGCCAGAAAATTGAGTGTTTGCCTCTTCCTTGGCAAGGCTGTCCGCTTCTTCATTGCCTTTGATTCCCTTGTGACCTGGGAGTCCTGATTGTTCATAGTTGACTTAGGGAGAGTTTGCAGTCCCAAGTCAGTCTAGACTCACAAGTGTGTAACTTTAGAGCTTTTAGTGCTGCATGGCTGTCTAATAGGATATAGATCTTTGCCCCCCTGTGGCCTCTTTCAAGGAATTCTTGGGCGCAAATTTCTATGGCATAGGTTTCTGCTTGAAAAATTGTTGGGACTTTGCCTAAGGATTTTGAGAGCTTAAGACTAGGACCTGTTACTCCCACTCCAGCCCTTTTGTCCATCTTGGAACTATCAGTATACCATACTGATGCATCCCTTTCTAGTTGAGGCTCTTTCGTTGTGACTAGCCTAGCATAATATCTCATGGCTTGTACCTGGATTCTAGAGAAATATTTTCCAGAATCTTCAGATGTTCAATCAGATTTCCAGCTTTTAAGTTTGATGCCTGATGCGGTCTGAAGGTACTCTTTGCTGCTTCTTTCACTACACACAAGTGAGTGCAGTGGCGGAAGGTTCAGCATTACCTCTAATGCTGCTGTGGGACACGTGAATATTGCCCCTTCGATTCCCAGACAGGCTAACCGCTGCACTTTCTGCAGCTCAATTTGTGCCGAGTACTGTTGGGTTTTTGGCCACCATACTAATGAAGCATAGGTGACCATGGGTTTGTAGCGGGATAGCGGCATAAGGGGATAGCGGGAAAACTGAATTGCGGGATAATGGAATAACCGGATAGCGGTATAACTGGATAACGGGAAGAAGAGATAACGGGAAGAAGAGATAACGGGAAGCGGACCAAGTCATAGGCATGAACTGAATGAAACAACACAAATAAAAACAAAGGAAAACAAATTCTACGCAAACGAGAGTTTTCAGGAAAACAAAAATAGGCAATATAGAAATTTGGACAGGACAATGTCTGTCGGGTCAGCTAGTGTTATATAAGAATAAAAAATGTCACATGACTTAAATTTGATAGAGATATTAGGTGAAATATTCTCAGGAATAATCTATTCAGGATTGTGGTTTTCATTCCAAAAATATATCTGAAGAACTTGTTCGGATTGTTTTCCAGACAGTTTATGTATATTTTGAACCATGGACACTATATTAAACAAGATACATTTTACTAACTAATTATGATTTCATGCTAGGCACATATTAAAGACTTGTTTATAGAACATCTACATGTTTTATTAATAAAAGAAAATATAATAATAGGGATCACAGGATTCTTCCTTAATGTTTTTTTTTTACAATCTATGCAAAGCTGATGTTTCCTAAGTCGATATCAGATGTAATAAATGGATTGAAAGATTATGAAGAGTCACCATAATCCATTAATTTTATCAGATCATCAAAGTAAATAAACATCAAATAATAGTCAGTTTCCATGAACCTATCAAATGATATATTCTTATCAGAGTGTGGATAGTGAGATAATAATGAAATACAATTATTTATGAATCACACAGTAGGACATTAATTTCAATTGTTCTTATAGATAATATTTAATATACATTTATTCAAAATATCTTTTTGGGGATTATTTTTAACCACTTACCTCTTTATCGTGAGCTTCATTAATATCATTCTGAGCAGCCTCGCCACGTTGTGCGAGTAAACTCTTTGCAGCCGTTGTAGCGCTCTGAGCCTGTCTCATGGATGCTTCGGACTGGGCTTCAAGAGTAGCCTGATTGGATATCAGGATAACAAGTCGCCTAATCACCAAAGACAAAAAGAGAGCAAAGCCAGAAATATAAAAGTTGCGTTGGGCTCGGAATAATCTCATGCTTTCTTGCATTTCACGATCAAGATGAGAATGCCCATGTCCATGTTCATCATCTGTAGAAAATAAATTATTTATGTAATGGCAACCTAGGAGGGCCCTCAACAGAAATAGAGGGCAATTTTTTTTGTTTTGTAAAAGAGGGACCCATAGAGTCCTCAACGACAGATCATACTCTCAGTTTCAGCATACAACAAGGCTCAAAAGTAAGTTCTTTCCGGAGACTCATAAAAATGACAAACTCAGTTTTTTTAAATGGAACACCCTATATATTATTACTTATTTGCAAAGCTGGTACATTTTCCAATTTAATTTTGTATACTTTTCCCTAAACCTATCTCTGGGCAACTGACCAAATTAAAATCCATTGGAATAAGGTTCCAGGGCAAAGACAAGCGAAAAGTCTTCTGAGCCCATTACCAAAGAAAGCTGAACAGCTTCTCGAGTTGAACAAGAAAGACTTGAAACTGGTAACAGGACTAGGACTGCTCACCGCACATTGTCCTCAAAAAAATGGATAGATCAGACAGTAAACTGTGCCGTTAGTGTGAGAACACCTGCTTTGCGACTGCCAAGCGCTGTTTTGCAAAGGGCTCAAGTGCCTCGAAGGGTTTTCACTAATGCCCTCAGACATCAGGAACTTAGCTCCCAGGAAACTGATATGCTTTGAAAGGAGTCTCGGAATCTCGGGTCTTGAATAGATGAAGGGTAATGTACAAAAGACCTTACAGGTTGAGGTATGGAGAGGCTAACGAGCCATATCGACCCTCCCTAGAATCTACAATCTAAACCTATCTCGTACAGTTTGCAAGTTATAACAATTTATGTTATGAAATCGTCTTCAATAAAATAATTATTGCATAGTGATTTAGATAGTAGGCTATCAACTTCGTTCTGACAGAACTGACATATTATTCTTTCATTGTATCCTGAATTCAAGTTCCATAGGTCTGAAAATAATTTCTCAAATGTGGTTTTGATGGGTTTATTCATCATTAACGGTCAATCTAACGAAAATATCAGCAGAACATGCAGTGAGTTCAATGAAAAGTATTCTGATTCACCTCAAATGGATTTGGGAAAAATCATTAGATTTGAGTAGAAATTTTAAAATGTTTGGATTATCTCTGAAAGGCAAAAGAAACTTGCCTAGACCTGTGACAGGTAATGAGGACAACGCGATAAATGTTTTGACATTTTACATGATTTTATACTTTTAATATTAGACAATTTTTTATTCGTTATACTATAGGTAATATTGCTGTATTGTATTGTTATTGTATTATAATGAAATTAATAAACTACTATTATTATTTAGTTATAGTACATCACATACTTTGTCAACAAAAACTTTTGGTTTTTAGCACAATAAAGACTTTCTTCTTCTCTACGGAAATCCTCATGCTTCCTTTCGTAGTGCAAGTTCATGATTTAGGTGTGAAACTTTCATCAGTTCATAGGATTCTGAAGGAACATGGAATGCATGACTACAAATTTCACATAGTTCAAGCTCGTAAGTCCCAAGACGCTCCACGAAGGATTGAACTATGTGAAATGTTGATGGTGCGTTACACAAGTAGACTAAGATTGTCTCAAGAAGATAATATGGACTGATGAAACTAAATTTTCGAGAGAAGATATTTTAAACAGAAGGAATCGTCATTACTGGGCAAACGAAATTCCGCATGTCACAAGAGAAATGAGATTTCAAGAAAAAATTAGATTCAACATTTTATGTTTAATTATGGACAATCAATTGTGCTTTTTGATTTACGATGAAAACCTTGATTCTTGAAAATATTTGAATATCTTGCGTTTGGGGATTTCATTGAAGAATTGAGACTAGAACAATATCAAACATGTTGGTATCAACTTGATGGAGCTTCGGCTCATTGCACATCAGAAGTCAGGTCGGAATTGGACCTCATATTTGATAATCGATGGATTAGACGTTTGGGTTCATGGAAATGGCCTCCTAGATCCCCTGATCTTACATCCCTAGACTTTCATTTGTGAATCTACAGAACAATGTTCAACAAGAGGGAAGAATTAGAACATAGAGTGACTCGGGAGTTTCAGGAATCAGATCCAAATGAAATTCAGAGAGCCACAATAGATGCCGTTGATTTAAGCATAAGAAAGTGTTTGGAAACTAATTATCAACATTTTGAACATTTATTGAAATGATTCAGAACCATTACATCTTTCTACATTCATTATTACACATGTTCAACATTGATACTTTTGCATTTCATAAATAAAAAATAATAACTCACAAACTGTACAAGGTATACAAAATTAAATATGAAAAACTGGTTTTGTCATTTTTATGATTCTCCGGAAGGAACTTACTTTTGAGCCTCCCTGTATGCTGAAACTGAGATCCGGTTCATCGGCAGAATACTTAATGGTCTTATGCGGCTGTGGAACAAATTGCAATATTTTGTAAATTTGCATTGTGAAATAGGTAATTGTTATTTTTTACAGTTGAAAATGAATTACTGTATTTGTAGAGACTAACAAGGATACTTTGGAGAACTCCTTTCCTTCAGAGTAATTACTTTAAAATTCTCTTTTTTGACCTTTGAAACCATTTGAAGGCGCAGCATTTAGGCTTGCGAGTCAGGTTGAGGAAGCAAAAATACGTAAGTACTACCCAAAAGCAACTCTCTAGGTGGTGAATTGAATCTATTGGGTAATAACTACTTTAAATTCATTACTGAGTTCATTGACTTACCACCCAATTTCGAGTATTTTCTCATTTCTCTGATGGCATCAAGAAGGAACAAGACTAATATGGCTAGGAGTAGCAAGAAATAAAATCCTGCCTGTCGCTGTAGACCTTGTAGAAACTTGGATTTGAAAAATGAATTCCATCTTCTTGCGCTAGCGATTGGAAGAACCAATAGAAGCACAATTGCACTTTCCAGGTAAAGAAATCCTGCGATTATCGTCCACTGTAAACTCATTTTAGATCGAATCGGTGGGTAAGGTTAACAAAATTCCGGCGACCAGGCACTTCTGATAACGTAGATATTTATATACTATATGGTTCTGTGATGTGGCCTAAATCTATTTATAGAATAATAATTGTTAACAGATACCAAAGATCATGTTGAATCATCTTACCAACGTCAGCTTGAAGTGAAGCAACAATTTCCCAAAATAACACGCAATATTTTTCAGAAGAATGGCACTGTCACTTGTCACTCTCACACAAGCTGCGTTTTACTTGTATACTCGAACACCCCAGTGGAAGAGAATTGAGATTTGACGCTTTAATGCGAAAACATATCCGAATGCTTCGATATTTCTGCGAACAACATGGCTACTCTGGATATAAAAATATGAAGTTCAATAGCAGAATAGGCCTTTTCACTCGTTACGCGCAAACGCATCCACTATGTTAAAAAAACGGGTAATATGAAAATTTCGGACACTTAGTAAATACACGGATTATTACCCTTATCATTGTTTAAAGAGAAAGAAGACTTTAAACAATGCCCTTATTATTAGTGCAAATGAATTAAAAATTATTTGATGGTGCTTCATTAGTACATACAACTAATTGTATCCAACTAAGACGATGGTTGGAATTCAGAACTTGTAGAAAGGTTAGGATAACAATGACACACACACACGTATAAAGTGACCGAAAAGTTGAGACATCCACACAATTTTTTTCCTAGAATCCTATCAATTATTCTGATAGGAACCCTATCGGAGTTGAACAGAACTGTTAAGAACAGGTATGTTTATATATCGATATTTGTAAACGTTTTCTCACATTAAGAGTCTAAATATAAAATGTAACCAGAGAAAGGTAGATCTCTTAGTGTGAAAAACTACACTTCCTGGCAAATACCCCATGAAAGTTGAATGATATTCACCTTGAAAACCATCATACTTCCATAAAATATCAATGGAATTGAATGCAAATTTCTTCTGATAACTCGATTATGTTAATTTAAGTCGTGTTCACTAACATATCGGCAATACCGGTTGTAAGCTTCTGGCCTCATCAGTACTGTAGAGAGTCAACCAGCCAAAAGTCCAAAGAACTCTGGCTGAAGTGAGACACAACGTAAACAAACCATCATCGATCTTGTAACACCTATAGGTACGCCGGAAAAGATAAACTTTAACTGGCGGTACCTAGTGACAGAAAGAAACACTCCGAAAATCTCCCTCTCCTCCTCTCTCTTATGTGAAGAAAACCGTTTAAATTCGATTTTTCTATTCATTCCACTTCACATGGCACTTATCTCTCAGGTATGTTTATATTACCGCCATATGACTGTTGTGTTATTCACACGATTTGCGAGTCCTAAAACGCATAAAATAAAAATGTAAACACAACATTCAAATATTACTGATACCTTCTCTTTACCGCCATTTGTAGAAAACGGTGGCGCCCTCCTCAGTCGATTTCCTTTCCTATAGGAAAGTTCCGCACAGGTTGCCAACTTTAGAAACTCTCTTCTTCAAAGAGAGTAAAGGAGGTCCTAATAAGCTCTAGCCAATTAGAATCTTCTAGCATTAATCCGTCATAGTAACGTACTTGGACATGAGTACAGGTGGCCAACGTAACATACAGAGTGGTCCAATATACATTCAAGAGCCTGTAACTTTCAGATACCATTGCGCTAGTCCGCCACTGTCCAGAGAGAATGGTGACAATGGGCGCGAAAGGTGTCAACTTAGATTTGAGGCACTTAAACATCATGAGAACATATTTGGTTTCATGTATAACGTAAAAAGATTAAACAAATTTAGTGATTGTGAACTTTTGAAGCAGTGACTTGCAAATATCTCTTAACAGTAGGAGAAACATCTGATATTGATGGACATGAATTGTATGAAGAATTGAATATGTTTATTCGTGTATAGGTATGAAGGAAAATACGACATATCTCATTGCTGAATGAAATATATAATAGAAAAAAAAGTCCTTAGAATTATTTCTACCACACCTGTGACAGTTGCTTCTGCAGAAAGGTGTTTTTCGAGGTTAAAACATATTTGAGATTCGATAACTCAAGATCAGCTTTCAGCCCTTGCTATTCTCTCAATTGAAAATGGCACAGCTTACTTCGTTAGATTATTGTGCTATGATTAGAAATTATAGTCTTAGGAAAAGCCGCAAAAATTGTTTTTAAATCCCTGCGTTTATCTTTTAGGCATTTAATTTATGTACCTTAGTTTGTCATTAATAATTTGTCGTCTTTATGTTTGTCAACTTTATAAATCTTCTGATATAATATTTTAAAACTCTAAATTTATTTATTTATATTTATAAACTGGGAAAGCCTCTATTTTAGGATTTATTTTCAAGGGTTCCATGATATATCTAAAAACGGAAACGACTCAATTTGAAAGGGTTTCAATATTTGCTTTAATTTCTTACAGTTCAATAAATATTATCAAAAGTAAAAAATTTAGCTTTAGACCAAATTTTTTATTTCATTATAAACATGCCAGAAAAGTTGCCGAATCCATCAAGCTTATTCCCTGCCATTTTACCAATGAGTTATATCTCGAAACCTATTTGAAGTTCTTATCAGATGATTCATGAAATACGACTGATATAGGTATCCAATGTATTAAAACACATTCTCAAATAAATATTTTTTATTTAACCACTACTTTCCTGCATCTTCCTTGAGACCAACAGTACGATTGAATACAATCTAAAAACAGAACAGTGAGAAAAATCATAGGTAGACACTTAACCAAAAACTACTTACTTTGTTACCACATGAATCTGGGTCAACCGAGAAAAATCCGTTTCTCTCAAACTGGAATTTATCAAAGGGCTTGGTGGTACCATTCTTGAGAGATGCGTCAGCAAAACTTTTTAAAATTTGCAACGATTCCAAATTACAGTCACTCAGGAATCCACCAGGAACTTCGTTCTGATCTTCAGGATTTTTATGTTTAAATCTAAAAAAAAAACATATAATTATGAAGAAAACTTGAAAAAAAAACTTTCAACTTACAGAGAAGTGTACAGTCTAACCTCAATCTCTTGAGGACAGCTAACCCAATGGATAAAAGCTTTTGGCTTGGGAGCTTTGACGACTTCAAGGCACTTACATATAACTTCAATTACATCTGAACCTTGCTTCTTCACTTCTGTTACTTCCAAGACATAGCCAGCATGTCGTATACCAACAGACTGAGTTTTGGTCAGGCGACGGTATCCTTTTTCTCCCACCTGAAATATTTTTTATAAACTGAAGAACTAACATGTACAGAAACAACATTGAGTTATGCCCTCCCAAACATGTAAGTTATTCAGGTTTGTACATTGTGAATAATTTTTCGTCAAATTAAACATGCCAAAAAACAATGCAAAAATCATAATTATTAATGGAAATCTCAAACTGGATAAAAGACAAACAGTAATCCTAAACCATTGCAGGTTGTAAGAGAAAAACTTGTCCTTATCATTGCCTCAAAATAGCTAGCCAACCAAAATGAAAATAATTGTCTGCATTTGATTCGTACAATTAGTCCTGCTCAAAACGCTAGAAATACTAATGTACAAATACATTAGAGAAGAGGTTTTACAAAGAAATCCTCTCAACATATGTCTATATCTTTATCAGCCAAGAAAGTTAAAAGACTTGGCACTAGATGACCTGAACAGGCTACTAATAAAATCACTAGAGTATAAAGAGGTAGCTATAGCAACATTCGACACTGAGGAAGCATTCAATAACGCATCCACAATGCTCTAGAAAGAAAGGGGATTCCACCCCTCCTGTGTCAGTGGATGAATACAACCTTGGAAAAGAGGGGTAATTATATCACCCATAAGGAGAAACAACAGTTAGAGCAGGCAGGAGATGCCCACAAGGACAGGTGCTATCTCCTCCCCTATGGGTCATATTCCAATGAACTTCTGAAAGGCTAACATCCAAAGGAATGAATTTCTTGGGATATGCTGATGATCTTGCAAATTATTTTCAGATATACATGGCCGCACCTGCTACACTCTATCTCCAAAAACTCTGTCTTTTAAAGCAATATTAATTCAATTTCAATGTTGACAGCTGTAAGATTTGGAAGCGTTATTTTTGCATAAATTCTTGAATGTCTAAAGTTTATAAAAACATATTTTTCACCTCCATAAAATCACTTTTTCAATGTAAATCGTTCTATCAAGGTGACAGTATGAGTACCCAACTCAGGCTTATTAGGAAAATTGGGCACAGCAATGCTCACAGGTTTATCATGGGGAAAGTTCTCTATGGTTATTTTCAAAGGCTCCAACACCACCATTCGTCTGAAAAATATAAACCAATTAGAGTAACAATTATAATTTTTATGAATATTTATATCAATTCCAACCTTGGAGCAGTATTGTTCAAATAATCCCTGACAAAGGCCTCCAACATAGAGGGGTCGACAGTACTTTGGGCCCCCGTGACTCCCAGCTGTGCACAGAAATGGTTTACTGCTTCTGATGGAAACCCACGACGCCTGAGAGCTGTTAAAGTGAAAAGCCTCGGATCATCCCAATCTGAAAGAATTACAGTTTAGTAGCCTGAAGGAAAAAATGTATTATTGCATTACCTTTGACAACTCCTTCATCAATGAGCTTGGCTATTTTTCGTTTCGATACAACAGTATAATTGAAATTGAGACGACCATATTCCCACTGAACAGGGCAGTAAATGTCGAGAGAGTTACATAGCCAATAGTAACTTGATCGCCTATAAAAATGATACAAAAATAAATACTCAGGCGTAGTTTTACAAGTTCATGAAGGCAGTATTCCATTTTGTATTATTAATGAATTGGCTGAAAATTAATTTAAAATTTATATGGTGCTATATCAATATCTGCCATTACTTCTACAAAAATTGTTTTGTAAGAAGTGGGGAAATAGTGCTTCGCCTATAAATTCAGTTGTTGTTATTGACATCGACAACCATTCAGTTGTTGTTATTGACATCGACAACAGTTTATGACTGTCTAGAATTGTTTTGGGGGAAGTAAGGAGTGAGGCCACTTCCGTTTCTGATGTGACAGAAAGCAGACGTCTGATAGAGAGCTGCTTTCAAAGAGGGCACGTGAATGTCATGTCGGAAGTGGGAGTCAGTTTTATATTTGTGAAAGTTGCCATCTTTATGGGCCAAATATTTATATATTTACGTTAAGCAAATTACATGTGTGTGAAGTTCTACAAGTATCTCTTTCTCTACGCTGGTAACCAGGCCAGATGACAACGGATTTGTCGGAAAGAGAGAATACCTGATCTGAAAGAGATTCCAAGTTTTTTGTCTATCATTGTATATGATTATAAATATTTATATATTTGATGAATACTATTTAATGTTTGGAAGTTATATAATACCTGATCTGGACACCAAAGGAGTCAGAAATCCAAAAAAACTACAAAAACTACAAAAAGAAGAAGTACGGAGAGAGGCCATATTCAGAAAACAAAGTTGTACTTTTAACAGTTGATTTGTAGAAATGTTTTTCCACTGTCCGAAATGGAGCTAGAACACATAGCAATAACGACAAAATGAAATTTGAATTTACATATTATCTGAGTGTTTTGATGGGTTTTTGAGCATTGTAAATTTTTAATATAATAAACCTACTAAATAAGCTTTTTCTGTTATTTTATTCCCACAATTCATTGTCACCGGAATTATGAACACCTGCAAAATTTCACGTTAATCGAACAACTAGAAGTGGGGCCCAAAATTCACTTGCAAAGCTTGTAAAAATGTCTTCTGCCTTTTGTTAACAGTAAGAATTTAGAGGCCTTCTGCATATCTGGTGAAGTTTTATCAGATTCTCTTCAATTTTAGTTTCAACTCACAATTAGTTTTTATCAGTGTTTAATGAAGTTTGTTATATATTTTTTGTATAAATATATATGCCAAATAAATATTTGTTTGGCCTTTTAAAATGGCTTACCTACAGAAAGATAACTTGGATTTTATAAGCAGCATAAAAGATTTTGTTAAATATATGATGAAACCCTCTTACCTAGATTGAAACTCCTTGGTACACAATGAATGCGTAATGTGTTCAATGCTATCACAAAGACAGTGAGTATAATCGTAAGTTGGATATATACACCACTTGTCCCCGATGATGATGCGGTGTGAACCTAACTCGGTAAGCTACTGGGTCCAACTTTCCCTCTTCAAGTGTAATTCTCATTCTTAGAGTTGCCCCTCCTTCGTCAATTTTACCATTTTTCATGTCCTAAAAATTTGAGATTGGTTTGAAGAGGAGGTCTATTTGCAACAGACCTCGGACAAAAAAAAATGTGTTCCTCCAACAATATTCCAAACATTTAAAATGGTCTGCCATAGCAAATATAAGTTGAAAACGACCCTTTAAGATATTGTTTTTGTTTTTATACAGAATTGGATCACTAGCCGCAGACATGAACACAAATGATACATCTTCCTTTTTTACACGTTTGCTGTGGTTCTTATGGTACTTTGGGACTAAAAAATCGTTTCAAACCTTCGTTTATGATTCATAAAGAATCATCAATGGACTGGCAAATATGTCTGGCTTTGTCATTCTGATAATTAATTTACTTGAAGTCAGGAAGCAGGCACTAGATAAAAACATTTTTTTTAAGTTACAAACTCAACATTAGAATTGCAGATGTTGTAATTTTTATTTCTCCTAATCAAATCTTTATAGTCAATGACACACACCTGCCTAAAAATGAGAGTTTGCTTTTCTATTTCGATATAATTTGTATGTTTTTTTTTTTACTGAACAATTGTTTTCTTTTAATGGAAGAACTGTTTAAACTTGTGTGAATGAACATCTTACCTCGAAGAGTTGAAGACTTTCTGACACAGGACGGTCTCTCCATGGTGAGGGCTGTGGATTGAAACCTTTCATTTCATCAGCTGTTTGGTGGCAAACGTAAGCTAAACCTTTTTCTATTAGCTGTACGGCCCAGACGTATAGCTGGTCAAAGTAGTCAGATGAGTGGGTGATTTTGTATGGAGAATATCCTAATGATGACATCAATAATTTATTGATACTTCGAACAGAAGGTTGCAGAAAACTTTGAGAAAAGTCGAAGGATTTGTTATTGCAGTAAATCCAGCATATTGTTACAAACCTCCCTGAATTACACAGTTCTGGTTTTCCAACCTTGTATAGAGATTATTTAAGAGACGGGCACTTTGCAACTTGCCGTTAGTTTTTAGATTGGGTTTAGGTAGCAGTGAGTTGTTTTTGGAAATGTGAAAAGCATTATTATATGAGGAAAAAATGAGTAAAATTCAAAAACACATCTTAAACAAAATAAAAATATGTGAAAGCTCTTTGAAAAAATTGCATTTAAATAAAGCATTTTTTCAAAGCATAGTTTCAAATAGTCTCTCTTACCTAGCCAGGTAACCATATCCTTAATGCCAGTGAAAAATTTCTCCTCTTCTTTTTCAGGATTGGTATCATCATAACGTAGGAAACAAATACCATTGTTTGCTGCTGCATACCCAAAATTTATATTGATGGCTTTTGCGTGGCCTATATGCAGAATACCATTAGGTTCGGGAGGAAATCTCGTTCGAACCTGGAAAGAAAGTTAAAGCAAAATGGAATACTTCAACATATATTAGCACACCTGTCCTTTGGTGATTTTAAGATGATCTTGCAGTAAATTTTGAGTATTTTTAGTCATCACATAGCCTTCTGTTTTGAAGTTATCTCCGGGAGCATGAAAACTGACTTTTTTCATAACATCCAATATTGTGAGACTCTGATCTAGGATAAAGATATTTTTTATTTCATTATTTTCTTAAAAAAAGGCAATAATCTGTATATATAAAAATGGATGTTGTTTTATTTCCAAGGCACTCTATGGTTTTTTTTCTTTGTCAAAAACGGCAAAAATTCATTAGGCAATTTTTGTTTTCAAATTTGACTACACCACTGGATTCGTAGTCGTTATAAATGAAAATCATCAAAATTTCATAAAAAAATATTGGTTGACAACGAAGTTACAACAACTTTAATTTTGGAAACAAAGTATTTTATTATAATTTGTATTTAGATTATAGACATATTTAAAATCTGGCAACACTGCCGATACAAAGTAGAACACTAGTGAATTTGTACAGCGAAAATCCGAATCAATAGCTCATTCCGTTCTACAGTCATAACTCCTGAAAGTATGGTAATGTGAGGGATTTGTGGTGTACTAAATCACAGCCTACTATTGATTTAGTACTATACCTATGCCTAATGTATTAGTTCAGCTTTCCTCAAATTATTGATACCTTCTCTAAAAGCTTGTTTTAGTTGGTTTTGCAGAATTTAAAAGGAACATTTTTTGTCCTGCTTTCTGTTTTATTATTGAATAAATAATTTTGATACTTTAAAACTTGATTCGGTTCATTTCGTTTTTATCGGCTATGGAAGACTGCATAACTTGAAATGAATTTTAATTTACTGTTATTTTCGAATACCCTTATAACCTAAACTTAAATAAATGATTTTGAGGGAATATAATTCACAAATCCAGTGGCGTAGTCAGATTTTTATTACAAAATCGCTTCCACCACAAATCGCTTACATTACCATAATTTCAGGAGTTATAACTGTAGAACGGAATGAGCTATTGACTTCGGATTTTCGCTGTACAAATTCACTGGTGTTCTACTTTGTATCGGCAGTGTTGCCAGATTTTAAATATGTCTATAATCTAAATAAAAATTATAATCAAATACTTTGTTTCCAAAATTGAAGTTGTTGTAACTTTGTAGTTAACCAATATTTTTTTATGAAATTTTTATGGTTTTCATTTATAACGACTTCGAATCCAGTGGTGTATTCAAATTTGGA
Source organism: Gonioctena quinquepunctata (assembly GCA_018342105.1). Classification (NCBI taxonomy): domain Eukaryota; kingdom Metazoa; phylum Arthropoda; class Insecta; order Coleoptera; family Chrysomelidae; genus Gonioctena; species Gonioctena quinquepunctata. The sequence continues at coordinate 136,277 of JAFIRS010001339.1, read as the reverse complement.
AACAAAAATTTCCTAATAAACTTTTGCCGTTTTTGACAAAGAAAAAAATCAAAGAGTGCCTTGGAAATGAAACTAAAATTATGAAAGATACAGTTTTTAAAACATTTTTTTTGAGAATGACTGAAAAATGCGTATTCTACAGGGGTGGTTCCATTTTAAATGGGTCACACTGTATATCTATGAGATTGATAAACTCCGAGACCGTTTGACAGATCACCATCAAAGTTGGCACAATTATCATTTTCATGGAGAAGGTTTATATAGATGTGGAAGAAAATAAACAGAATATTGGATTCACAATGGGCTTTAACGATAGCCAGTCGACGAGCACAAAACATAACAAATATACGCAATGGATAATCAAGTATTCAACTAGACCACTTTAGAACGTTTCCCCTTCAAGCGATACACAATTTACTTTTCAGTCTTCTCAGTTTCAATCACACTTCTGAGTTGCAAACGTAAGCCCATAACAATTAAAAATAAAATAATTTCTCGCGATTTCTATAATGTATGGGAAGGAAGAAAAGATACAAATTTTAAAGTGGTATTTTTGGGGTCACTCGATTCAAGAAATAGATGTGTGTGCCGCTGTCGAAGCTAGAGAACCGTGTAAGAGCCGACAAATTGGTGACCCAATTAATATGAATGAATTGAAAAGGAATGTTATAATAATTATTATAACCATTGTTATAATAATTATTATTTATTTTATTTCATATTGTAAGAGATACAAGAAAAATAAATCCAGGTAAATCAAACAAAAGAAAAGATGTCAACAAAGAAATTCAAGTCATTTACAAAAATCTGCAAGATTGTATGGTTCCAGTTGGACCAACATTTTCTTTATTTCCACCTTGAAGGTTTTTTCACATTTTATAGATTTGGCAGAATGTTGAAGAATTTCACACATGTATATTGAGGGCATTTTTCTGTTAAGGTTAGCCGATGTATAGGGTATTTTATATTCATTGTTCTTGTGTTATTTATATGCTTTTGTTTGGATAATGAGCCAAATCTTTTTTTTTTGAAAAATAAAAATATATATATATATATATATATATATATATATATATATATATGTATATATATATATATATATATATAGAAATTATATATATTTAAACTTTCTCTCATTCGGGGGTATCTTCAGTAAAATTTATTAAAAACATTAAAAACATTTGAATCTGAAAATAAGATATTGGTTTGGATAACATCATATGTAGAAAGTTAGGTTGTGTCTGAAAATAACTTTAATTACCTTTTGGGTTACATACCTTGGTTTTACCATGCTTGTGTTTTGTTACCAACATTAGTTGGATTTCGGGGCGGTGTTAAATTTTGTTGTACCAATGTTTTAACAGAAAACTTTCGATATTTTGTGCTTTGTTGTTTTGTCAATTGTCATTAAAAGCGCCTGAACGACGTAGTGTGGAACTATTTATAGTTATTTTGTTTGTTGTTGGTAGGCCCGTAGTACTCTCCGCTGGGATGGTGTAGTGTACGTGTGTGGGGGTGATATGGGTGAACTGAATAATGATTTGTTTCAGCTGGGATTTATATATATATATATATATATATATATATATACGCCAAAAAATTTGGTTGAGGTTCCTGCTCTAGCTAGCTAAAAGTGGGGACAAACCAATGTAGAGTGGTCTAGTTGAATACTTGATTATCCATTGCTTATATCAGTTATATTTTGTGCTGGTCGACTGGCTACAGAAGCTATCGTTCAAGCCCATTGTAAATCCTATTTAACTTAAACTCTCCACTAGATGGCGCTGCATGCCATCAACTTCTATTCCCTTTCATCCGAGCGCTATGAAAATTGGTATACACAGATATTTGAACACAGAGAATATTTTTGTGCTATGCATTTTGCTATAACACGCATAATGGGGTAACAGGTTAATGGGATAAGGGTTAACGGGAAGCGGGCAATGTCACAGGTATAACATAGATGGAACAACACAAAGAAAAGCATAGGAAAAAGCTCTAAATTGTACTCAATATTTGTTCATTAATCCATACCAATAACTGGTTCGATTTCCTGGACTTCTGGCTTCCGCTTGACTTCACTTTTTACAGGCTTGGAGGACTTTTTATCATTTTTAGAAACTGGAGCGAGATCAGCCTCTACTTTTGGACCCAGTAAATCGAAAACCTTGAAGAGTATAGCTTTAATATTGAAAGCGTAAAGAAACTCGGACACTTACTTGTACGTCAATTTCATTTTTGACAGCTTTGCCATCTGCCCAAGGTAATTCGCTTCTCACTTTCTGCATAAGGGGACCAGTGTTGAATCGATAGCGGTTTTTCAATAGCTCTTCTTTGTTATGAGTAATTTGTTTTTCCACAGCTTTTTCAATTTCTTCTGGGGTTATCACTATTCCCACCCCACAAAACTTCTCGAATGAATCTGTGTTGATTTCATTTATGTGTGAGAGAGCAAATTCTATAGCTTTATCAACACGCACTGTAGTATCAAGCTTTTTTGTGGCTATATATTTTACTAAGAGGGGTAAGTGGTGGGATATTTGAGGTTTTATTTTGGTTCCCAAATGATACAGAAGAATTCCGGTCGCTTCAGAAAATTTCACAGCTCTTACCTATGAAGCAGTATGGAAGTATTTAAGAAATTTGGCAATAAATATACTTACTTCATTTAAAATATTGAGCAGGGTTTTGCTAACTGCTGCATTCTTCAGAGTCTCTTTTGCTTTTTGTTCGCTCAGCCCCAAGCTCATGAAAGCCTTTATCGTTGCCTCATTACTTTGTGCCATATTTCGAAATGTTTTGCCACTTATGCGGCCTTTCTAATTTCTAACCTCTTATCGCACATATCACATCACCCACTACCATAAACCACCACGTGTCAACATGTGTCAAATTGACAACTCCGTCAACTCACATATCCTTTACATGCGTTTTATTGTGAGCTACCCCGATATACAGGTGGGGTGTGTTTGGATAGTTATAGCATTGTTCAAAACAATGGTTTTAGTTATGTGGTTTCAGCTCTACGGATTTGATTTATAGAGGTATAATCGAATGAATCCGTATGGAAATGAGATGTTCGTAATCTGTCAATCTCATTTCTATGGAGGTATTTCTAATTGTTCCCACCCAAATCACAATCAAACGCATCCTTGCGTTCGGATCTTCCACTCTTATTGCTCCATGTGTAGTTCGCTTATTTCATTAGGTGAAGGCCTTATACTTAGATCATATATGCTACGCACCGCATCGGCATCGTCAAGTAGTTCCGCACATGTTGCCAACTCAAAAAAAAACTTCAAAAGTTCTACCTTTCCAATGACAATTGTTCGACTTTGGCAATTTGATATACGAAATCAATTACTTTTGGTCATGAAGCGCTTTCATATTTCTCATATCAAATGTGTCATTCTTAGAGATTTTGTCTAAAAATGTGAACAGTTGGTAGCGCAAAACATATTTTGGGAAAAAATGATTGAATCAGAGAATACACAACACATTTGAACTGATGACAGTGATGACAACGGAAGTCAAGCGATAAAAGAAAGAAGTGGCGTTCTTCTTCGTTGAGGTTCAAATGGCATCGTGACAGATGACAGTCGATAATTGGGACAGGCACCAACACTTGAGACAGAAAATTCCCTATTAATATAACTTTTTTATATACAAAAATATAAAAACTTTGGGACAAAAAATTATTGATCCAGTATATTCAGTTTTCTCTATACAACCCTCATGAAATTATTACAATTGGAGAGGCAGAAGTTTTCGAAGTTGGCAACTTGTGCGAGCGAAACTCCCCTATGTTTGGTATTAGAGATTGTCAAATTGTTTTTAACCGCTTTCTTAGTTGTTTGAACAACACTCAGAAGTTAATGAAAACTTGTACGAGTTAAGATCACGGGAGCCTTACCTTTTATAGTGGGATCCGAAAGCACCCTTGGGGCCTTGAAAAAATTTACATTTACAGGAATTCTAGCCAATTGGTAAGTGGTGAAGAGGAAAACTTGAACTTACTTGAAAAAGATATGTTGGACTGGAAATAAGTTCAATATTTCTCCAATAGATTGTGTTGTGCTATGGTGTATTTGAGTGCAGTACGGATTAAATAAACAAACCAAACGATTTGACATAGTAGACAAAAAACTCGAACTTCGATAGATAGTAATAGAAATAAAAGTGAATATATTGCTTGTAGTGTGATTGAATTCTGGTGTAATAAAAAAAAAATATGAACAAAGTTACCGAAAACGTATAGTAACTTTTGCATGTCAAACCCGTTTCTGTCATGATACGCAAGGCTTTAATTTTGTATGAATATTCAGTTTTTATTATTATTATTATTGTTTTGATTGTAAGAGTTTTATTTACAGAGCTTTAAATTTGTTTTTGTTGGTTTTTACAGACCTTTGTTTTCATTATTTGTTTTGGTTTCATCGCTAAGGGTGGTTCTTACAGAACTTAAAACTTTTCATTCATGTGTCACTACGTATTAACAAAGATTATTGTTCTACCTACTCTTTGGTATTATGTTATGGTCAATAATAAATTGATTCATCTAGAGGTCATAACTTGCACTACAATCATAGAAATTGAGTTTTATAAATTTTCCGTTAGGTGGAACTAGCGGTAGATTTTTAGTAGAATTGTTGGTGGTATCACAGCATAGCATACGAAATGCTGTGGTGGTATCATAGACAAATTAAAAATAATTTAGTTTCTTTATGGGTGGTATTTAGTAGATTTTGGTAGTCTGTGTTTCGAATGTTGGTACAATACACTCATTCGAAAACGGTAACCTTGTTCGTTGTCACTTGTCACTGTCATTAATCATCCGTAGATTGCGCGAAGGTTGCTGCTCGCAGTCGATTTGTTGCATAAGAATTGCCCCAAAAGAAAAAGTACAAAAAGGGACATGATGAAACCAGCTAATGTTTCTGGCTACTTCAGGGCCGTTAGCCAAGTTGTGGGTAACCAACTTAACACGGGAAAACAAATTGCCGTACTACCAAAAAAGTCCACTGTGCAGATTCCATATTCGGGAACAACACCTCTGGCACTCAATAAAGCTCTACCAAACGGAAATGTGGCCATCTCGTGCGGCCCAGCTGTTTCTAGCCAAGTAAGATGGGCTCATACTGATATAACAGTTCCAGACTGGACCAATTACCGCAAAGAAGGTACCAAGAACCCAGAAGCGAAATCTTCTGATTCCGAAGATTCCAGAAAGAACTTCACGTATCTGATGGCCGGAGCCTTGAGTGTCGGTGGTGCTTACGGAGCAAAGTCTGTAGTTACCCACTTCGTTAGTTCCATGAGCGCTTCTGCTGATGTCTTGGCCTTGGCTAAGATCGAGATCAAACTGGCTGATATTCCAGAAGGCAAATCAGTTACTTTCAAATGGAGAGGTAAGAGGTTGATCTATAATTGTTTTCCCTTGAAGTGAGGAACGTTGATACCCCTCCCCCAACAAAATAGAGTATTTATTTTCTATAAAAAATCCACTTTATATAATATCTGTCAAATAATGTTTTTTATACTGTAGATTGTAGGGAAGTCGATGTGGCTCTTCAGTCTTTCCATACCTCGACCTATAAGATCTTTTGTACATTACCCTTCATCTAGTCAAGACCTGGAATTCCGAGACTCCTTGCGAAACGTATCAGTTTCCTGGGAGCTAAGTCCCTGATATCGGGGAACTTAAACTATTGCAAAACAGCTCTAGGCAGTCGTGAAGCACATGTTCTGCAGTTTCAGCGAAGTTCTTGCAGTAACGGCACTGTTCACTGTCTGATCTATCAATTTTTTTGAGGTCAATACCTCGGAACAATGTCTGGTGAGCAGTCCCATTACCAGTTTCAAGTCTTTCTTGTCCAACTCGAGAAGCTGTTTAGCTTTCTTTGGCGATGGGCTCAGAAGCCTTTTCGCTTGTCTTTGCCCTGGAACCTTATTCTAGTGGGTTTTAATTTGGTCAGCTTCCCAGCGCCGAAACCCTTCCTTGATGTGGGCTTTGGAAAGACTACAGGGAAAATTGAGTGTGCCCCTTCCTTGGCAAGGCTGTCCGCTTCTTCATTGCCTTTGATTCCCTTGTGACCTGTCACCCACATCAGAGTAATGTTCATACCCAGTTGTCTTAGGGAGAGTTTGCAGTTCCAAGTCAGTCTAGACTTGCTGCTTGGCTGTCTGATAGGATATAGATCTTTGCCCCCCTGGAGCCTCTTTCAAGGCATTCTTGGGCGCACATTTCTATAGCAAGGGTTTTTGCTTGAAAAATTGTTGGGGCTTTGCCTAGGGGTTAGGATATAGATCTTTGCCCCCCTGGAGCCTCTTTCAAGGCATTCTTGGGCGCACATTTCTATAGCATGGATTTTTGCTTGAAAAATTGTTGGGGCTTAGCCTAGGGGTTTTGAGAGCCCTTTCGTCCATCTTGGAACCATCAGTATACCATACTGATGCATTCCTTTCTAGATGAGGCCTGTTCGTTGTGAATATATGGTGGTTGTTTATGACCACTTCATAATTCACTTCAAGTCGTGCCTAGCTGGCATAGTATCTGATGGCTTGTACCTGGATTCTAGAGGAATATTTTCTAAGATTCTTCAGATGTCCAATCAGATTTCCAGCTTTCAAGATTGATGCCTGGTGAAGTATGAAGGCACTCTTTGCCACAAGTGCATTGGTGGAAGGTTCAGCATTACCTCTAATGCTGCAGTGGGGTACGTGAATATTGCCCCTGTGATTCCCAGACAGGCTAACGGCTGCACTTTCTGCAGCTTGATTTGTGCCGAGTACCATGGGTTTGATATAACCAGTATATCATTTTCGGCTTCAACCCCCATATCTTGCCAAAAACTCTGCGGCACGTCCAGGTGTTTAACTTCCTTGGAAAAAGATAGCTGAGTTCCATTCAGGGTTGGGGCTTTCAGTTCGTACTTTCGCCTCTTTGTGAATGGAACCAGCACTGTTTTGCTAGGATTTACATTTAGTCCCTCCTTTGCACACCAGCTTCTGATTATGTTTAGGGCTGTCTGCATGTGATTGGATATTATCCCATCATGTTTGCCCCTTATAGTGACGACCAGGTTATCGGCGTAACCTTGAGTCTTAATTCCAGTTTCATGTAGCTTCATTATCAGATTATTCTCGGTCAGTGAACACAGCAAAGACGATAGAAGGAACAACCTGTTAGCAGCAGATACAATGATTCTGTTTTTCAGCAGATACAATGATTCTGTTTTTCAGCATTGCATGTATCCATCTGATCTGCTTATTATACTGACTCCAGAAAATAATCATATTTAGCAAAAATTCTAGTGATCATTGTGCCTTCATCATTCATTATAAATCTTGCACCAAGGTTGAAAAGTGAACAAAGCTTAATAATGATTCTTCAGTCTTAAACAAAAATTAAATGAGATCTCTGCAACATTGAAAAACAATGTTGCATCCATAAAAAATCTTGATGTTGCATTCTTATTTTCATTTGTCATTGTACCCTCAAAAAATCGTTAAATGTCCATTAGCATCACTCATCAACACATGTCAATCCAGGTTTGCCATTTGTAAAAGCAGGTCCTTACACAAGCATATTCTTCTGTTAAAAATATATAACAGATATGTATTTTTTTCATTTTTAGTCTTTATGCAATCCTTCATAAAATAACATACTTTTTTTTTAGGTAAACCACTTTTTATCCGTCATAGATCAGCCTCTGAGATCCAAGCAGAACAGGGTGTGGCAGTATCTTCGCTTCGTGATCCACAACACGATAACGACAGGGTTCAGAACCCTGAATGGCTTGTAGTACTTGGAGTGTGTACCCACCTGGGATGTGTGCCCATCGCCAATGCTGGTGATTTCGGGGGCTATTACTGCCCTTGCCACGGCTCTCATTATGATGCTTCAGGTCGTATCCGAAAAGGACCAGCGCCCCTGAATCTGGAAGTACCAGAGTACTCCTTCCCAAATGAGGGTTTGTTGATTGTCGGTTGAAGCGGAATTGTATTAGTTTCCATATGATTATCAAGTTGAATTTGATGAAAACAGTACATAGAGTAAGATCAAACGAATTCCGCAATTTAATCTTTGGTTATTGATTTGAGGCAAGAATACACAACCAAGTGAATGGTCTTCAAGTAATCCTGTTCAACTTGATATAAATAAATTTATTTATTATTAGAATTATACCATCAATGTGATTTTTAATAACTATTAGACAATTCCAATTTGTTCCAGATTGTATATATTCCATCATTAAATCTGTAAAAGGCTTAAATGTTTTTCATTGATTAATATCATTTCTATTCTGAGCTATTTGGAGTATCAAATTTGGGTTAAAATGACGAATGGTTTTAATAATACTTTGAAGTTGAACTTGATATAAAAATCAAACAAAGTAGCATATTTGAATTTATTAGGTTATATAAAAATAAATTAAAACTATTTTTTTGGCATGAAAGCAAAAGCAACATTGACACACATTTTTCCCAACTATTTAGTTACATAATCCTAAATGGACGGTTAACAAAAATATCAAGACAAAAACATAATTGGGATATCCTGTTTTTGAAAAACATTTAATACAGACTAATTTCAACATTTTCAGTTTTAAGTTCAATTCTCAATCTTTTTTGAAGATATATTTGCATTGATCCTTGGTACATTTTGATTTGTGCTTGGACACTTTCACTAAGGGGAGAAGTTGGGGAAATCTTTAGAAAGAACTAAGGTGCACAAGTTGAAATAAAGAATACTTTGTTTAACATATTATTTAATGACAAAACAGTTCAATAGTTGCTGCCAGTTAGTCGATTATTTCATCTGAATCTAGCTTCATAAGTGTTTCTTTTTCAGTAGCCTCAAGCATAAAAGATTCAAGGTTCTCATTAGATGCTGTTAAATTACATTCATTTAACATAGAAAAACTCCTCTCACAAGCTACTTATGTGAATGAGAGGCTAGATATTACGTATGTTTTTTATATATTATTGCCTGTCTTGACTTTGAGAAATTGACGTGTATTGGCCTGCACCAAAATGTATTTTATGAATTGTAAGTGTATTTATGTATATATTCAGTAGTTTCCTATAGTTCTGACTGTGGCGTTGCATGCTCAAGTATTATAGTATTATTTTTTTGTTTCTTATCCTACCACTTTGTCAATAAGAGTTACCATTCTTCAGACAATAAAGTAATTTTGATTGATTGATTGATAGACATGTATTTATATGCTAAGTAAATTTTCAGCAGTTGTACTTTCATCAAAATCAATCAAGCGTTCATTTCATTTAACTAGCTGGTATCGGAAGGGGTTCTTATGAATCAAAAATTATGTTGTGAACATGTATGAGAAATTCCATCAGAAATCACATCATCATAAGCGGAATCATCTGACATTTTTTTCTGCTTCCTTAATATTTTTTCTGGAAGAGTGAAATGGTTAGGTTAGGTTCTTTTCAAGTGGGGCGATAACCCCCTTCTACTGCGACCTTCTCAGATCTATTGTGGCTTGATCCTAATTAAATTAGAGTTCACCTTCAAGTCCCGCTCTTCTGACGAAGTCGATGATGATCCTTGGTGATACCTTTTCCAGGTCTTTGGGCTCTAGCTGCCCGTAATCCATACGGTAGAATCTTGTGGAATGGTACTTCTGGATAATAGTCCTCTACTCTAGTTCTATTAACTCTGTGTTAACATTGCCACCAAATTTCTCAGCAGCTTTCTTGCTGGCATTAAAATCTCTTGAACATTTTTGAGTTCTTGCAGTGTTATGGAAACCGTATTATTACCTTTTAATCTCTCTTGTTTGCAAATATTTACATAATGAATTTGTTAGCTACTTACTTGTTGGGAATCCCTTCATTCAATACGAGTGTGAAGCACTGAAATAAAATTATATTGTACTGACTGGAATGCTCGTCAAGCTGCGCGAATGGATTACTCATGGGCCGCGCCATTTTTGTTTCGTGCCTCTTTGCAGTGGCGGAGCAATTGGGGTTAAGCTGATTGTGAATTGATAGTTCATAAAGTTCAGGTTGTGAAGTGAACATTGAAAATCATTCATTGTCCACAAACATAACACAGTTTTACAGTCTCTTATAAAGCACGACATAATTCCAACAAAAACACAGACAAAAATACACAACGAATTCAACAAAACAATAGATAACTGGTTAACCACACTGTATACCAATGACGTGTTTACAAACAAAAGATAGGAAATTAATAACAGGTTTCATATAGTACGTCCAGTTGAATATCTCTCTCGCACCCTCATACATAACCAATTAAGTATTTCTTTGCTGAGTTTCATGTGCCTCCTTTCATCTGCTCCAAGGGTTGTCACTTTATATGGATGCGCAATGGAACTAAGAGCATTCCAGTCAGTATAATATAATTTTATTTCAGTGGTGTGAAGTTATCCCCAACCACCCCACCCCGAAGGTGGGGGTGTAATTGGGGTGAAAATGGGAAAAAATCGAATTTCCATTCAAACGGCAGAGTAAAGTTTTTTTGTTTGCACAATAGAAATCAGGAGGTTGAAATACATAGCACATTATATACGAAATCATTTGTTGGCCCATCGGAGGGTGTGTATTGGGGGTGGAAATGTCGAAAAAAAATATTCAGTTTAAACGGCAGTGTAGAGTTTTTTAGCTTGCAGAATCGAGGTTGAAATACAGAGCACCAATATATGGAATCATTTGTTGCTCCCTCAAAGGGTGAGTATTTGGGGGTGGAAATTAAAAACAAAAATCAATATTCAGTTTAAACGTCAGTGTAGAGTTTTTTAACTTGCCGAATGGAATTCAGGAGGTTGAAATAATACCTTTCTGAAAAATATTACCCTAAAAGAAATTATTTGAAATTACGAGGGTGCTGTCGAAAATCAGCGAATAGAAGTTTTGATGCTCTTAGGTTACGCCGATCGTAAAAAAAGTATGGCAGAAGTTTGTGACATCTTTAATGAAAAATAGCCTGATCGAGAACCAATAAGCAAATCGACGGTAAGCTAAATATTACATTAATTTAATGAGATTGGCAATGTTAAGGATAATCCTGAGAGTAGCAGGCCTACCGTTGCCGAAGACACTCAATTGAATGTATTACTTGGAATTGAAGAAAATCCTCATTGTTCAATTACAACTTTATCTGACGACAATGAGGGAAAAGCCAAATTACATCCATATAAAGTTAAACTTATACATGAACTTAATGAAGATGACTTCGATCGACGCATGGAGTTTTGTGAAATTATGCAAGAAGTGTGTAATCAAAATAATGGCTTTGAATTTAATGTCTTATTTTCTGACGAATCAACTTTTTGTATAAACGGTACCGTGAATATGCAATTGTCGTTATTGGGCAACAGAAAATCCCAATTGGACGATGGAAGCTTATACCCAATATCCCCAAAAAGTAACTGTGTGGGCTGGGATTCTTAGGACCATATTTTTTTTATGGTACTGTGAGGGGTGAAAATTATTTGGGAATTGATTGGTTGAAAATATGAACAGGATGTTCATAAAATCAGATGTGGAACCATCTGCGACTGAAAGATAAACTTTAGTCACTATCTTTCCTCGTCAAGATAACCTCTGAATAAAAATGCAAATTTTCAGTTACAGATTTTTTCTTTTAGTTAGGGTCTTTTCAGAATATCTATCAGATGTAGTTCAATGTCCAGCGTGGCTTTAGCCGGAAAAGTAGTTGTTTTCTGTTAGACGTTCACAAAAAATAAATTCATTTATCGTGGATTTTTCAATTCACAGAAAAATCTTTCTAGTCAATATTCAATTGAGAATGTTTCCCTTTTCAATATTTGGGAATGTTTCAAACTTGCGTAGTTCTATATTTAAGTGTAAGATTTCCAGACATTAATCAACCTGGTCGAATAGTTTCTATTATTTGGTTCCATCAGGATGGAGCAGGTCCACATTATGCTCGAGTGGTTAAAGATTTAACTCCCATGGACTTTTTTCTCCAGGGTTACTTAAAAAGTAAAGTGGACACAAATCGACCTACCAATTTGGAAGACCTTAAAAAGAGAATTCAAACTGAAATTCAACGAATTACACCAGATGTCAAACGTAACCCAAGAATTCATCAGACGTCTTGGATATTGTCAACTAACCCAAGGAACTCAGTTCGAGCATTTGTTGAACATTTGTTATTTGTTTATTTTTACCACTTATGATATCTTCATTGCAAAATAAATAATTGAATGAATGTTAATGCACACTTTATGAACGCACTGTATATTCTAACTGAAGGCATGTAAAAGGGTTTTTGCCTGTTTGTATTGCAGTAAAAAAAAAAATAGATTAAATAAATAAAATACATAAAATAACAGAAATAAATAAATAAAATAAACAAAATAAATAAAATAAATACAATAAATACAATAAATAAAATAAATAAATAAAACAAATAAAATAAATAAAATAAATAAAATAAATAAAATAAATAAAGTAAATAAAATAAATACATTAAATAAATCAAATAAATGAAAGCAAATACAACATTTAATAACTGAATGAATTTTGTTTTTCGCTATAAAATTGATAAAACGTTACCTCTCACCTCCTTCAAATAGTTATGACATACATTTTCGGCAGAGTGGTGATTGTCAACAAAGTTTTTCTGAAAGAGCATGTAATTTCCTATAAATTGCTCAATTAAAATCAATTTCCGCGATAACGGTAGAACATTATTGTTTTATTAATGATAATTAATTTAATTAAAAATACTTCCGGCAAGAAAAACTTCGTCACACCGGGCTCATTTTGTTCCTATGGTTTTCTACAGTCAATTTTCGAGGGTAATACCATATGTCCTAGGGGTTTTATTGCTTGTTTTTTTTTTCGAAAAAGCATTTTGCCTGGAAATTTTACTGAGCGCGATTTGCGGTCTTATTATCTTTGATAATAAGGCCGCAAATTGCACGAGTTAAATTTCCTAGAGGCAAAACGCTTGAGGGAAAATTGCGATTAAATCCTCTAGCACGAATGATATTTGATGAGAATATTTTCCGAATCACATTTGAAACTGGATAAAATTATATTTAAATTTTTAACGGGGAAAATTACTCCTGGATACGGAATCGAGAAAAAAAAAGTTTTGACAATGGTCGGATTCGAACCCCGGTCGCTTTTTTCGTGGCCTGCTCCTTAGCTAACTAGGCTTTGATATAAGTATAATTTTGAATGCTTGTTGACTGCATATGCATATACTAATTGAGTTTTGTGTGATTTGAGTTATTTTGAGATTTTTATGAAGTTGTTAGTGGTTTTACAATTCTTCATGAAATATTTCTAGCTCCGCGTGATAGTCTGGTTACCTACCCACTACTCCATAACACCCATTGATTGTATGAGAATATGGGAGTTTGTGATTCACAGCCACAGCCTTACTTGGCTCATTTAACAGTCTGAAAAATGTATATATTTGAATTCCAATATCAAATCACTGTATGTAGTCTATACAAGAATTGAATTATATATAATATATGAATTGAATACGTTGACATATAATGACAGGTGACAGGGCATAAAGTGGTGTTATCGAAAAACAATATCGAATCTACGAGTGGTTTTATCGAAAAACAATATCGAATTACCAGTGGTTTTATCAGTATAAAACAGTGAGAAGACGTTTAATCACTATAAAACTGATCTGATTGGTTCTCCGTTTGAAATTTCGGCCATTTGATTGGCTCAAAAATAACGAGGGAAATAGTCACTAGAATTTTTCGAATCCGCGATGACGGTACTTTCGATGTCACGGGCTCCCGGACTATATAGTCATCAGGGTAGGCGGGTTGTACCTTGATTCCATCTTGGAGATTAGTCGCGGGTTTAGATAACTTGAGCTGATTAGATTTGACAATGTTACTTAATTGGGCCCATTTTGTCTTATCAAAAATGGTTAAGGACGTGACGTATTGTTTGATTTTATCAGGTTCATTATAATTAATTGGATTTGAGTTATTTGCACCTGAATTTAGAATAGCTTGGCAACTAGAATTTTGGGAGTCGCACTCAAAAAAGTGGGTTTAAACTCTGGCCTATTTCTGAATATCTAGTTTAGAGGCGTTTTGAACGTCTATTATCTGGTGAAGTAACTGATCTTATCTACATTTTACGTACAGTTGGATTTGTACTAACGATTTGTTTGCCTTTCGGGATAGGGGGAGCCGGACAACTTTATTTTTAGTCCTTTTTTCTTATGGACCGTTCTCGATTTTTTCGTTTAAACCCTTATTACACTATGCCTTTTTCGTGCCTATTTTTGTGCTTATTTTCATGGCTATTTGTTGGCTGAATTTCCCCAAATAACTGGCACTATTACACCGTGCCTTTTTGATGATTGTTTCAGGCGCTAATTTCAGAGCTGCAAACCTAAGGAAAATTGACATTTACCTTAAATGATTGAGTAATTTAGTATACCTGGACTATTTGTTTCAACTTTTGCTTTACCTGGCACACGATTTTTTCTTCATTTCTGTCACACTGAACAAAACGAAAACTATGTGATTAATTTCATCTATTTGTTGGTTGGTGTGTTGGCAAACTTGACATTTCCACAAACGTCCTTGAAATCCCCTCGATTCAGGCGGAAAAAATAGAACCAGTCGTATTTATTTTCACGCCTGAAACAATCAACAAAATAGCCACGCGCGCATGCGTATTTGTTTAAAATTTCAGCCACGGGCAGTCAGGCAGACAAATAGGCACGAAAAAGGCATAGTGTAATAAGGGTTTTACTCTTTGAAACAGGAATTTTGAATAAATCATCACCAAGTAATTGGAAGATCTACCTTCGGAAGAGGGGAGATTATGTGGTGATTCTGCTGTACAATACTGCTTCAGAATTAATATTGGGGGTTTATTCAGTATATATATATATATATATATATATATATATATAGCACAGAAAACGTTGTTTTCATTGTGAGAATCTGTCAACCAATTTTCAGTGAACAAAAAAAATTATCCAAAAGTTTATGATACCCTCACTGCAATGGAATTATTAATCCAATGCCCCTTGACAATTGACCAAACAATCACCATAGTAACGCATGACATGCTCAGAAACTTCATTACGTGTGACACCCATTTGTAGAAGTCACTAGAATGTTTCTCACATCATTCATTATTCTGACATGGTGAGTGGCAAAGAGTTTCGATCTAACTTGAAGAAGCCCCTGCCAGGGGCCAAGCAAACCAAAGGATGTCGTCTGGTGCCTGCTTTTACCATACAAGCCCTGCAGAAAGGTACCTGTGTGGCACCTCCTCCGAAATGTAATGCTTACAAGGAGACTCCCCCGAAGCCATCCAAGTTTAGGATGAATTATATGCGGGGAAATTTGCCCATTGGGAGGGAAGCCAAAGGAGGAAAGGTTTCATGGAAGGTAAGTGGGAGAGGTAAATATTCCTATATAATCATAAAAGCACTTTTGTAATGCTGATCACCTCAGCTTGATTGATCCCTGATTTTAAGGATTTGTTCAACGTATTTATTCTCTTTTCTGAACAGATAAAATTAAAGTAAACATAATGGGGTGCTAGAGATTATTTATTTAGTTTTGAATTATTGGTAAATTTGCCGTATTTGGCAGATTTTTGAGGTCTTCACCTGCGCGGGAAATGAAAAGAGAATAACCAGAAAGAGAAATATACAGCTCAAAGTGCAAACTAATTTGCAACAATAGACCTTCTAGGACCGAGACGATAAACACCCGACGATCAGTCTGAAAAGTTAGCCCCCTCCATTTCTATTTTTGAGAGAGCGCAACCAAGATCAGAGGCCACAACTCGTTTGTTGTACTATACGTATTTCTGATTTGAATTTGCAATCAAAACTTTGTCCTCTGGAATTATTACCCTCCTGTCAGTAAGGCTAAATTTTGTTCCTTTTTATTACAAGCTTTTATTTAGTTTCACCTGTCCCGATGTGTGAATCAAATCTTATAAGTTAAATTTGACTCACTTCTAGTTGTCCGATTTACGATAAATTTGGCAGGTGTTCATAGTTCCCGTGACAATGCATTTGTTAGAGAGAAACACAAAATGGCGGACAAGATTTGTGTTTATGGTCCGATTCGATTCAAAATTGGTATGTGGGGGTTTTCGAGGTAGAATTTTTTTTGTCAAAATTCATAAATCAAAATGGCGGCTCCAAAATGGCCGATGATCTCTGTTAATTATGGTCCGATTCGATTCAAAATTGGTATGTGGGGGTTTTTAAGGTCGAAGATTATG
Organism: Gonioctena quinquepunctata; assembly: GCA_018342105.1. NCBI lineage: Eukaryota > Metazoa > Arthropoda > Insecta > Coleoptera > Chrysomelidae > Gonioctena > Gonioctena quinquepunctata. Next base: position 120,014 of record JAFIRS010001339.1, on the reverse strand, counting down.
AATTTTTTATCAAAATTCATAAAATTAAAATGGCGGACGATCTCTGTGATTATGATCCGATTCTATTCAAAATTGGTATGTCGGGTTTTCGGGGTCGAATAGGAATTTTTTATCAAAATTCATAATTAAATGGCGGACGATTTTGTAATTATGGCCGATTCTATTCAAAATTGGTATGTGGAGATTTTTGGGGTCGGAGATTAGGAATTTATTGTCAAAATTAATAAATTTAAGAGGGCGGCTCCAATATGGTGGACGTATTTTCTGTTTATGGACCGTTTCTATTCAAAATTGGTATGTTGGGGTTTTTGGGGTCGGAGATTATGAATTTAGTCGAAGATATTGATTTTTTGTCAAAATTCATAAATTGAAGATGACAGCTCTAGGATGGCGGACGAGTTAATCTTAAGATGGTCTCCTCATTGAAGAACTAGATAGCTCAAACTTACAGGCAAAAGGCCTGATAATAACGATGCTTAAAAAAATGCATATATTTAAGGCGTACTTACTAAAAATAAAATAATAAAAAAACTTTTTTAAAGGCAAGAGCTAAAAAGTTAAAAATAATTGCTTTGGATGTGTAACGTAGGTTATTCTGTGAGTTATAGATTCAAATGCTTGTCGCTTTTGTATTCGAACTGAAAACATTGCGCGACAAGCTCTTGAATCTGTAACAAACGAAATAACCTACGTCATTTGAATAAAAGTTTGTATTTAATAAAATAATTGATGAAAAATCTTTTGAATAAAAGTTTGTTTTTAATAAAATAATTGCTTTGGATGTGTGACGTAGGTTATTACGTGAGTTATAGATTCAAGAGCTTGTCGCGCCAAGTTTTCAGTTCGAATACAAAGGCAACAAGCTAGAAACTATTTGCGGAAAAAAAAATGCGCGTTCAACGTAATTCCGAACATGACGTTTAAGCACATGGTTCTGATAAAAAAAATAAAAAAATGTATAAACAAAAATTGTGTTTAAATTTCTTCAACATAGTTTTGTTGGGATACCGTATTGTTATAGCAAATACATATTGTAAACAAGTGGTGCCAATTCTTGCGGCTACAGCAACAAAAGTTTGCACACCTCTTCAAACGGTAATTTTGTAGGTTAGATGTTGCGCCTCAGGTTTGCCTACGTCACAAAAATTATTTTTAATCCAGTGTTGCCATACCATTCTTAAATGTGCGACTAGATGTCGCTAAACTTAATGGTTATTTCACTGAGTCAATATAAAAAAAAAATGTTCAAAGTAGCCACAAAGATTATTCTACTCTTTGGTAGCCCCATCTTACGGTATAAATATTAGGAAGCATTTAGGGAGATTTGAATCTTTTTCCAACTTTTTTTTTATACAAAAATAAAAATTCAGTTTTTGTTTCCAATAAAAATGTTTCATTTTCTGATATGATTCGTTGGTTTGATTGGCGGCTATTTCAGAATCAATAAAGAAATTCTGAAATCTACCTTTCCGACTTTATCTGAAAATATAATGAGCACGTTTTTTATGATTACTTCATGTATAATGTTATACCTAATAAGTTTTTTATTTTTTCTCAGAATAATAACTTTTATCCCTAGAATTATTTTAGAACGAATTGCTTCATGAAATGATGTTGTGAACATTATTAAGGGTAAACGTGGTTACAAACATTTTTAGAAAAAACATACAGGATGTTTGAAAGAGCATAAAAAAATGACTTGATCTCAAAACTGCAAAATTTCAATTTTCTCAAATGGAATGACCATGTTTTCTTGTCATCGAAAAATAATGTGAAAATATGTAACCTTTTACCCAAGTCGAAATTTTGTATATATATTTTTGCTTCAATAATAACTAATTTGAGGTTACTTTATTCGAAGCAATTGAAAAATAAAAAAAATCACGAATATCCGATATTATAAAGCTTTGAAAAAAGTACTCATTTCCTTATTAGGAAAACTCAGTTTTTAAATTCGATTGCACTGTCAGTTTCAGATGTAATTGTCGTGTTTGTGGAATTTGTTTTTTTTTTCGTTTTATTAATTTTTCTATATACCACACAAATTTTAGAATTTAATTTTGAAACCAATTTTATTTTTCAATCGCTTCAAATTGCCAATTTTTGTAGAAACAGGAATGCTACAAAAATGGCTTGACTTTGGTATTTGTCAATTATTTTGAATGAAAATGTGAACATTGAACATACATTTTTTTCAGGTAGCTTATTTAACTACAAATTGTCTTTCAATAAGAAACAAAATATTGTTTTTTCACTCAGTAATGAAAAAATAATCAACGATTTAACCAATAACAAACCCGAATATGATTGAATATACGAATCCTTTGAGAATTGAAAAACTGTTGGTCAAGAAATATGGAAAATTATTTGATAATTTTTTGGTTATTATACACATATAAAATTGCACGGTTGAACTTTCCTTGGGCACAACCTGTAATCCTGCAAAGTTGAAAGCTACTTATTTTCACAATAAAGTATTGAAATTTGACAAAGAGTTGTATGAAACCAATAATCCCTTTCAGTGTGTGCTATGTCTTTTCACGAGTTGAATAAAATGTGCCTTTTATATGTAATTTTGCTGCAAAATAAAGAAATAGCCGAAGATAATACGTAAACATTCTGACAATAGGGGATTACATTTCTTTACTTTATGTACCTTCCAATATATGAGCCTCTTTTTTGTATTCAAGTTATGCCGAAAAATTATTAAAATCCTAAGTTCTGGTAGTATAAAATTTTAAATTTTTGAAATAACTCCAAACTTCCAGGCCGATATAAGCAAGTTGGACTTCCACTACTACTTACCGATGTTTTTCGATGGTCTTTGTGAAACAGAAAATCCTTATAAATTATTTGCACAGCAAGGAATTTACGATTTGTTAGCTCATGGAGGACAGAAAATTTTCCCGTGCATTCCGCAACTCATCATACCCATTAAAGGTAAAATTAATTTTAGATGAAAAAAATTCAACACCTAAGCAATTTATGAATAATTTCAGATGCACTCAAAACAAAAAATAAAGAGGTGATGTGTACAACTCTCAGAGTTTTGCAACATTTGGTGAAATCAGCAGACATGATTGGAGAAGCCCTAGTCCCATACTATCGTCAAATTTTACCAGTTTTGAACTTATTCAAAGAAAAGAATGGTAAGCATGACCATGTACAGAAAATGGACTGGATGAATGAATGTTACACAATGCTTTTCACTTTTATGATGATTAGCTGATTTAAAATGGCACAGTAATGTTTCAAATAAAAGCATAATTCGCTTACCTAGAGTTCCATAATATGAACTATTTCAGGTGACTTTTTCAAAAACTGTATGATCTAGCTTAATTGCTATAATTTCGAAGTAAACTTTTGATAGCTTTGGACATGACATTTTTGACACTTATAACCATCTTTTTTGGAAGGTACACCAAATGACACACTAAAAAGTGGGGTACTGTACTTGCCAAAATTTCACAAAAACCTTAATTTGATTAATTGACAATATAACTTTTAGTCAGTTTTCATATCATGGAAAATAACTAATAATAATACCACAATATTGAAATAAAAAAGTTGTTTGATAAAAAATTGATAAGTATGCATTTCGGATTTCTTGTGGGTTATTTTTTGCATGTTTCTAAACAGCTACAAATAGAATTTTTTTCCTTTATTGGAATGAATGTTATGCAGATGAAATGTTTCAACATTTCTAATAATGTGATTTTTTTAAATATATTTTTTTCTTATTTTATATGCATTTTTAATTTTTTCATATTTGATCAAATGTCATATTTTCAGTATTTTTATATTCCATGTCAAAAACTTTTCTGAGAATCGAGCGTGACTCTCCTTACTGTAGTTACAACGTGAATGGATGAGAGTCGTTACAAAATATCTTAAGACTAACTGATTAGATGGCGCTTAGGGCATGAGACTAAATATGTAATGTAGGCGTGGGCAGATTCCTATCAAAGGATATATATTGGATTGTATATTTTTTGATTTTATTTATATAATCCTCAAAATTTTAATTTTTGTGTCAATTATCAATACTAAATAATTAGTTTGTTCAACTTCATTCATTAGTTTATATTTTATTTTAAAATTAAATTTGCCAAATTAGAGAGAACAGCATCATCTATTAATTTAGATCTGATACAGAATTGGAGTCAAAACTGATATTTGCTGATCTTTCAATATATTCAGAAGAATTGTGTGAATAACAGTATCGTCAAAGACTTTTTTATATCTAAAAATATTGCTACACCATGAAAACTTTCATCTGTTTCATAGATTTACTTAATAAGATCTGTTACTTATGATTGTGTGTTCGAATTTCAATTAATCATAATCATAATGAAATTAAATATACTTGAATTTTTAGTAAATAAAAAAACAACTATATTCAAAAGAGCAATTTGATGGTAGCTGGAAATATTCTCTATTTACTTCCCCCTTTATAAATTCGTTTCAAAAACATTGATTTTTACATGGTGCTCTTTTCTAATTTGGATTTGAATTTTCTTGATAAATTCAAACCGATTTCTGAAAATTAATTGAAAATTCATTACATATTTATTTTTTGGATTTTAGTAGTTGACATTCTTGCTCTTTGTCATCCCATTACATATATTTTTTGTTTTTATTCTCTATTTTACTGATAATATTCCATATTATTTTTAGTGTTTGCACCAGCTTTTTCAAACTAATAGTTCAAATATTATCATTTCAAATTTCCACAAATGGTATTTATTTAATTTTTTTATAAGAATTTTTTAGTTCTCGTTATTCAGATTTTGTTTTAGTTTTTTATATGTTCAGTTGTTAAATAATTGACTTCTCTTATTTTCAGTTTTTTAGTTTTACTAGATTTTTCTTTGGATTCTTTGATTCAGTCAATAAGTTCATCATTTTTGGTTTAGTTAAAAAAAAACAGTTTTTATTTTATGAAATATCATAATCCTCGAAACTTATATGATATTTTATGTTATATAGAAATATGATAGAATTTGATCCAATTTTGATATTGTGTTGAGTTTTCTTCAGAAAAACTCATAGTTAATCTGTAAACTAATCACCTTGTTATTTTTATAACTTTAGCTTTAGTATAAAAAAAAAGTATTAGAAACCAACCAACCTGGGTATCAAACCTGTAAGCTTTATTATTATTTTTTGCCTTCAGCTGAAAAGTTAGATCATTGTAAAAAATAACCATTGATGTCTAATAAAAGCGTACTATATTTTCCAAGCATTCGAAAAATGTATAGGATGCACTAAATATACAGTAAAACTCACTTATAAGGTACACGGTTATTATGAACCCACGGTTAGAACGTACCAACCGAAAAATTCTGGCAGGTAAATAAACATATGTTTTAATTATTTTTTAACGAACTTTTGATATAACGTACCTATTCTTAAGAGTTGTTAATATTTTCTGAAATATCATTACCCCCTAAAGGTGTTGAAAGTCGTTCATTTTTCAAACAATAGATATCAAATCTGAAAGAAGAATAATTGATAGATGATCGATTAATCAACCTGGGAAAGAAATGTAAAAAAAAATAATTTTAATAAAAATCTGAGAATGAAAAAAAAACAAAACAGAAAATCTTTATACGTCTTGTGTTCATATTTCTAGCATTTTATTTGTTTTTAATTGTCATGTACACTTTGAGATGTATATAATGTACTTATGTTTTGCTATTCAACTGTCGTAAAATAAACAAAAGATCCCTTTAAACAAGATTAGTCTATCTGTTAATATAAGAATTGATATATAAAAATTAACACGTTAGCCGCAATGAGACACGTATGGCGAGTCTCAGATTTCCGTGCGTATAGGCCACGAGACACGGGAGCCGTGTCTCATGCACCCCAGTATTACAAGTATTAGCTAAAAAAGCGACTTGGCCCAGGGGAACATTTTTTTTTCAACATTGTGGCGGCTAATGTGTTAAACAGTATTTACTATATTGAAAACAGATCTGAAAACTAGTAAGAATACTCCTTTATACTAGTTGGTGTAACTTTCTTTTTTGCCATCAGTGAATTGTGGAGATGAAATCGACTACAGTCAGATGAGAGGAGACAATTTGGCCGATATCATAAACGAAACGCTAGAGTCTTTAGAAAGGTATGGTGGAGAAGATGCATTCATCAACATAAAATATCTTATTCCAACTTACGAATCTTGTATGATGAATTAAAGTTGAAATAATTGAGCGAAACATGTCTTATTATTTATTAAAGTTATAAATGTAGTTAATAATACAATTCAGTGCTTTGTGCGGAATAGGAACTAAATATTTCACAATCACTTCCAACTTCCAATTAATACAGGTACACTGCAAATACTGTGGTTACGCAGAAAATTGTTTCCTGGAAGAATTAATGGTTTTTAACAAGAGTGAATATATATATGGGGTGTATCTCAACAAGCTAACGCAAACATTTGTAGGGTGGTTCAAGGACATTTGGTTTATCTGCTGGCAGGGTTGGAAAAAATCACGATTTTTTCAATTAATCCAAAAAATCATGATTTTTTAAATGAATCCAAAAAAAATCACGATTTTTTCGATTTTTTTAAAAACCTATATTTTGATTGAATTTTGCGAGGGTTATAGACTGGGCCTAACGTAGATAGTAAACCAGCGATTGACCGAAATGTTTCAAGTATGGAACTAATAGTTTTAATCAGTTTTATTGCAGCTAATAGTGAAACTCAAATAGAAATAAATACCGTTCAAACTAATGTTCGCAGAGGAAGTAATTAACAATGTCACACCACTGGAGTGGTGGATGGCACAAAAAAATGTGTTTGAGAAAGAGGAACAGTAAAACATTTATCCAATATTGAGGCAACTATTTAAGGCGATAGCCTCTTCAGCTTCGGTTGAATGAGTATTTTCCACATTTGGAATTGTGCCCACCAAGTTACGCAAAAATCTGGAAAATTTGTTTTTTTTCAAATATTATAATAATGACATTGATATCGATTCAGCAGAGTGACATATTATGATTTATTTAGATACTGTTAGACCTTATTTTTCAAGTTTGATAATTCGAAGTTAGAAATAAAGACAAAATGATTAAATCATGCCAACCCTGTCTGCTGGAAATATTTTAATTGTGACATTTCTGATTCTTCTGAAGTTACATCACCTTTGTTGTTTTCAATTGAACACCCTGTATATTACTCTTTTTCAATTCCTCTCAGAGTTTCGATCTAATTCCGTATAACCATGTACCCGAAAGTCAAAATCAATTCCATTTTGTGTGACAGATGAAATTTGAAAAAATTAAACATTCACTGAACTTCCCTAACTTATTTCATTTGAATATATTGTGATTATCTAATGTGTGGAAAATAAAATCAAAATTAAGAGTTACTCACGCTCATGAAGATTTCACTAGTGAAACTATCAACATCCGAGTCCCAAAGGCACCTCACTCCCGATTTGACACCGGCTCCCTTCCTTTCGCCTACTAGTACCTGTACGATGTGTTTGTATCTTTTCATTTGTAAATCTGAAATATTTTTGCTAAATACTCTCTCGACTATTCAGCAGATAGGCAATACCTTTTACTTTATCGTTCACTTCGTTTGCTATTGAAATAGTCCATTTCTTAGCATTTTCTGGGTCATAAGTCTTTCCTGTGAGCAGAGAAGACACTATGGTTCTGATAATTTCTTTGACGGGTATTTCTTTGAACCTGAATAAACAAATTATAGTGGTAGAAAAATTGTATTGAATAGCCTTACTTTGCTTCAAGAGAAGGTTTAATTCGATAGGAATTATCAACTGGTATGGTGCCCTGGATTTCCTTAGAACCTTCTTTTTGACCTGAATCTGGTGGAACAGTTATAGCATCAGAGGGTTCAATTATAGATGCATCCATTTATGCTTTTATTTAGTCTTTAAAGAAAATATTGGTTTGTTTACAATTATTCAAATTCATGAAAATAATTGTTGCTATAGTAACTAACCATAGACATCTTCTCATTCTTCTTCTTTAAATGGGCTGTGCCCAAGGGCCATTTACCCAGCTAACTCTTTTTGGAAATGTTCTAAATCTTGCTGACGCGATTGAACATCTCCAATTTCCCAATTCGTTTTTGGATTGAATAAGGTTTCCTGTATCAAACCATAGACATTATAATAATAAGGTCTATGTAACTAACCATAAGCTCAGTGTTGGCAACCATGAAAAATGAAAAGATTGGTATTTATGATAACATTAAGGTACATTAATTTGTGACTTCATAGGTGACAGAAGAGATACGTCTAATTTTGGCGCATGCGTATAAACGAATGCATGCCAATTAAGATCGTTTCCATTTCCAGATCTTCTCCTCGATTTACCGCTAGAGGCGCGAGGGAGAATATTTTCGGCTCCTGTCTTTACGTTGAGGCCGCAATACCGCCAAAATCAAATTATTGGTAAGGATTGTGGTTTGAAATTGGAAATTAATGAAAGTAACTATCAAATATATTTCCGTCCCCCTAAAGGGATGTTAGCCAGAAATTGAGTCAACAATAACGAAGAGGTTATAAAGATAAAAGAAAATATAAAGCAAACAATTTGTTTATATCCAAATTCAAAGGACAACGTGTCACTTGTCTGACTTTTCACATGTCTGTGATCACACCAATCACAATTGTCGCCACCCTAAAGTATACAGTAACTTTAGTGTACATTCGGTCAGTGTCGGTAACCCTCCGCATGGTGACGCGCACAGTCGTATGTTATGTCAAGTTGATAATCCTATTTTACTCGAAATATGGTACAAATAGTGTACCTTGTCACATTGTTTAGGTACAATGATGCAAATAATGGTACGTGTACTTTACATATGGTACGGTTGCCAACACTGCATAAGCTAATCGATGAAAATTTGAATTTTCATCTACCAATAAAAAAATTTAAACAAAAACCCTTGAATAGGTCTGTTTCAGAAATTAGTCAACACATAAGTTGTTCGTTTTTTGTTTGTACTAAGTTCTTTCGTTTCAAATTTAAAGGTGCTCCCCAATAGAGGAGTCTCGCAAAACTTGCCAACTTAAAAAAAACTTCAAAAGTTCTGCCTTCCATTTGAATAGAAATTTCAATTACTCTGATCATGAACCTTATATTTTCTTATATCAAATATGTCATTCATAGCAGATTTGTTCTAAAGTGAACAGTTGGTAGCGCAAAACAAATTTTTAAAAATTAATAGGGATACCACACAATAACAGCTGATAACAACGGAAGTCAAGAAAAGCGGCGTTCTTCTGTGTTAAGTTTAAAATGGCATCTTGACAGATGACAATCGAAAATGCCCGAAAGCACGTTCAGATTAGGACAGGCACCAACACTCGGGATATAAACTCAAAATTCCCTATTAATATAACTTTTCAATATACAAAAGATATAACATTTTGGACTAAGCAAATGATCCAGCATATTTAGATGTGTTTATATCCAACCACTGAAGATATTAAAATTTGTGAGTATTCAATCTTGCAGAATACGATTCTTCGTGACGTCAAAAATCACGAGGAATGCATTTTCGAATACGTGCATCCAAACTAACTAGAACTTTTCTGTTAAGTCGGTAGAACTAACCTGTAATTCATGTAGTTCCAACTCTCAGATTACAGTGGAAAGTGGAATGACACTACAAGTTTTTTGTATTATCACAGTTATAGCTGAACGTTGTCCTGGCCAAATACATGTTCCATACTCACTGGGAAAATTCAGGATCTAGAAGACTGTACCGTTATCGCTCTTCGAAGTATCTGAAAATGTCATATTAGTAACCGTACAGCGGTATGCGCAGGATAAAAATCAGAGTTGCGCAGTGTACAGGAACATAAAGATCAAAGTGCCGACGCCAAGTTGGCTAACTGCTTTTTAGATAAACTGTGGTATTATGATTATATTTGACAATCACAAACAATGAATTATGTTTCGAAGCTATTCGACGTTCAAACTCAGATCGTTATATATGACGTCATCGTTTCAACGCCGAATGGTTTATTTGAACCACAGGACGAATACGTTTGATCTGGTGCAAAACTTTACTTCACAAAGCAACTTTCTCGAACATCTTGCAACTAGCGGTAAAGTTTAACTATTTGAGAATACATAGTCCATTAGAGCGCTAGAGTAAGTTGAATAGACGAAAATTGGCATTCAATTTCGTGATGAACTTCATCATTTTCATCCTAGTTCGTTCTGACTTTCTAGGTGAAATTTTAGGCAATCCAAATATTTTAGAATAGGGCAACAGACTATTAAAATTAATTGCTTTTGTGCACGAGCGCTCACAGTCAATATCATGCAGCTACCGAAATTTTCATTGGTTGAACTGATAACATGCAATAAAGATTGCTAAGAAAGCCGATCTAATAGAAGAGCTGTAATAACAAAAAACGACCTGTATTTGAAGGAAGTCTTGCATTATGAAATGTTCCTCTTGAGCCCCCTTAAACACCTTGGTACGTGTCATTTGTGTGAACACGTTCTACTTTGCAAATTATAGCAAAGAGATACAGATCGAATGTCATAAAGCACGTCTTGCAATTTGCAAAATTAATAATTCAAGTGGTGGTATATTTTTTTGCGTAATCAGGTGCTATTTTTTTTTGCGTGAAGTGGTCCGAGTCGAAAAGCAATTTTTTTTCATTTTCAGGCACCTGTGTTGAAGTAAACCTGAAACCTTTTTTATCTTGTTCTTTGAGAGTCATAGAGTAGGAAAATCCATTCCCAAGTCCTGGTCAAAAACATTTGTTAGGTAAGCTTCAAAAATCCAAAATTGGGCAGTTGCTGAAGGAAAACGCTATGGATATTTTTTCCTAGTCTTAGACATCCAAGGAACAGAGCAAACCAAATGCAAGACGTTGTCATCCCTGGGAAAATTTTTGGCAAACCTCAAAAAATTTGGAAAATTTAAGAATTTTCAAAGTAGAGAAAAAAATACTTTTTTGACATACAACATGCTTATTTAAACTACATCAGCTTACCTGCATGACGGTTTTATTTAAGTGAATTCCATGTCATTGGTATCTGGAAAACTAATATACCAAGGTGGCGCCACCTCCTTCGCATTTGTAGTATTGTATTTGCAATAAAACTGGTTATTGATGAACCCAACGCATGTACAATTAAAAATCTTGCATTATTTTATTTCACAAACACTTACATTTTTATTTAAGATACTATAATTCTATATCGATATGAAGACCCTAGCACATTGTTGATGAAAACATCTTTCAATTGAATGTATCGCATTCCAAGATCTTCAAATACGCCTGAAAAACATTTGAACTATTTCAAAGAATTCAATTCGAACGTCTATTTTTACCTTTATATGAGTAATACTCAAAAGCTTGCACTTTTGAATTGATTTTACGAAAACAAATGTATCATATTGGCTGTAGACTTATATTTGTGTGGAAAAACTTTGACTTGGAGACCTGGAAACAAAGTAATGTAGACTATAATGCACCAAAAATGTGCCTCATAGAAAAATCTTCAAATGGTATATATCGTTAGGAAACTGGGGAACCTCTCTTACTAAAATACTCGACTAATTATTGTTCGTTTATCACACTTCACAATGGAGAACACGCATGATTTTATTTTAATTTTTCTTTGCCTCAGTATGGTCCTCAGAAATTACAATTTGTAAAAATAATTTCTCAAATCCTAATCATATTTCGAAATTTTCAAATTTGAAGGTGCCCATCAATTCAAACTCAATTTCGGATATCCCCGAAGACTAGCGCCAGTTGTGGTTGTTTCAGGAATATTGATAGACAATACTATTTCTTACAACCCAAACATAAATTCAATTCACTTTTAATGTGAAGTTTCAGTAACATTTGAAAATTTCATGATAATAAAATATGGGCACAACATATAAGCGAAGACAGACGAAATTATAGTTGACAGTTCGAAGCAACTAGCAGTAAAAGTATGAACTGTGTGAACTACCGATGCACACGCCCATCAGGGGCGCTAGGGATACGTTTTTAAATGTGATGAAAAAATTGACGTTTTCAATTTTGGATTATTAAAAACATTGAACATTTTGTTGCTGAGCTTTCTAGGTGGTAATCTCTATGTGCAAATCGAAATAGTCTAGAAGGGGCACATGCGTGTTCCCTATTACAACACTCTGACAGCTAAATAAATAACGCGCCTGACACTGCACTAATAAATCTTTCTTCACAACTTGTACACGAACTGATCAAACAAATAACTATCTGACTTGCCGCATCCGCCGTCTCTTATATAAGGTCATTAATGCTCACTGGAAAGATTTGTTGAAAATATAAACAGGATGTTCATAAAATTAGATGTGGAATCATCTGCGACTGAAAGATAAACTTTAGTCACTATCTTCCATCGTCAAGATAACCTCTTGTGGGGTATTCATGTTGAAAAGGGAAACATTCTCAATTGAATATTGATAGAAAGATTTTTCTGTGAATTGAAAAATCCACGATTAAAATGAAGTTATTTTTTGTGAATGTCTAACAGAAAACAACTACTTCCCCGGCTAAAGCCACGCTGGACATTTATATTCAATTGAGAATGTTCCCCTTCTCACAGGAAAATTCTCGATTGTTCGGCGTCACGTCAACCAATCATGCTGCCTTCTTCAAATCCGTGTGGGCGGTCGGTCGCCTCCCCGACATAAACAACGACATTGGCGTACTGTATTCGTATCAATATTATTGGAAGTAAAAGTGACTCTATTTTATTTTACTCCAAATAGCCAATGCCCTAGACATTTTTCAAGGGTAAGCGAATATTATCCTCAATTTATTTTTTCTGCAAGTTCCTTTGCATCTATGACGCCTAGTCCTTGATCAGATATCATCTTTTCTAGAAATGACTTTACACTTTCAATAAGATTCCTTGAACTTAGCAGGTCATTCGTGACTTTTTGCAACAGTTGACTAACCATATTTGTTTTATGAAGGATCTCAGGCCACAGCACGGAAACTTGAAGCTTTCCAGTTGTTTTTTTAAGACCAAATAGTAATATAGATATCTCGTCGTATCCAAGGGCGTATAGTGACCATTGTCAACGTATTGGATGCCAATAAGGAGTTGTCGGTAACAGACGAACAATACTATTAATTGAAGACGAATGGACTACCGCACACATGAGTCCGATCCAAACATTGGGGGACTTTGTACATTGGAATGAGAACAGAACTGGTAGACCCTCCTAAAGAACATACCAACGGTATCGGTCTGATCAAAAAGCCGAACAGATATGCAGAAAACCAGAAGGAAACACTTTCCTGGGTCCAAGGTCGTTGAAGACTAACTGCAAAGTGCTCAGCTGGAAGGGGCTGTTACTAACCCCAACATATCGAGCAGGACCTAATGGGAAAAATCCTCACCACCCAAAAGATAAAATGGACCATTGAATCGGCCGGAAAGGATGGAATATTTCCCGATTCCTACAAAATGGCCTTGAGATAATAGAGTCCTCCTTGAAAGGGCTGTTCAAGGCCAGTTTTATTTTCGGCCACATACCGAAAGCATGGAAGGAGGCTGCAGAGGTGTTCATACCAAGGAGTGGGAGACGTCTAACAGATGAACCAAAGTCTCACCTCCTTTCTCCTGAAAACAATGGTGAAAATTATAGACTGCTATATAAGAAGTGAAATCCTCTTGGACAGAATCGCGACTTAGCGACATATTTAGTGCGCGGAATATTTTGGGTAGTGAATTACGATTGAGTTATATAATTGTGAGCGTTTATTATTGGTTTGTGATTTTGCGATGGACTGTAATAAACGGAGAATAATCAGTTCACTACTTCAATAGCTACAAACCCCAGATTCGCAACAATATTTTTCATAAATTGTGCGTGTTACTGTACCACTTGCACTTTGTTGATGCACACAGATTTCATGGAAAAGGTACATATCATCAGCCACAATTCCATCAAAAAGCAACCTCTTCAATTTGGAGCATTTCAGTATGATGTTGAGCAACAAATGGTCCAAGTTTTCTCTGTTGTTCTTCAGTTCCAACCTCACACATTCTGGAAAATCAAAAAAATAAAGTTGATACAGAATTAATTTCCAATCGATATTTGATTGCATTTTCGCATACATTTCAACAATAATCGGAGATATTTTCACTATGATTGGATAGTGTCACTGTAACACCCTTAATGGTGTTACTGTTTTTTTATTATCGTAGTTTGTTCTCAGGGTAAGGTATGTTTGAAAATCGAATGTCAGGAAAAATTATGGAAGAGTGCACATCTCCGCATTTAGAAATTGCAGTTGTCTCTCAAAAAGAAATCATGCTCTTCACAGGGACAGATCGCATTATTTTATTCAGTATTTGAGTAGTCGAATTGTTACAATGTAATAAAGTTAATCAACGGATGTGTAGTCTTGAGTTAGTTGATAATGGAGCATTCATTTCGACCCTGGTGGTATCACTAGTGAATTCCGCTGAGTCAGGAAAATGACAAGAAACCAAAATTGAACTTTGTAATATATGCTATAAGAGAGAAAAAGTTAGTTGATTCGGAGAGTTGATTCCAGATAGTCGATGGCAGAGGTCGATTCCGAGAGTTGGACGCGGGCGTCTAGGTCGCGCGCGGCCGCCGTGGGACACCAGCGGACGAATAAGTTTTAATCGAAATCTTTCGAATCGTCGGGAATAAAGGAATCAAAATTTAGCGTCCAGTGAGTTTTTCGAGGTCTAGAGTATGTAAATAATCGAAATTGCGTCGAGTATCGATATATATGCTATACGAGGGTAACAGAAAATAGCTTTGGAACTACTTGAGGATGGGAAAATATAGCTGGTTATGGAAGGAACATTGTTTCACACTTGGTGAGTTGCGATGCTTTTAGTAACTATGAAATAACCTAGTGCAAAGCTTTCTTTAGATTTCGAGAGTTAACATTTGTATATTTGAACATGGGAAGAGTTGAACATTTAAACACTTAAATAAGTCACAGGAAGGGGTTAGCGTCTTTTAGCCACAATAAAGCGTAATAGTCTGGTTGAGAGACAATTTCTATAAAGTATATGGGTATGATCAGCGGGTCGAGTTCTACAGGATTATTTGGAATTATAGTTGTTGCAATTTCTAAGAGAGACACATTTTACAGTTTTGTTTTATGTATTTTCAGATTGAATCATTTGGAACCTACCACAAATTTATATAAACCCAATAATCTTTTAGATATTAATGATTTATATAAATTCGAAATATGTAAATTTATTCAGAAAAAATATAAAATTTTCCAATTAAAATTTTTAACTCCATTTCCTGCGATCTTTGAACATGAGAACAAGCTTTGGTCAAAAATCAATTCTAATGTATATATAACTCCCAAAATCCCAAGAATCAAATAACATCATATATTTAAAAAATATTAAAAAAATATTTTCTCAAATGAATAAATATTGTTTCAAATAAATGAATATTTTATCATATTATATTAGGTTTTTTTTTAAATTCAACAATTTCATCATTTTTAGCTTAGATTAGTTAATAAATTTGATTTTCATTGGTATTTGTGACTATCCCTATCATAAACTGTAATAGTTTCTTGGGATGACAATAAAGATGATGATGATGATCTTCATAATTCTACCTTATAATTTATTTTGTTTATAAACTTTGGGTTGTAACATATTTTTGAATTCAATATAAGTGTCAACGTTATTTTTGTGTATTATTTAAGGGGATGGTGTAGGAAATAATTTGAAAAACATGAAGTCTAGTTTATTTTCTTATAAGAGCTAAAAAAATTTCCAAGAAGACAGAATAAGTGTAGAAGGAAAATTTTATCTAAAGAAAAGTTGTTCAAAAAGACTGCGCATTTGTAAAGCCGCAGCCGAGCCTTGTTCTGGAGGACAATTTGTGTCTAAAATAGATAACAATGCCTTATATTATTCTATTATAGAGATCTTCTATAATTGTGTTATGTGTCGAAATAGTCTTTTGACATTATAAACTAGTAACAGCAGCCCATATGATATATAAATATTATATGTACGTGATATTCATTATATTATTGAAAAAAAAAACAGACTATTGACTCGTTGTATAATGGTGACAGCAGTGGGGTTGTCCTAAAGAAAGTTTTTTTAATTAAAACAAAGCTGATTCTAGTACAATGGTGACCAAGCGGTGGGATTGTTCGAGAACTTTTCTAGCGGTAGGATTTTTGAAAACTTTTGGGAGAAAACGGTGGGATGATTTGAACAACTTTTGTGAAAAAATAGAGGAAAATTTGAGAAACGGTGGAATGTTGAAAAAGAAACCAGTCTATTGGTTATTTAGCAATCCGGCACAGCATAATTATTCTTCGAATCCACAACGCCACTGCCTTGTTTTGATTTCTTGTAACACCCTGTAAAGTGTTATGTTATTGTTGTTTTTATTTTTTATTTTTTGGCCTTAATGAAAGTATCTATTTTTCTGGAAATTATGAGTTTGAAATTTTATTATTGTAAGAAATACTGGAAGAGCTCATATCTTAGTTATTCAGAAATTATCATTTTCTTTCGTTGAAATAATATTCATATATGGTGGTTACCGGAAGTCAATCATCAATCTTCGATAGGAGATTGAAAAATAATCCATTATCGGTTTAGAGTTTAATTGTTTTTTTAAGTTCGGACGTTGTGTTAAGATTTCTTCACACAGTTAAGTGTTGGTCTAATTGCCGTTGTGCTGAAATAACAAGAATTATTCGGGAAAAGACTTCATCTAGAAAAATCACGCAATAATAAGTAGCCAATAGGATTTGAATATGCAAAAGTACCACTTAAATGAAAGACCAATAAGGGATTTTAAAATGGGGACTACGCCTTGACGCTAACTTGGAGCGGAAATAAAATGAGATGAAATTAGGAATTCGGTTTGCGGGCTTCACCCGAACAGGCATGGGCGCAGTGGTTCGGTCGAAAATGTTTGGTAACAGATTCGGGTTTTTTTTATACTACAATGGGGAATAATATTCTGTTTGACTAAAATTTTGAAGCGTCGAGGGACATTTATATGAAATATCGGAATAAAGTGAGTTTTTCGTGAGTCAAAATGGGTGGTGTTTAAGTATGGGATTTTTATTGTATCGGTAGATCGAAAGGGAATATATACGAGTGTCTATGGAACATGAGAGAGAAAACTGGGACAACTATTTGGAAAAATTGGTTATTCGAGGCAACAATTGTTCTACAGGGTAAGTGCAAAGCTTTTAGGAGAAAAGTAGTTTAACGCTGGCTTTAATTTTACTCTTGGGGTGAACCACATGTACAAAAATCGTTCGTTTTTATGCAGGTGTATTACCGGTTCTTATATTGACGCCAATGTACAAAAAGTTTTATTTAAATTAGGGAATTAACAGTAAACATAAAATATGAGGGTTTTACGGAAAATATGGATTTCATTTGTTTTAAAAATAAAAGTATGAGCTCTTTTATTGAAATGTTCGATGTTTTCAAATTTATGATTTCAATCTTTGGTTGAAGCTAGATATGATTTGTTCATTTTATTATGTTGTTATTGTTTTTCGATGAATACTTTTTCTTCAATGTTATTTTTTTTTGTGCTTTTATTCAATAGAAGTATTGAAGTTATTTCGTGTATTATTTGAAAATAGAGTAAAGCAAAAGATAAATTGAATTCAATGTAAAAGTCATTTTATTTGAGAAGAAAAGTATACTTATATATTTTTTTATATTTAGAAAAATGTTATTTGAGGAAAAAAAATACTATTTGATTCATTGGAAAAGAGAAGTTGTTCAAAAGAAGACCTCGCATGTTAGGCCAAGGCCGAATTTATTGTCCTGAAGGGCAGGTGACTAAAATTAATCAGTGCCTTACAAGAATTTTTTTCAAAATTTGGTATACTAAATTATTTTCAAAATTTGTGGAATGTGTCGAAAAATCTATTTTTGGCCATATAATATTTAAAATATTATATGTATTCTTTTGGTTTTATTAGAAAAAAAAAAACCATATAGTGTGACTATTTGGGACATCAGAGAAAGATAGTGTTAGTAAGTATGAATAATTTATTTTTGTTCAAAAGTACGGTATATTATTGACTACTTTTACCCTGGTGACCAGTGGCGGGATTGAAAAAGTATAGTATAATTTTTTCTGAGTAATAAAAGAATTTAATTATATATCTTTTCTGATAATTTTTTTTATAACAACAAAGAGTATAGTCTAACAACTGGAGACATCGGCAAAAAAGTTTTCTTTTAGAATTTATTTTTTTCTTGAAAAAATTTAAATAAAAAAGTTGTGACTACCCAATATAAAAATATGAGGGTTTTGACGTACTTTTACATTCTGATCAATCTCAAGAACGTAGCGAGGTCGACTGGTTGGCGTCACCGAACAATCAATTCCAAGGAGTCCGAGAAAATTCACGGAACGACAGTTCTAAACTTGTCTGTTGACTATATAAACAGCCACACGTCGCGCAGATTCATTCATTCAAGTTATTAGGTCCTTTGAGTAAACGGAGTAATTACAGTGCCGTGCCTAGTATTTTAACGGTGAACTGTGATTGATTTATTCAACAGTGCATCATTGTGTTGTGGTTTCGAAGTATAAATAAACGGACATTCATTCTGTAGCTTGGAGTTAAGAGGGCCAATGTCATTATTTTGCTGTTTTGAGTTAATCATTGCATTATATTTCTTTTCTTGCTCTCTTTTATATGCTAAAACGGCCAATATCAAATTCAACCAAACCACGAATGTAATGGTAGCCAATGCCACCATAAACTCATCCCCATCTGTTATACTCGTTCAACCCAACAACTGAAATTACCATTACTTCTACCCACTAATACATTTTTCAAGGACTCTATTATACATATAGCTATAATGGCCTGAAAATATATAATTGTTTACCATAATATTTAAAGGAAATTCAGCTATACCATGAGTCGGAAATAATAGTCAGTGACGTCAGTCACAAGTTCAGAAACAACACAATGAGAGCGGTAAAATAATATAATATTTTACAATAAAAATCTATTGTATCCCGAATCTATAATCCCGATATGCCGCTTGCTTTAAATGCGGACACAGCGCTCCGGTGCAAATTTATTTCGGCCGTGCAATAGATCTTACATAGCATTTGAAGCAGCCTCTATTTTAACGAAAGTTCGTGGTCGAGGTTAGCCATTGTACTGTCACTGACTATTATTTCCGTCTTATAGTTATAGATATATATTTTTTATTGGAAAATAAGTCGAAGAATAGTTATGTGAACTTTTATAGTATACCGGAATTTTACTTCAACGTGTTTGTATCACATTCAGGATTTTTAGTAGTTTCAATCTGTTTGTATGTACCATTTTTTCTTCGTCTTTTTTTTTACACTCTAATTATTTTGTCCCTAAGAATTAATTTTTCCCATAAATAATATTTTAATATGATTCGATTGACTGTTTGGTCGAAAAACTAGTTATCACATCTAAGTACACATATATTAGAAAAATAATATATTGTGTTATTAGGAGTTGTGACTTCTTGTGTGGTGATCATAGACATTGAAGAATAACCCATAGGAGAGTGCAAACTGGGCGATCCACAAAAACATACCGAAAAGCCTTGCAAACGCCGTAGTTTTTTTTTTTTAAGCAATGTATTCAAAATGCCACCAAATATCGATGACTGAGGTTGGTCTATTCTTTACCTAAAGACTCCTGGTAATTGTCAATGAGGCGAACGAGGGTCCTTTCAAATTCTCGGCTTCTCCTTTGGTTGTACTTGCTGTTGGTTATTAACGAAAATGAACTGAGCGGAATGTTTTCCATGAGGAAGATGAACTCAATTTGCTCGTAGTGGCAGACATCTTCTGAAAATATATTTCAATGTGAATGCTTTATTATTATCATTTTTAACTATAACAAGTTATTTCCAAAGCTTCATACATAAACTCATACATATTTCACGGCCCACAAGAATACTGAACATACAATTTTAGGGTACACCATTAAAAAAAAATAATAATCTCAAAATTATATCTATGAATGCCCGGTCAATGTGAGGGAGAATGGAAAAAATTAGAGTTTTATGATTAATGTCATTGCAGGAAATATCTCTGAAAGATGGATGAACATTGAAGAAGGAATGTGTTTCAATTTTAATAATGTTAATGCGTATTCATCGAGGTACAAACGTGGAGGTGGTATAAGGATTTTGTGGGTGATAATATGGGTACAAAGATTCTTACATCGAATTTATGCTGACAAATTTCGATACTTTACTTTCTGGTAATTTTTTTTTCTGCTTTTTTTTTCTTTGGTGATAATACACAGATTTTTTGAACTATTGAAATATAATGAACAAACTAATATCTCTTCAGTGACATATGCAATTCAAATAATATTGAAATTAATAGTCATATTCCCAAAAGAAACTTCAATACAAAAAAATTACAATAATAATACATGCAAGTTCAAAACTATCAAAGTTTTCAAAGAGAAGTTTACAGAAAAACTCAATTTTTTACACGCAAATGTTTGTTGATTCTTATAACAATTTTAATAAATTAGTAAAAAAGGGAATTGGAATATTGTAAAAAAAATATTTTGAGTTGCCATTAACATACCGTAAAATATGTTTTGTCTCAGTAATTCACATAAAAAATATCCATGCTTTGTTAAAAATGAGGAACGCTTCACGTTTTTGCGTGTCATTGATATTACCAACGGAACTGTATTTCCAACTAATTTTTTATATTTTTTTCTTGTGAATTACTGAGGAAAGCTATTTTTTATATATCACCAGCTGACCCGACATACGTTGTCCTGTCCAAATTTCTATATTTCCTTAAATTTTCATCCTGAAAACTTTGTCAGCGTAGAATTTCCTTTTTTTCCTTTTTTCCTTTATCCCGTTATCCCGTTTTTCCTCTATCCCATTTTTCCGTTATCTCGTTTTCCCATTATCCTATTTTCCAGTTAACCCGTTTTTCCGTTATACCGTTTTCCCGTTATCCAGTTTTCCCGTTATCCCATTATGCCATTTTCCCATTATCCCGTTATTCCACTTTCCCGTTCTCCTGTTATCCCGTTTTTTTAGCCAAATCGGTCCATCCGTTGTTTATATAAACTAAAAAAATTTTCCGGGATTTGTTCCTATGACCTTCTACTTGGTAGGCGCTGAGCTATTTCTTCTTTGGTTATAAATGACTCCCTAGTCTTTTTCTTCGCCAAATTTCATAAATACCCGACTTTTCCTATTTCCGTGCAACTTTCCTATTTTTTTTCCTTATCAATCATCCTCGGGTTATTACGAACATTTAAAAAAAAATAACCAAATTGGTCCAGCCGTTCTCACGTTTTGCGCTTTCAAAGAATCGAGATTCATTTTTATTAAATAAATAATGATATATAAAGTCAGATTGAGACATCTTTTTAGTTGTAAAACAGAGATATGCCTTTAGATTTAAAAAAAAATTCTTATGAGTTGAAATATTCTTCCAAGATTT
The DNA here is from genome assembly GCA_018342105.1 of Gonioctena quinquepunctata. Classification (NCBI taxonomy): domain Eukaryota; kingdom Metazoa; phylum Arthropoda; class Insecta; order Coleoptera; family Chrysomelidae; genus Gonioctena; species Gonioctena quinquepunctata. The sequence goes on along the minus strand of JAFIRS010001339.1, from coordinate 98,512 downwards.
GTCAAAAATTCCCAATTAGAGGTATATACAAACAACTTTTTTTCTATCCAAGCAATCAACTTGTTTTAAAAAAAAGATAGGTCCGACAATGAGGCACATTCTAAAAATATTTCACTATTTACTCTGATCGATTGCCCATTATACTCACTAATTGTTATGGAAACTTTCAAATTCGGACACAACTCCTTCAGTTTCCTCCACTTCCTTTCGGGGATGATGATACTCTCCAAGTCGGATTTATCGAAAAACAATTCCAAATGGCAAAGATGTTCCTGACCACTTTCCGCTAAAATGTCTATGACTCTCTCCCGTGATAAAATGAAATAGTCCAGTTTCAATTCTTCCAGGAAAGCGAAGTCTTTCAGAAAAAAGAGAAAATCTGGACCCTCGAAAGCGGTGTCAAAAGAATATGAATTATTGCGGATTTCCAAGGATTTCAGCGTATTCTTCGATACCGAGCACGCTTCTAGAACCTTCAAACACTCGGTCCTTGGTAAGTTAGCATTACGAAAGATTAGAATTTTTAACTTTTTTTGGCTCCTGAAATCATGAAACATATAACAATCACGAAAAAATACTGTTGAAAGGAAGAAAAACTACAAAAGAAAGATCATAATCGGGAATCATACAAAGTGTGAGGAAGTATAATAGTAATAGCGATAGCGATAGCGATAGTAATAGTAATAGTTATAGTAATGATTGCTCTATCAGAAGAATTGATTTTTTAATCCTCGTATTTGAACTCTAATTAGGTTAAGTTGGATTTTGAACTATATTCAGGTTAACCTATCTAAAATAAAAATCACAAAGAAAGATTGATGGCAAAAGGTTTCAACTAATCTAAAACCAGATATCAACAAATAAAAATTAGAAATTCCAAGAATTGAAAAGTATAATAAATGAAAGGAGTATATAAATTTCCTAATGAATGAAAAAAAATCGTTTGAGACATAAAAAGACTTCACCAAAAACTTACTACGTAATCAATAAACTATTTTTCGAAACAAAGTATATTTCGTGGAATTGATGAGGTCCCAAGATTATCTACCTGTTATGGGTAAAGGAAATCATGAAAAAAACCTAGATGTAATAAAATTAAACTATATGAAAAATTAGCATGAAGTGTTATTTAATATATTTTTCGGGGATTTTTAGATATTAAAAATATGAAAAAAATTGGAGATACTACGCTCTGTATCGTACACTAAATTTTTCGTTCAACTTACTTGAGGAATCTGCATAAATGATAGATTATTTTCTTGAAGGGATACAGATCATGCCACTCGAAAATTTTGAAACATACGAGTTGAACATCGTTTTCTATCAAGCTGAATAAATATCTGACCACCCTCTTGGTCAGCTCGTGCACTTTTAGGGGTAGCCAGCGATTTTGGACCAGGGGTTTCTCCCAACCAAATTCCAAGTGTTCGATGTGTCTGAGATAGTCCTGCCTCAGAAACAAAAATGAAGATGTATATACCATTTTCACTACTTTTGTGCTGTTGTGACTGCTTGAATCTGAGTAATATCCTTATAAAACAATATCTCACAATTAAAAAAAAATTGGTCACTTTTGAAGAAATTTTCATTTAACTACCTAAAACCAAGGGTTTGAACTAGAGGGTTGTATTGAAAATCGCGTCTTGCATTGCCTTTTCACAAATATTTCACCGAACTGAATGAAACTGTTTTTTTAGTTCTATTATTATTTCATCCGATATTCAATAGTTCGATTCCAATTCAAAATAAAATAATTAATAAATAAAAATTATTGCTTTGGATGTGAGACGTAGGTTATTCCGTGAGTTATAGATTGAAGAGCTTGTCGCGCAAAGTTCACAGAATACAAAAGCGAAAAGCTTTTGAATCTACCGGGTGTCCACCGAAGGTGGCTCGCCCCTATAACTTTTTTGTTTTCGGAGATAATGGAATGAAATTTGGAGGATCTGTTTAATGCATAAAACTGCATTTTTTGACAAGTAACTCAACTTCATGCAAATTCCGGATTCACCGGAAGTGACATAAACTTTCAATTTTTAAATGGGACACCTGGTATATTTTCAGTTTTTTTGTCTCCATATAACATTTAGAATACAACCATGTATCATTTGTTACTGTTTGTAACCGTTTTTTAATTTTTTTTCGAAATACATTTTTATTTTAAGGGCTATGGATACGTTCAAATAACTCATTTCAGTCCTAAAATGTTTGTAAAAATACAACTTTATGTTTTGATCAAAATGTTTCAGCTATGTGACGTTTGATTTTAAAATTGTTATTACTATTTTTTTCAAATGGCAACATGGTGGCTCGTCGGGTTAGAAAAAAAGAGCATTTTATTACGATTAATTTGATACCGCACTCTATTAGGTTGTAAGAAAACTTTCGATAAAAAACTGAAAATACCATAACGTTAGAACTTTTCTAAAATGAAGCACTTGTTTTCGGAGATAATGGGATGAAATTTGGAGGATCTGTTTGATGCATAAAACTGCATTTTTTGACAAGTAACTCAACTTCATGCAAATTCCGGATTCACCGGAAGTGACATAAACTTTCGATTTTCAAATGGGACACCTGGTATATTTTCAGTTTTTTTGTCTCCATATAACATCTAGAATACAACCATGTATCATTTGTTACTGTTTGTAACCGTTTTTTTATTTTTTTTTCGAAATACATTTTTATTCTAGAGGGCTATGGATACGTTCAACTAATTTTAGTCCTAAAATGTTTGTAAAAATACAACTCAACTGTTTTCGATCAAAATGTTTCAGCTATATGACGTTTGATTTTAAAATTATTATTACAATTTTTTTTCAAATGGCAACATGGTGGCTCGTCGGGTTAGAAAAAAAGAGCATTTTATTACGATTAATTTGATACCGCACTCTATTAGGTTGTAAGAAAACTTTCGATAAAAAACTGAAAATACCATAACGTTAGAACTTTTCTAAAATGAAGCACCTGTTTTCGGAGATAATGGAATGAAATTTGGAGGATCTGTTTAATGCATAAAACTGCATTTTTTGACATGTACCTCAACTTCATGCAAATTCCGGATTCACCGGAAGTGACATAAACTTTCGATTTTCAAATGGGACACCTGGTATATTTTCAGTTTTTTTGTCTCCATATAACATCTAGAATACAACCATGTATCATTTGTTACTGTTTGTAACCATTTCTTTCTTTTTTTTTCGAAATACATTTTTATTCTAGAGGGCTATGGATACGTTCAACTAATTTTAGTCCTAAAATGTTTGTAAAAATACAACTTTACTGTTTTCGATCAAAATGTTTCAGCTATGTGACGTTTGATTTTAAAATTGTTATTACTATTTTTTTTTAAATGGCAACATGGTGGCTCGTCGAGTTAGAAAAAAAGAGCATTTTATTACGATTAATTTGATACCGCACTCTATCAGGTTGTAAGAAAACTTTCGATAAAAAACTGAAAATACCATAACGTTAGAACTTTTCTAAAATGAAGCACCTCACCTACACTTCCAAAAACTAATAACATATCAACTTTTTCAGTTCTTGTATAAATATTGTTATTTTCCATGATTTTCAAACAATGAGGTACACAAAAACTACCTAATTGACTTTGTAGAAGAGAGGTAAAATAATATGTCAACACGTCAATTTTTACAGCAACAATTTAATGATTTTGTTGTTGTTAATAGAGTGCGGTATCAAATTAATCGTAATAAAATGCTCTTTTTTTCTAACCCGACGAGCCACCATGTTGCCATTTGAAAAACAATAGTAATAACAATTTAAAAATCAAACGTTACATAGCTGAAACATTTTGATCGAAAACAGTAAAGTTGTATTTTAACAAACATTTAGGACTGAAATTAGTTATTAGAACGTATCTACAGCCCTCTACAATAAAAATTTATTTCGAAAAATAAAATAAAAAAACGGTTACAAACAGTAACGAATGATACATGGTTGTATTCTGAATGTCATATGGAGACAAAAAACTGAAAATATACCAGGTTTCCCATTTAAAATCGAAAGTTTATGTCACTTCCGGTGAATCCGGAATTTGCATGAAGTTGAGTTACTTGTCAAAAAATGCAGTTTTATGCACTAAATACATACTCCAAATTTCATTCCATTATCTCCGAAAACAAAAAATATAGGGGGCGAGCCACCTTCCGTGGACACGGTATTTACGTAATTTACGTAAATGTACATGTAAATGTAAATGTAGGGACAAAGTTACAATGGTATTAATAAAATTGTAAATAAACAAGATATCACAGAAGCAAAATATGCTTGTTAGTGATTTATATGAAATAGAATAATATGATTAGTAATAGTTAGCTAAATGTAAAATAATGAATATGTAATACAAAAAAAAAGTAAAAGAAGTTGAAAAAAAAAAATTACTACAAATAACATTATAAAATTTGAAAACATCAAGAATGAAGATATACACATACATATAATAAAGAAATAAAGATATACAAATTTAAATATTATATTCGATTATGATTCGAAGAATTGGGAAATCAGTTTTCTCTCATTTTCATATATATATATATTTTTATTTTCCTTTTGAAATTCATTATATTGGAACATTTTTTTATTTCTTCAGGCAACGTATTATAAATTTTTATTGAAATATAAGAATAAGCTCTTTGTGTTATAGATTTTGTAACATGTGGGAGAATGTGCTTATTTCGATTTCGTGTGTTGTACTCATGATTAGGAATCTCAATTGTATTTTTATTTTTCTGGGAGTGGTATCTTACATTAACACAAAGGTAGAATAATTGCCTTATGTCCATAACTTTTAGTTCTTTATAGAGGCTATCGGAATTGTATTTGGAATTTTTCTGTAGAATTAGTTTCAAAAATCGTCTTTGTAATACTTCCAATCGGTTCAGATGTGTTTTGAGCGTACCACCCTCAGATCAATAAATTCTTATTGATCTGAGGTACCACCCCAAGCTGTAATACCATAGCGAATATGGCTTTCTATGAGTGAGAAGTATAACTCACGGAATTACCTACGTCGCACATCCAAAGCAATTATTTTTTACTTCTTAGCGCAATTGAATAAAAGCTTGCCTTTAGAAAGGTTTTTTTATTAATTATTTGATTTTTTGCTTTTTAGTAAGTACGCCTTAATCTATGCATTTTTGTTAATGCATCGTCATTATGAGGCCTTTTCCTGTAAGTTCTGAGCTATCTAGTTCTTCAATGAGGAGACCATCTAAAGATTAACTAGTCCGCCATCCTAGAGCAGCCATCTTCATTATGAATTCTGAAAAAATCAACAATCTTCGACTAAATTCATAATCTCCGACCCCAAAAACCCCGACATACCAATTTTGAATAGAAACGGCCCATTTCACAAAAATTATCCACCATATTGGAGTTGCCATCTTGAATTTATGAATTTTGACAATAAATTCATAATTTCCGACACCGAAAACATCCACATACCAATTTTGAATAGAATTGGACCATAATTACAGAGATCGTTCGCCATATTGGAGCCGCCATTTTGATTTCATGAATTTTGACAAAAAATTAATAATCTCCGACCCCAAAAACCCCCACATACCAATTTTGAATAGAATCGGATCATAATCACAGAGATCGTCGGCCATATTGGAGCCCCCATTTTGATTTTTCCTCTAACAAAAATTCTATAATGCATTGTCACGGGAACTATGAACACCTGACAAATTTCACGTTAATCGGGCAACTAGAAGTGGGTCAAATTCAACTTGCAATATTTGATTACAGACAGTCATACAGATATAGGGACAGGTGAAACTAAATAAAAGCTTGTAAAATTGCTGTGATCAATAATTGAATTTAAAATAATAGCTACCGTTGAACACCAAAGACTATAAAGCTATGATGATGCAACTACTAGACGATCCTGCTTATAACAAAATAACCAGAGATCCAATAACTATTAAGAGAAAACTACTAAAAACATTATTGATAATTTATCCATAGAAAAGGATGTCAAAGAACCTATTATTCCAACAGAAAAACCCTCCAAGTGACCTAAACTATATGGTTTTCCCAAGATCCATACACCAGGAGCACCACTCAGACCAATACAGACCTTGACAAGGGATACTATAAATTACATTTGACATTGAAAGTAATGGAGTTTTATCTTTAACTTTAGAATAAATTGATTTGATTGTCAGAACTGTTTTATATGATATTTTCAGGATTGTAAAATAATCTGGAGAGTTTAAGGCCCGGTATTTTCACCTCCGGTTATACCAGGAATAAATTAACCAATGGTTAGAATATGCTTTTGTTTAATGTTTATTGATAAGCAAAAGCACATTCTAACCATTGGTTAATTAATTCCTAGTTTAACCGGAGGTGAAAATACCGGGCCTAAGAGTGATATCTTTTATATTAGTCTAGTTAACAAGTGGTTTTTAGGTCAAATTTTTTTCGCATTCTCCGAAAATTATGATTGAGGCCGCTCGCAAAATTTGTAATAGTTATAAACAATTAGGTGAAAAAAAAGGGGGGTTTGGTTTTTCGCCAATATCTCGAAAACAATTCGAGATCATTCAAATTTGAAAAAAGATAGAAAAAGAAGAGGAAATTTCCTAAGAAAAAGTTTCAACTCCCGGAACTGTAGGACCAATTTTTATAATTTTCCCAGAGGGTTGAAAATACGCCCGAAAACGGGTACTCCGGCTTGCGCAAGCCACGTCCCCTTCGGACCTTTAATGAATAAATATTATTTAAACTTATTAAATATGAAAATTAAAAATTGAAAAAAATTCAGGCGCCTGCAGGATAGATCAATAAACACTAATCCGTGGTCCAAAAATTTTTATCGCGATTTTTCAATAAGTTATCCATTAGTTAATTAACATTTTTTTGTAGCACGAACATTAACATTGCAAGTGCGATAATTGTTAAACTATTAATCTGAGAATGTTTTCCTTTCGTGGAGCTATTTTTCAAAGGTCTAAGAATAGATTTCCGTTAGAAAAATTGTTAATTTTCGTTTTGTTATTAACAATTTACTAAGGTGAAAAATTATAAAGCTTCATTAAACATTGAAAAAAACTTTTTTTCATAATATTATTATTGATCCGTTTTCTTATGATCAGAAGCTACTCAAAAATGGTTTTTAATAATTTTTATCTCCTATTGTTTAAAAAATTGTTATAAACAAATGCGTTGTTTATGAGATAATTTAAAAATATTGGTCCTACAGTTCCGGGAGTCGATACTTTTGCAATTTTTGCGAGCGGCCTTAGCATTTTATCAAAAAATATCTACATGCCATTCGGAATCGAATGACACCTCAATCATAATTTTCGGAGAATGCGAAAAAATTTTGACCTAAAAAGCACTTGTTAACTAGACTACAATGAAGAGAAAAAAGGAGTAGAGTTAGTTTCATTGTTGTTTGAGTACTAGCCTTAAACAGTAATAATTTTGAACAATATTGTCTTAAAAAATATGCCATTCTATAAAAAAATTATTGATATTAAATAAATATTTCTAGTACGTAAATGCCCGCACAGTATTTGACGACTCCAGAATCCAACTAGAATTGAAATTTACTACTTCATTCATAAATGCGACGAGTGATTCATCTTGTCTTCTACTCTTGAAAATACGCACGGAACAGCTCGGTGTTTAGTTTCAAGAGCCAGCAGAAGACAAAGACAATAATGTTCAAATTAATTTTCCTATACATCGCGTACTGTTTTCTGAATTGTTGCTAATTAGGATATTTCATTCACCAGCCAATCAGAAAACACTAGTGGAATCTAACAAACTTTCGTTCGTAAACAGCTTTGTAAACCGTGCATGCTTGGCAACAGTGTTCAGTTCACGTGTTCAGAATCACTACAATGGTCGCGATATCATTTTCAAAACAATATTCAATTGCGAATGTTTCCCTTTTCAATACTGCTTGTGTTGTTTGTTTCCTACAAGTGACTGATAATTATGATAACTGCTTCGAAACAGAGTATGAAGTCAACTAGTTCTGACTTTATCACCAGTTTGGATATAACAAGGTTAGTTGTTTTCTTCACTTTGAAATTGAATATATATCTCAGGCAGCCTGCAATGTGTACATTTACCAGACAATCCGTTCAAAATTCTACATTATTCAAATGTCGAGTTAAATGTTTACTGTATTCGGCAATTCACAACGTTTTCCTCTGAGTAGGTCACTTGAAATAAGGCAGGTGGCGCTACCCAGAATTTTGTCAAATTTTAAAAAGAACAAAGCACGTTTTAATTTTTTTTTTAGATTTTTAACCACTGTAATTCGTTAAAAAATTGCATTATACACTCGTCATTTAACAGGTGCGCAAGAGGTTAGATTACACCCCGTATATTTAAATGTATATACGGGGTGTAATCTAACCTCTTGCGCACCTGTTAAATACCTGTTATATATCCCTGGACTTCCTCTTTTCCTCTCGGTAATGTATAGATGGGGTCAAAATATCACCAGTACTTCATATAACTTTTGATCCTAAAACCCTTCGTTACCAAGTTACGGGCCCTCAAAGTTACAAAATGAAAAATGTTTTTCTTTGATAACTTTCAAAGTGAATATTCAAAATCATCTAAATTTTGGTGATTGACTAAACAAATTAATTCCTTCGATGAGCTTTCATGAAGGAGTCAGTTGTTTTGCTACAAAGTCAGGAACGGACTACCCTCGATGGTCCACACCCCAAAACTTTGAAATGACAGATAATTTTTCAATAGTTTTCAACGAATAAGGTTACGTAGACAATTTTCTGAATAAAGTACTCGTGTGGAAAGTCGATCGGAGCAACGATTCTTAATGAAAATGCAGTTTTACTCGACGACATCAAACCCGATCGTCCACCATTATTTACGCTACACCTATTCACACCAGAGATGTCTTGTTGAATAGAATTACATTACATTGTGAAGCCATACGAAACGACCCTGGCATGCTATTTCAGGTGCAGAGAGGGTGTTTGCGCCGACTAAGAAAATGTATTGAGAGAGACGGGGGTCATATCGAGCAGTTTTTGTAGCGGATTTTGCATTTCTGTTTGCTCTTGAGGCTTGCGATTGATTATTTACACCATGAGTTTTGTAAGGTAAATGTGTTTGCAAGATAAAAATTCGTTATGAACATTGTACCTATCATTTCTATTTTCATTACAAATTAATCTTTTCGAATAATGGTAGACATCTCAGGTTGGATGTCGTCGAACAAAAATGCATTTTTATCAAAAATCGTTGCTCCAATCGATTTTCCACACGAGTACTTTTATCCATAAATTGTCCAGGTAACCTTGTTTTGTTAAAACATATTGACAAATTCCAGTCATTTCAAAGTTTTGGGGTGTGGACCATCGGGGGTAGTCCGTTCCCTACTTTGTAGCAAAACAACTGATTCATTTGTTTAGTCAATCATCAAAATTTAGATGATTTTGAATATTCACTTTGAAAGTTATCAAAGAAAAACATTTTTCATTTTGTAACTTTGAGAGCCCGTAACTTCGTAACGAAGTCTTTTAGGAACAAAAGTTATATGAAGTACTGGTGATATTTTGACCACATCTATACATTTCCGAAAGGAAAAGAGGAAGTCCAGGAACACCCTGTATATACTTTCTGACTGATGGAATTTTTGGGTTCTGGCGACCATGATCGGTAAAAATATATTATATCAAAAAAAAATTAAAGTCTTGTGATGACGGGACCAATAGTATATCTATTGAATCTATCTACTTAAAAGTAGAGAACAAGCAAAACTCTTACCTACTAAAAAACTACAAGGGTGTATTAAAATGTGAAGGAGGTTTATAGAATTGTTTTTCAGAAAAAAAGGAATTTTGGACAGAGACAGCAAAACTACCAGAATATCTTTTCAATTTTCGTATCGCTCTTTTATAAAATAACCCAATGTTCGTTCGAATGATGCTGAAAAGAGAAGATAAAAAAAGATTCCTTTGCGGTGCCATATTTCTGAGCTCATTTGAGAGCTTTTCATTCATGGCCAGGATGTGAATAGTCCTATATACCAACAAATTGTTATTCTCTAGGTTATTAAGTCAAACCATCGGATATTTACCTTTCAATGAACTAGACAATAACTCTGCGTATTATTTTACCTGCATAAGTGCCGTTGTGCTAGGTTCTAGGAAATCATGATCCACACGAATATTGATTTTTTTCCATAAATTTCTGCGATCTAGAGCTTCTTTCCATTTTTGGCAAACCAACGAACATGACAGCTTGTCATATTTTGTGAGATACTTGAAAATTTCGGATAATACTTCTGTGGGAATATACCCTTGCCAGTCGCTACCCATACACCCACATGTCTAACTCACAACCTGGGGTTGAAATTATTGGCAGCGAATAACAGTTTACAACATAAATTTCTGAAATACAAACATGTATCGATGTTTTGATTCGACAAGTGTGGTTTCTATGACAAAAAATTATGACCTCTAGGTGGTAACGAGCTGCTATGATACAGAAATGAGATCAACATCGCACGAATTATAAATGCAGGGTTTCTGGTGTTCCACGATAACTTTCAGTCCGCTAGATCCGCATTTGGGAAATCCAGTCCATCATTTTGATAGAGATTTCAGTAACATTGTATTATTATGGGCAGCACTATGTGGGAAATAAAATATTAAAATAAAAAATATTTTCGAAAAAAAATTTGTGGGTTAGAGGATAGGTACGAGGAAACAACGCAAATTTTATGCCGACGTTTTGTCTATATATTTAGACTTCTTCAAGGTTACAAAGAAAAGGCTTACTAAGTTACGTTTACACATTTTACATAATTTCAACAAACAACAATAATAAAAATCGACTTTTCTCAAACAATAAGATAAATTCAGGAAACATAAAGGAACCAAAAGTGAAATTTAGAACAAGAAAACCATCACATATAGTTTTTAAATAAAAATGGAAAATTGTGTATGTATGTGTATATACAGTGTCACACATAAAGTTCGCAACAAATGGAAGTTTTTTTTATTAATAGATTTAATGAAAATTTGACTTCGCAGTTAGTTTTTGCTTGAAAAATGAGTAAAAAAATTTCGAAAAATGCCAAAGAAAAAAGTTGCTCGGTTTCCAATTTCATACCTTTGCTCCAAATTTGGTTTCTCTACTGTCACTTCGACTTTTTTCCAATTTTTTTAATTTTTCGCTATACCGATTCGAACGAAACATGATTCAAATTTCTAAATTTTGATGAATACGAGACTTCAATGTTATATCTTGCCCAGAAAATACCCACATGGGCCTGTTATCAGAAAAAAAAAATGCTCCTCCAGAAATTCGTCGTTATTGCAAAGTTCATCTAGTTTTTCATTTCCTTGTGAAACTGATTCGGATTTTCAATGTATGGACGTTAATATGTCAGTAATCGAATAAACGAATTTCTCTTCATTCTTATTACACTCGTATTTCTTTTTTTAACAGATTTGTATCCCGTCAGCTGCAGATGAGTTCGAAATATTTTGCTGTAGTTTACACCCAACATTGTTACTGTTGGATGTAAACTGTTAGACGTAATTTTCGAGCAAATAATAATTTTTCGCAACGTTTTTGAATTGATTCCATAAATCTCATATTCTTTATTTTCACCATTACATGTGTAAAAAACATCAGACCAAAATAACTATAACCAAATTCACAACAAAACTTCGTAACATTCATTGATTTATCTCAATAATCTTGTAAAGAACCCGAATTCATCATTCAGTATCATCTATACAAATTATATCCTTTCATTCACAGACTTTGTGGCATTTTTAATAAATAGGGGATTTATGTCAGCACAACACTCCCGAATGGTATTCTCTAAATGTTCTTTGTTTGCAAATGGTCTGTGCTTCTTATAAACTTTTTGTTTCAGATAACCCCATAGAAAAAAGTCCATTGGATATAAGTCCGGTGATCTTGGTGGCCAATAATTTTCCCAATCTCGTCCTATCACTCTGCCCCTAAATTTCTGTCTGAGACACTGTTTCACTTCTACCGTTTGGTGGATCGGTGCCCCGTCAAGCTGGTACCACAAATTCCGTCTAACACTTAGAGGCAGATTATCCAAAACTTCAGACAATTGATTCATAATGAAATTTCTGTACATGCATGCGTTCAAATTTACTCTAAAAAAATATGGTCCAATTATTTGGTTATGTAATAAACCACACCACACATTTGTCTTCAATGAATATTGGTCACGGCATTCTATTAAAAAATTTGGATTATTGTTGGGCCACCTGCGACAATTTTGGGAACTATCTGTTCCATTCGACGTGAAAGTTGCCTCGTCTGTCCATAACATCCTGTATGGAAATGTGATATCTCTCACCTTGGAACCAAAATTAAAATCCTACTCGAATATCTTTAAGAGTGTGTATGAACTTTGGCTTATAGGGATTGAGATTATTTTTGTGCAAAATTTTTCTCACAGTTCCTCTGCCAACCCCTTATTTTCAATAATACTCCTAATACATATTAGTTTTTCCGTTTTCAACAACGCTCAAACAAACATTGAGATGTTCTTCTTCATTATACCTACCTTATTGGATTATGTGGTTTCTTGAAACGATTGTCCACAGAGCCAGTTTCTTTGAATGTTTTCAATATCCTTCCCACGGTACTAAAGGGAATATTTCTTCCTGGATGCCGATGATTGAAAACACAAGCAACATCTCGATATGGCACATTCTCACCACATAAAAGAACGATTTCCACTTTGTCTTGTGTGGATAACATTGTTCATAAAACTTATTTGTGAATTATAAATGTACGAAAGTCTGTACACAAAACAACTCGATTTATTAAACGCTTTAATTTGAAATTAACCAAAACTAAAAATTTGTTTCAAAAGCCTACCAAGGGAAAATTTTATTTCGATTCGATCAATTGTACTATTTTCTTCCGGAGATGTTGCATTAGCCTTGTATTGTTTAAAATCACGAAATTTTATATCATGTTTAGTACAAATCGCTAGAACGAAAGTCTTTTGAATAGTTATGAAACTGTAGGTCATTGTTCAGTTTAGAGAAAAGTATGATATTTCGGGTTTGTTTGTAACTGAATTATTGGTCAGAAAAATGATCAAACTGAATGAAAATCTATTAAAAAAAGAAATAAGAGTGTAATAAGAATGAAGATAAATTCGTTTATTCGATTAATGACATATTAACGTCCATACATTGAAAATCCGAATCAGTTTCACAATGACATGAAAAAACTAGATGAACTTTGCAACAACAAAGACTAATTTCTGGAGGTGAATTTATTTTTTCTGGTAATAGGCCAATGTGGGTATTTTCTGGGCAAGATATGACATTGAAGTCTCGTATTGTTCAAAATTATGAAATTTGAATCATGATTCGTTCGAATCGGTAGAGCGAAAGATTCGAAAAATAAAAACAATTGGAAAAAAGTCGAAGTGACAGTAGAGAGTCCAAATTTGGAGCAAAGGTATAAAATTGGAAACTAAGCAACTTTTTTCTTCGGCATTTTTGAAAAATTTCAAAAAAAAACTGATTTTTTGAGGATTTTTGAAAAAATGTCCAATTTGACAGCTTTAGAGTAGCACATGACAAAAGGGAAGAGGCGTTTTTTTGCTCATTTTTCAAGCACAAACTAACTGCGAAGTCAAATTTTCCTTATATCTATTAATAAAAAAAACTTCCAGATGTTGCGAACTTTATGTGTGACACTGTATACACTTACCCAAAAACATGTGGCAGCCGATTTCAGAACACTTGGAACAATTAACTTCGTTGTATCAAAAGTTGTCGACAACAATGAACGATTTCGAATGTTCTCATTTCGATCGTGATGTACTCCGTAACACTATCATCGTCACTATTCGATAAATCAATAGTAATTTTTATATTTGGTTGTTTTCCTAGCTCTACTGTGTTCTTTAACCAGTGTTAACAACTTTGACCCAGGTCTATCTGACCACCACGCTCAAATAACTGATCAAGCCGAGAATGAAACTAAACAAGAAAACCCCTACTATACCTACCGAAGATTCGATGACGCTTCTGTAAGTGAATTCTGTTTTTATTTAGCAAGGACAATGTGCAATATGCCATCCATTAACGGTAGCAATGTAAATGAGACCTTTAAAATGTCCCCAAGAGATTTTTTATGGTGCTTCGACCTAGACTTCTCTAAAAAAAGGAATACGGTTGAAAATCTAAACTTTTCGGATAAAATAATCTTGTCTAACAAATTGAATAACTTCAAACAATTGGACTGGTGGAGAAAGAGGACTGATGACAACGATATCAATACACAATACAAAAAATTTAAAAAATAAGTGGACGAATACAACAAAAAAGAAAAACATGAATTATACAGCAACAAAATAAAAAACTCTAGTAATAGATCCAAAGCAATCTGGACTATTTCAAATAATGTAACGGGGAAATCCAAAAAGCAGAGAGAGCTGGTAATCTCTCATGATGGTCATCTAACCACGGATCTGAACATTATAACATATTTATTTGACAACTACCTATCCAACGTTATTGAAAATGAATAATTTGGGAAATTACATATCTAGATCGTGCACTACCTCCAACAGCTAAATAATTTTTTTTGTATTCACACCGACTACTGAAGAGGAAGTTATCGCTAACTTACCTAATAAAAAATCCACTGGATTAGACGAAATCCCGATTGACATGAAAAAGTGTACCTGTAAAATATCACAATAGCTTACTGACATTATAAATCTATCAGTGAACTCAGGCACTTTTCCAAGTGGCTGCCATCATTCCCATTTTCAAAAAGAGAGATGCGAGCAACATGAGAACTACCGCCCAATTGCCCTAATGAGCATTTTTTCCAAAATAATTGAATAAATCATCTGCAAGAGAACCACAGGCTTCTTTACCAAGCACGATGTACTTACTGACTGCCAACATGGCTTCCGCCCTGGTCTATCTACCGAAATACCCATAACAAACCTCGTTCAACATATTAACGACTTAATGGATAAAAATGAGCATGCAATATCGTTCGACTAAACACGAGCATTCGATACGGTCAGTCGTAAATTTGTCTCCGAAAAAATCTACAACCTAGGTCTACGTGGCCCAGTAAATGATTAGATAACGTCCTTTCTTGAAAACAGGAAAATTATCGTGCGAATCGGTGAAACCTATTCGAAAGAATATGATCTAGATCTCGGAACACCACAGGGGAGTGTTCTAGGTCCTATGATTTTCCTAACATATGTCAATGACAACTCTTTTGTGGTATCCGATCCCGACAGCCATAAGTTACAGCAAAAAACCGACTCGGTTTTAAAAGACTTCACGGATTACTGCATGCAAACTACTCTTATAATAAATCATAGTAAAACAATAATAATCGAATTCTACACAAAACATAAAATACCACCTTCCAATCTCATCAATACCAATAATGTTAGCACCTCTACTTCATCTAAATTCTTAGGAACGCTCATAGACTGCACTTAAGAACAAACACAAATGGTATGTAAAAAACTTAACAAAAGCTTTTACATTTTAGCAACATTAAAAAATATCCTGAACACAGATTCATTACTACAGATTTACTATGCATTTGTGCATTCAACAATCACATACAACATTATAGTCTGGAGTCAAGCATCTGATATAAAAAGAGTTTTTGTTGCACAAAACTCGTCCGTCATCCTGAAGTCACCATCTTGAATCGATAAATTTTGACAAAAAATTCTTAATCTCCGACCCCGAAAACCCCCGCATACCAATTTTGAATCGATTTGGACCATTATCACAAAAATCGCCCTCCATCTTGGGGCCGCCATCTTGAATTCATAAATTTTGACAAAAATTTCATAACATTCGACCCCGAAAATACTCACATACTGATTTTGAAGCAAATCGGACCATAATTACAAATCTCCTCCGCCACCAAGAGCCACCATTTTGTTTTTTTCTCTAACAAAAACTCTATAATGCATTGTCACCAGCATTATGAATATTTGCCAAATTTCATCCCAATCGGAAGACTAGAAGTTTGTCAAAATTCACTTGCAAGATTTGACCCTAAGGAACGAACGAACTAACAAGTGAAACTAAATAAAAAATTGTAAAAATAAATATACCAACCACCGCTTCGTTGAAAGTTGTGGATGATATTCACGCTGCAGTTGATGCCAAAAAATTTAGTATTATGGTCTTGATAGAATTCTACTACTGCGTCTTCTATCATACCTTGGATTTTCTGATGATGCTGTCAGGTTGCTAAACAATTATCTGTCTGTCGGTCCCAATCCGTAATTCTGAATAACAGAAAATCAAACTTTCTTTCGACAAAAAACGGTGTTCCTCAGGGTTCCATTCTTGGTCCCCTCCTGTTTGTAATTTATACATCTCAGTTCTCGGAATGCTTGCTCCACACAAATATACATAGCTACGCGTATGATACCCAAATTTATAAACATTTTGATGGAGGATCTGTCTTTGCAGCTTATCAACAAATCTGTAGATTTGAAGGCTTTGATGGAGATTTCAAAAAAATATTGTCTCACAGTTAACCCTTTAAAGTCCTTTGTTATGTTTTTCGGCAGAGCTGCCATGAGAAAACGGAACGTAGATAACATCAATATTTCTATTGAAAACCTGCAACTTCCCCTTAAAGAAAAACACGTCGCAAATTCTCAAACGCGGTTATTGCAATCTCAAATTAATTTACTCTAATAGAGAGCTGTTGAATATAAATTCAAAAAAAATGTAATGTGATGCCCTCGTGTTGTCCCACGCTAATTTTGCGGATGTGGTTTATGGACCGAATTTATTACATGCAGATAAACAGAGATTTCAAGTTCTACAAAATGCATGTGGATGGATATGGAAACTCGCAGAACTTTTCACGCCTGTACACTATTTCATAAGATAATCACAACCATGAAACCCAGTTATCTTCATGAGAAAATAAACTTTAGAACTGATGTCCATAACTTAAATCTGAGATTTAAACATCTGCTTACACCACCCATACACATAACATCTCTCTTTCGTGGCTCCTTCTCATTTTATATAGCTTGGCTGTACAATAGAATACCGACTTCTCTGAAAATTCTTTCCGTCAGTGGCTTCAAAATCAAACTGAAATACCTTCTGCTGGAAAATCAACTGCAAAATATTCATTAGAGTTCAGTTTTTACTGTTTGAGTGATCTTAATCCTGTCATACTTACTCTAGAACTCATTAAAATATTTTTATTTTATTTTTATTTTGAGCGATCTTAATCCTGTCATACTCACTCTAGAACTCATTAAAATATACTTTTTTAGTTTTTTCCTGGTTGCATGGAAGAACAAGCTCGAACCTGGTCCACGACCCGGCGAGAGACTGAATCCTGCCCTTTGATGGTATATTGCATTATTAGAGCACGTTCTGTTACTTCTCATTGAATTGTTGTATGCATTACTATCAATAAAATCTATTATTATTATATAAAACTGGCGCGGGCTCGGAGTTATTGATTTATGAATATCGATGAAAAATTAAAGCGCATTTTCAAATCTTGTTCACAAATTAAGTGTATAACTGGTTGGTGCCCCTGTACAAAATTATGCATACGTGCCGATTGAGAATAATTACTAGGAGGCCTCTTTGGAGCCGCCATCTTGAATTCGTGGATTTTAACAAAAAAATCATGATCTCCGACCCAAAAAAACCCACACACCAGTTTTTATTGGAATCGGGCTATAACCACAAAACCCGTCGCCATATTGGAGCGGCCATCTTGAATTTATGAATTTTGACAAACAATTCGTGATCTGTCCTCGAAAAGCTCCACATACCAATTTTGAATAGAATCGAACCCTAATCACAAAACTCGTCCGCCATATTGGAGCTGCTAATTTGTTTTTCCTCTAGCAAAAATTCCATAATGTATTGTCCCCGGAATTATGAACACCTTGCCAAATTTCACGTTAATCGGACAACTAGAAGTGGATCAAAATTCACTTGCAAGATTTCAACTGAACATACATATAACAGTACTAGCAGGTACCTGTTAGCCGGTTATCCCTTTATCCCATTATCCCGTTTTGCCACTATCCCATTTTTCCGTTTATTTGTTTTCCCGTTATTCCTTTATCCCGTTATCTTTTTATTCCGTTATCTTTTTATCCCGTTGTGGAAGTTTTAAAAAATCCCAAACTATTTTGTATACATTAACGCGATCGAATTAGTTCTTGTTCAAAATATTCTATCTTTATTTAGGATCATTTGAGGTAAGGCAGTAAGAAAATTGTTCAGTCCAATGGAATAGAAAGCTAAAGAAGGGTATTCTGTGCCAATAGCAATATATTCATGAGTGACGAATGCTTTTTTGGAAAAAAAAATTATTATTGATTTACTGAATAAACAAATTTGAATCATCTGAAGTGTTGCCATACTAGGCAGCTAAAATGACATTTTGCTACTCAAAATTGAATAAAAATATTTGGATATTTATATTATCGATTTTATTGGTAGGGGTCAAAATTCAACATAAAAATAAACAATCATTACGATATGATTATTTCTATCATCTGCTAACATTATAAGGATTAGTTTACTTCGTTAAAAATCATACTACGTTGTTAAATTAAGAATATAAGTGGTTGGAGCCTCTATACAAGATGTTTTTATGGAGGAATATGTGCCGCTTTCGTAATATCAATGGATTGAGAAGAATTACTCGAAATGGTTCATTGTGGAATAATGGTCCTAATGGAAACACCTGCTTCAATCAAAATAAACATTGAACAAAACAATACGGAATCGACAAAAAAAACACTTTCAACAGAAGAGCTTCTAAAGTAAGTTTTTCAAACAGGAGCACTTCAATGTATTTTGAAAAAACTGTGGAAGATATTGAAAGGGTTGGCTCATTACCGGTAATGGAATCATCTGCGTCTCAAAGACAAACTTTAGTCACTATCTCCCATCGTTCAAGATACCCCCTTGTGGAGTATTCATGTTGAAAAGACCAACCTTACTCACTATCTTCCTTCATTCAATTGAATATTGAATAGAAATATTTTTCTGTGAATTGAAAAATCCACCATGAAAATAAAGTTATTCTTGAGAATATCTAACAGAAAACAACTACTTCCCCGGCTAAAGACACGCTGGACATTGAACTACATCTGATAGATATTTTTGAAAGGAAAAGAAAAATCTGGAAGTGAAAATTTGAATTTCTATTCCATCTTTGCAAAGTGAGATTGCTTCTAGAAAATGTGTTTTTCAATTCTTCCGGTCTTCCTGATGATCGTGGAAGTGTTAAATATATTTTCGTCGAAAAAAATGTATTGAAGACCTAGTGAATGCGATGCCCGACTTGCATCGATGTTACAAATGATTTCTGGTGAGTGCTCCTCCTGGGAATTTTTTTCTTTATCTCATTCATCTATATGAGTTCTAAATCAAAACTGGAATTTTCACTTCCAGATTTTTCTTTTGAGCTAGGGTCCTTTCAAAATATCTATCAGATGTAGTTCAATGTGGCTTTAGCCGAGGAAGTAGTTGTTTTCTGTTAGATTTTCACAAGACTAACTTCATTTTTATCGTGCATTTTTCAATACACAGAAAAATCTTTCCATTCAATATGCAATTGAGAATGTTTCTCTTTTCAAGATATCTGATATATGTATATATGTATATATGTATATATATATATATATATATATATATATATATATATATAATTAGAATAATAGTTGAATAGTTGAATTATATTGTGAGTTTTGAATGTCTCTTTGAATTTTAATCGTATTTGATGTTATGTAACGTATTATGTTTTTAACTTTACATGTTTTACATTATTTTATATATATTTCCTAATTTCTTGACCACATATGTTTATATTCTTTATTTTCTCGGAATGAGGGCCTTAGTCAGTCTATGTATTTTTTTATTTCATGCGACGTCTCGACATTGTTTATGTCATCTTCAGGTAAAATCTTAAAATAATGTAAAACATGTAAAGTTAAAAACATAATTCGTTACGTAACATCAAATACGATTAAAATTCAAAGAGACATTCAAAACTCACAATATAATTCAACTATTATTCTTTCATTATTTCGTTTCATGTTTCATGATTGAATGAACGTTGTTGAATGTCTGAGATTGCTGGTATCGGGTTTGTTTTATCTGTTATCGTTTTTTTTTAATAAAATACATTGGAGTGTTCGACATATTCAGTTATAGTACGAGGGCTCTATAGCTATGATTTATGCAAGACTTTTCCGTGTAGGGATGTAAAGATCAGTTAACTTTTTTTATATATATTTCTTGTTGAGGAGTGAGTGTTTAAAATAAGTTATTGTAGATTTGATTGAGGTTTTTTATGTCGTTTCTATTGTTAATAGTGTTTGTATCTTTTTTTATATGAATTATTTCGAGGAAATTTCTAACTTTTGGATTTTTTATGTTAAAAAATCACAAATACGAAATATAATAACAAATTTTGTCCGTTAAATTTGAATAAAAATTTCACATAAACATTTGTTTTATTATAATTCTAAAAATCCCCAAATAACAATTTCATGTAGTTAGTTTTCATGAATAATAACGCAATGGTTGCTAAGCTATAGTTATATAAGTTCCAATACGATTTTTTATGATAGAAAAACCAATTGCGAAATATTAACTGAAATCATTAAAGTAAATTCAATTAATGTGTTTAGTATTTAAAATGGACGCAAGTCGATCTCAAATTGTCTTCATTTTGAATTTGGATTTATGATTCTTTTAAATACGTAAATACCCGTGCATTATATATATACAGCATGATTCTGAACTTATACGCATAAACTTTGGAAATTATAGCCAAGGACAAATAATGACTAATTATGAAAAAAATGTAGTAAAAGGAATTGTTTCCGCCACTGGAATGAAAATGGGGGGGGGGTGAAAGTTTGTATGGGAGTTCCATTAATTTTGATTTTGAAGTTGGGGAAAATTGGTCTTTGAGGTCTTTGTTTGTTACAAATAAAGAAATACATGTTTCAGCGGTATTTAGAAATTCAACCCCCGAAGGGGTGGAATGGGTGAATTTTTTTAGGGGTGTTCCGTTAGTTTTTGAGTTAGGGTCATAAAAATTGGTATTTGAGGTCTTCGTTACAAATAAAAAAATGCGTGTTTCAGTTTCTTTTTCAATTTCAACCCTCAAGGGGGTGAAATGGGGGGAGTAATATTCATGAAGCTTTCGTTAGTTTTCAAGTTAGGGTCATGAAAATTGGTTTTTGGTAATCTGGTACAGATAAATGAATCGAATTTAACCTCATTTGAAAATTCCGTTCCTAAAGGGGTAAAAAGGGGTTAGTGAATTACGGGATAACGGAAAGCGAGCAAAGCCACAGCCATAAGCTAGATCGAACATTACATATACATATATATATATATATATATATATATATATATATATATATATATATATATATATATATATATATATGTATATATATATATATATATATATATATATATATATATATATACAGGGTGTCCCTGGACTTCCTCTTTTTCTCTCGGGAATGTATAGATGGGGTCAAAATATCACCAGTACTTCATATAACTTTTGTTCCTAAAAGCCTTCGTTACCAAGTTACAAAAGTTACAAAATGAAAAATGTTTTTCTTTGATAACTTTCAAAGTGAAAATTCAAAATCATCTAAATTTTGGTGATTGACTAAACAAATGAATTCCTTCGATGAGCTTTCATGCAGGAGTCAGTTGTTTTGCTACAAAGTCAGGAACGGACTACCCCCGATGGTCCACACCCCAAAACTTTAAAATGACAGATAATTTTTCAATAGTTTTCAAAAAAATAAGGTTACGTAGACAATTTTCTGAATAAAAGTACTCGTGTGGAAAGTCGATCGGAGCAACGATTCTTAATAAAAATGCAGTTTTACTCCACGACATCAAACCCGATCGTCCACCATTACTTGAAATGAAACATTTTCACAGTAGAAATACTAATGCTAACGTTAATTCAACAACATTTATAACAGGGAAATACAAAATATGCTAAAATAAAGTCGTAAACAAAAAGTACAGAACCTAGTTGAAAGTTTCATTCACAATGTAGATATTTTTTCAAATGAAATATCAAGTTATGTAGATTCGTGGCGTTTTTAAACTAACAAGCTACTCCACTATGAAATATCGAATTCAGTCCATATTCTGTATGTACGCGTGGAATAAGCACGTTTCGTGTTGTATTATCTGAATCTCATGAAACTCAACATTTGGATGTTGCAAATTCGTATTCACAGCTTAAATGTTGAGGAGTTTCACTGATAAGTATAATTTCATGGGAGAAAATATTTAACCCAAAGATAGATTTAGCTAAAAAAACGCACATCGGAAGACATAACTAATAAAAAGCAAACGAATAAACAACAAAAACGGCTGCACATGAATGAGTGAAAAATATCCGGTGAATAAATTTATGTTCCATTTCTTCCACAGATGTTGACAAAAACACCTTGTAGAAAGAAATAAAATTAGTGTGGATAAAAAATTACAACTGGAATGCGATTTTGTTCTGTTGAGTGGTGCATTGTCATTGTATTGTCAATATTCTAATAGGACAGTTTGAAGTGTTTTGATATGGCCGAACAGTTTACATTCAACGAATATGCAGATATGCATGCATTGTATGGACGAGCATTTGGTAATGCTGCAGAAGCCCGTATGCCGATCATTTTCCAAATCGAACGTTACCGGCAAGAGAAACGTTCGAGCGTGTCGATCGCAGCTTGAGGGAGACAGGTATGTCTAATGGGTAATTAATTGGAGCCTGTTGTTTTATTTCGATATTATTGTAGGTTCAGTTTTGCCCAAATGAGGTGGTGAGGGCGCTCCTAGGGCTGTGCGTACCGTTGTATTGGGAGAAAATATTTTGGAAGCTATCGCTGATGATCCTTCAATGAGCATCAGAAACCTATCAGAACAGTTCCATACATCCAAGTCCACTATTCATAGAATAATTAGGGAACATCTGCTCCACCCATATCACATCCAGAAGGTACATGCCATTACACCTGAAGATTTTCCATCACGATTGGAATATGCCAATTGGTTCCTGGATAAGCAAAGAGAGGATATGACTTTTATTACTCGAGTTTTATTCACTGATGAAGCAGGTTTCAGTAGAGATGGAGTAATCAACTCTCATAATCTCCACATATGGGCCGAAGAAAATCCCCATGGGATATTGCAAACCAAACACCAACGGAAATTCAAAGTGAATGTTTGGGCTGGTATCATAAGAAACCATCTTATAGGACCATTCGTTCTACATGACCGATTGAATGGAGAACGTTATTTGGAGTTCATTCAGAACGATTTGAATGGACTTTTGGAACATGTTCCATTGCAAACCCGAAGAGATATGTGGTTTATGCATGATGGCGCTCCTCCTCATTTTAGTTTGATTGTGCGGGATCATCTGAACCAGATTTTCACCAATAGATGAATTGGTAGAGGTGGGCCATATTCATGGCCACCGCGGTCTCCGGATTTAAATCCATTAGATTACTTTCTGTGGGGGCATCTAAAAAGCCTCGTTCACGCTACACCGATTCCCACCAGAGATGCCTTGTTGAATAGAATTACATTACATTGTGAAGCCATACAAAACGACCGTGGCATGCTATTTCAAGTGCAGAGAGGGTGTCTGCGCCGACTAAGAAAATGTATTGAGAGAGACGGGGGTCATATAGAGAAGTTTTTGTAGCGGATTTTGCATTTCTGTTTGCTCTTGAGGCTTGCGATTGATTATTTACACCATGTGTTTGCATGATAAAAATTCGTTATGAACATTGTACCTATCATTTCTATTCTATCAGGTTGGATGTCGTCGAACAAAAATGCATTTTTATCAAAAATCGTTGCTCCGATCGATTTTCTACACGAGTACTTTTATTCAGGAAATTGTCCAGGTAACCTTGTTTTGTTAAAACATATTGACAAATCCCAGTCATTTCAAAGTTTTGGGGTGTGGACCATCGGGGGGTAGCCCGTTCCTGACTTTGTAGCAAAACAACTGACTCCTGCATGAAAGCTCATCAAAGGAATTCATTTGATTAGTCAATCACCAAAATTTAGATGATTTTGAATATTCACTTTGAAAGTTATCAAAGAAAAACATTTTTCATTTTGTAACTTTGAGGGCCGTAACGAAGGCTTTTAGGAACAAAAGTTATATGAAGTACTGGTGATATTTTGACCCCATCTATACATTCCTGAGAGGAAAAGAGGAAGTCCAGGGTATATATA
The DNA here is from genome assembly GCA_018342105.1 of Gonioctena quinquepunctata. Lineage (NCBI taxonomy): Eukaryota > Metazoa > Arthropoda > Insecta > Coleoptera > Chrysomelidae > Gonioctena > Gonioctena quinquepunctata. The sequence goes on along the minus strand of JAFIRS010001339.1, from coordinate 74,186 downwards.
TATATATATATATATATATATATATATATATATATATATATATATATACAGGGTGTCCCATAGAAAACTCCGCGGGCAAATAAAAGATGATGATACATCATACAAGTTGTATTGACACGGAGCTACATTATCTGCTGCATAATTACTCATATCTAATCTTTCGAAAGGAAAACCAATGGTGACATTTAATTTTCCCCCAAATCTCTCCATTGGCGAAAATCGTTTCAAGTGAATAATTTGGGGAATTTATATAAACAAATGCAATTCAGTTTTGGCTTAGATTAATTAAAAAAATATCTCAGAAAAATTTGAAAATAGATATGAGTCATAATCGAAAAAAAAAAACAGATTAGGGAATGATCTGAAAAATAATTACGTATGGACGTTTTTTCGAGTAAGATTCAAACCTATTTCCAAATTTTCCTGAGATATTTTTTCAATTAATCTTTGCTCAAACTGAATTGCATCATCTGAGAGTTAGAAAAAAACTCAAGTTTCAGCTGTAACTCCAAAAATATGAACATTTTGAAGCGAATCATTCCAGAATGATTTGATTTTTTTAGCAGATCATTTCAATTGGGTAATATTAACTATTTCGATTTGTTATACTGGGAAATGAAAATGGTAGTAGTGTGCCGTGACCAGAAAAGTGCAAGACGATCTTTTAGTTTGACAAAAAGTTATTTTCATGGTGTTTTGGTCAAAATGCATAATGATCTATATTCAAATGCAGATATTTTAAATTTTTATAGAAACTTGCTTTTATTTTGGAAACCAGACTATTTAGGTATAGGAACAGGATACATCATTTGAAAAGAACTTTAATTGTCTTTCAGGAAATTCGATAATATACAGGGTGTTCCATTAAAAAAAAAATTTTTTCCATTTTTGTATCTATCGGAAAAATCATAAATTTTGAACGACCCTGTAAATTGGAGAATGAATTTCCTTAGACATAACTAATGCACAGAACATTGGTAAATTTTACTTAGAATTTCAGCATTGTTTTGCACAAAAAATAAGGAAATCAATGAATTTCTCGAAAACCGTTCGAGATAGGTATAGGGAAGAATTATACAAAAATGATCGTAAAGCAATAACAAAGCAAAAAATGCAATAATATACAGGGTGTCTCATTTAAAATATCAAAGTTGTTGCTACTTTTCAATATAAGCGGCAACGCCGCAGTGCTGAAAATCGATTATTACCCAAGAAACCAAATTTTCAAAATTATCGTGTTTCCCGTTTTCCAGAAACGTCTAATAGGCCGTCGAGTTTGGGACACCCTGTATATATTCATCAGAAACTATAATAGATCTGTTGGTAACCAAATCTTCACCCTCGAACAATTGATGTGGAATATTCACGAATATAATCTATCCCTGCTTTTCCCCTTTTTTAATTTTCAATAAACTTATGATTTGTTGGACAAAGCAATAGTACTCAAGATTATGAAAGACCAAGCAATTCCCACAAAAGAGATACAGCTGGTCAAATTGCCGCTCAGAATTACACACTGTTAAATAATTCTAGAAGAGTGTCGGCATAATAATAATAAAAAACCGTCTTTATTTATGTAAAATGAAATGGTTGATTGTCAGCTGAATGCTGTGTTTTAATGTTAATAAAGGATTTCGACCTATTATTTTTAACCTAGTGCTAGAAAAGATATTAAGAACTGGTGGGATGCATACGAGAGAAAAAGATCGATTCTCGTATCAGAACATATAGACTAGGAGGAATCGGCGCATGAGTACCGAAAATTATTCCACCTCAATTTTTTTATGCGATCCTCTTCAAATTGCCCTACTGATGATACAAATGCATGTTGCCATGGGGCAACCCCGTGCCATATTGTTTAAACCGAAATTGTTTAAACAATTGCAAGGAATTGTTATTTTTCAAGCGGACAATTTTTTTTTATATTCTTTATAAAATAAAATAAAAAAGCCTATACTTTTCAGATAAAGTTAATATTTTTAGAGATATGAATTTTTAAAGGTTCAAAAAATCTCATATTTGGGTACTTTTGACCCATGAAAAATATATTAAAAAAAAAAAATCTAAATAATATTTTTTTTTAATTCTTTATACAATAGCTAATAACATTCTTAATAGAGATTTAAAAAAAATTCATTGATTATACCTGTTTTTTAATTATCAATTTCGCGCGCTCACAACTATGCATCGCTTACCTTTAAGTATCGCCGTCTCTCTCTGACCCATGCGCTGCATCGGCCTCTCTGTTTCCTGAATCATTATTTATCATTTATCTTAAAAACTATTAACTTTTTTAAGATTGTTAAAGAGAGCAATGTTATTAACAATTAAATTGTCTACAATTTGTTTTCGACAATTTTTTTTCTGGAATCAATTTTACAAACGTTATTTAAGCATGAATCGGAACATGTAATTAAAATTACTTTTTTATCAGTTTATATTATTTTTTTGTTATTATCATAGTAATTTATGAATTTTTATCAACAATAATAATATATAATGGTATTTAAAAATTTTTGGAATCACAATTATATATAAATAATGAAAAGATATTGGTAAGCACTTAAATATATAGATATTTTCATGGGCGATGCTCTTCTGAAATATCAACAATCGTTCCTGCTTTGGCAGTCTCTTCGAGATTAACCCGTCAAGTTCAGTCATCACACCCCTTCGTGGTCACCTTGGAGACCTGCAGAACATTACTTTCCAAAGACTCGTTCATCCAACGAACAGCGAGGCTTTGGAACTCATTGCCTAGGGAGGTGTTCCCCGAGGCATACAACCTTCAGAAATTTAAGAAGAACACCAACTCCTACCTTCTTTCCCTAGGTTCCCACGATGTTCTCTGAACATTGAACATTACAGGATATCCCTTTTCGTGGGAACCAGAACATAAAAAAAAAAAAATTTGAAAAATAATAACATAAAAAATACTTATATGTATATGTATCATGATGTGTATATGATTTTGCCTAAGTAAGGAAAATATTTTTTTTGTTTTTTATTTTCTCAAGGTTACTCTTTGTATAAAACCTCAAGATCTTCGTTTGTTCTTGTGAAAAAATTGTCGATTATATCGATATAGATATAGAGCATTTAAAATATGATCTTAAAAAACCGTGCAATTGTAAGAAAGCCTGTAAAACCAAAGCTTGTTACTGTAAAAAAAATATTAGTTGCATACTTCTATGTGGCTGTGATTCAGAAGACTGTAAGAATATAATATATAAAAATGATATTGATAATAAATAAATACCTTTTTTTTAAATCTTGTTTTATTATTTCATACTTCTACATCTATAACCTTCGTTTGAAGAAGTTATTCAATGTAATTACTTTCTGTTTTAATGACAAAAAAATAATATAAACTGATAAAAAAGTAATTTTAATTACATGTTCCGATTCATGCTTAAATAACGTTTGTAAAATTGATTCCAGAAAAAAAATTGTCAAAAACAAATTGTAGACAATTTAATTGTTAATAACATTGCTCTCTTTAACAATCTTAAAAAAGTTAATAGTTTTTAAGATAAATGATAAATAATGATTCAGGAAACAGAGAGGCCGATGCAGCGCATGAGTCAGAGAGAGACGGCGATACTTAAAGGTAAGCGATGCATACTTGTGAGCGCGCGAAATTGATAATTAAAAAACAGGTATAATCAATGAAATTTTTTTAAATCTCCATTAAGAATGTTATTAACTATTGTATAAAGAATTAAAAAAAAATATTATTTCGATTTTTTTTTTAATATATTTTTCATGGGTCAAAAGTACCCAAATATGAGATTTTTTGAACCTTTAAAAATTCATATCTCTAAAAATATTAACTTTATCGTGAAAAGTCATAGGACCTTTTTTATTTGTATTTGAATAAAAAATATAAAAAAAATTTGTGCGCTTGAAAAATAACAATTCCTTGCAATTGTTTAAACAATTTCGGTTTAAACAATATGGCACGGGGTTGCCCCATGGCAACATGCATTTATATCATCAGTAGGGCAATTTGAAGAGGATCGCATAAAAAAATTGAGGTGGAATAGTTTTCGGTACTCATGCGCCGATTCCTCCTAGTCTAATATACAATAATTCAAAATTCCATGGTACGATCTAACATTTTATACTTCCCACAAACAAAGGAAAGTCGTTGACATACAGCATTCATTTTAATTATTTCTAGGTTATATAAGTTTCCAGTAAAAAATAATCCATTTTCGAAGGAAGAAAATTTGGAGTTCCTGTCAGTTTATTCCGAGCTCGAGGAAGTTCTAACTAATGTAGAGCCTTGGAGCAGAAATTCGAAATACAAAGAGACCCTTAAGGAAATCTTATATTACATTCTCTATCACGGTACGAAAACTAGAGGACTTGCTACCGTATTGGCTTACAAGCATATTGAAGAAAGTGAAAATCTTACATCGGAAAATATTAAATTAGCCATAGTTCTCGGATGGTGCATTGTAATGGTGAGATTTAATTTCTATATATCTATTGACTAGTTTAATACCATAATGAATAGCATATTTCAAGTATGGGTATTGTCCTGTTTTTGACTTTATGATCACGAAAATATTATAACACACTGTTGTGATTGACTTTACCGAATAACTCACGCATATGTCGGTTGGCCCAATGTGAGTTCCATTTTTGAAGAATACCAGCGAATTACCGAATACTCGACTCGACTCGATTTAGCATCGAACACTTACTAGAAATTCCTTGATTACTCATTACTAATCTCGATAATTTGGGTGAATTGTCGGTTGTTATCTCAGCGTATACCCGAAGACAATTTTTCTAACGTATATTATTACATACCTCTCTCAACGCTCTCCAAAAAGGGACCAGGTCGTCTCTCTGCGTCCGGAATGCTGGGAATCTTAGGTTTTCCTTCCCCCGGTGTGTTTTCAGCGTTCACTTAGCACCAAAAGTCGCCCGTAACTTTGGTTAAGACTTCCCCAATTCCCCAGTATTTCTCAAGAAAACGAACTGATTCTACAGTGCGCGTCAAAATTATGGAACAAATTCGATATTTCGCAAGCCATGTACTTTTGACAAAAATCCTAAAATAGGTCGATTTTTATTTTAAAATGCCGATTTTTTTATGTATATTCTGAAGAGGTTATGTCACTGGTATTGACATGGTGACGTAATCGGTAATTTTTTTAAATTGGAATAGATGTCTTATGATACCTCATCTGGAAGGCCTTTCAATACTGCATTCAATGATAATAATCAATTAGATTTTTTTTTACAGGGTGAACAAAAGTTAATATTTTATTTCAATAAGAGAATAACTTTATATCCAACAAAATAGAACAGTTAAATAAGATGTTCGAAATGCCATCCACCAGTCTCTTGACAATAAGCAAATCTACGGACACATTCCTCTTGCACATTGCGAATAACTTCAGGAGTAATTCTGTTAATTTCGATCCTAATTCGATTTTTCAACTCTTGTAGATTTTGCGGCCTATCTTCATAGACCTTCGATTTCAAATAACCCCACAAGAAAAAATCCAGGGGCGTAAGATCTGGAGATCTTAGGGGCCACTCTATCGGTCCGCGTCTACCAATCCACCTCCTAGGAAAACAGTTATTCAAAAACCCGCGAACATCACGTGCATAGTGCGGGGGTGCACCATCTTGTTGCAACCAAATACTTTCATTTGGTGAGTTAGGATTGTTGGCGTTTGGAAAAATATATTTTTATTATTATTACACTATGATTATGAAATTCTTGTATTGTCATCGGTCCTTGATATGTGTGACAAATTTCAGATTATTCGGAAGATTGGAAGTGGGTGAATATTTACTTCCAAGATTTTATTACATTGTGAGTTATTTAGTTACAAGTAAAGATAATAAAAGCGTGTCAAAAATGCAAAATTTTACTTTTTTGAGCCAAGGCTCTAATCCCTTAGACTGCCCTGGCAGACTAGTGAGTCAGTGCTCTACTACACCAATGGATCCTTTCCAAATATTAATAGTTAGCTATTTCCTAGTCTAAAATGGAAACAAAAGACAATCACAGATTAATGCCATAATAGGCAAGTTAGTGTCAAATAAATGTCAGTTAAAATATCAACAAATATTCTTCAGAAATTCTAAGTGAAAAGGGTCTAAAAGTAAACTATGGCTACTTTAAGTGAAACCCAACGCATAGAAATTTTAATTTTTATTGGATGCGGAGATAGAACCAGAACTCAGCAAGAGGTATGCGACTTGTTCAATGCGAAGTATCCAAATAGACCTATCAGTCGTTCAACAGTCAGTAAGATTGAGAAAAATTTTAGAGAAACTGGTCATGTCAAACATATTCCGAATGCTGGACGTCCTAAAATAGAAGAAAACGTGAAACTTGATGTTCTATTGGGTGTAGAGAATAATCCTCACAATACTTCACGACAAATTGCAGCAGACCTTGACATATCCCAAAGTTCTGTATTACGTACTCTAAAAGCAGAAAAGTACCATCCATACAAAGTACAGCTACATCAACAACTCAATGATGATGATCCCGATCGCCGTGTGGAGTTCTGTGAAATAATGCAGGATTTGTGTAATCGCAATCCACGTTTTATAAAACAAATTCTGTTTTCCGATGAGGCTACGTTTTGCCTAAATGGTTCAGTAAATCGTCAGAATTGCAGATATTGGAGTAGGGATAATCCTCACTGGATGATGGACGGGCATACTCAATACCCTCAGAAAGTCAATGTTTGGGCAGGGATAATAAACGACAGGATTATTGGCCCGTATTTTTTCGAAGGAAATCTCACAGGGGAGCGTTACTTGGAATTTTTAAGAAATGAACTCATACCTAGCCTTACCGATATTTTTCCAAACGCCAACAATCCTAACTCACCAATTGAAAGTATTTGGTTGCAACAAGATGTTGCAACCCCGCACTATGCACGTGATGTTCGCGAGTTTTTGAATAACTGTTTTCCTAGGAGGTGGATTGGTAGACGCGCACCGATAGAGTGGCCCCCAAGATCTCCAGATCTTACGCCCCTGGATTTTTTCTTGTGGGGTTATTCGAAATCGAAGGTCTAGGTAGATAGGCCGCAAAATCTACAAGAGTTGAAAAATCGAATTAGGATCGAAATTAACAGAATTACTCCGGAAGTTATTCGCAATGTGCAAGAGGAATGTGTCCGTAGATTTGCTTATTATCAAGAGACTGGTGCATGGCATTTCGAACATCTTATTTAACTGTTCTATTTTGTTGGATATAAAGTTATTCTCTTATTGAAATAAAATATTAATTTTTGTTCACCATGTACAAAAAAAATCTAATTGATTATTATCATTGAATGCAGTATTGAAAGGCCTTTCAGATGAGGTATCACAAGACATCTATTCCAATTTAAAAAAATTACCGATTACGTCACCATGTCAAAACCAGTGACATAACCTCTTTAGAATATACATAAAAAAATCGGCATTTTAAAATAAAAATCGACCTATTTCAGGATTTTTGTCAAAAGTACATGGCTTGCGAAATATCGAATTTGTTCCATAATTTTGACGCGCACTGTATAGATGGCTTTTATTGAGGAGATTATTATGTGGATGAAATGAATACGTTAAGAAAATAAACTGATTGAACTTTGTGAACCAAACTAAGTTAATTGCATAACACTCTGCAGCCAATAATAATTTATCATCTTAAACCACACAAAACTCAGCTACTTTTGACAGTTGGAAAATTCTACTTAGAACAAAGAATTCCACGGTTTCTGGTGAACGAAATTTGGTAATTATCTGAAAGGACTTCCCCGCGAACCGACTAGTCTCGATACGGAACTAAATTTTTTTTTTTAATGTATTAATCACGATGAAATACAATGACTAAATTTCTTTGAGAACCCCCATTTAAGTCAAATTTTGACCGGTTTTAAAAATAAATTCAAACCCTATTCCAACTAATTCGTACTGGGAGTAATTACCTCACCAATGGGGTGAGATTTTGAAAGACTATAAACCAATTCGTAATGCCCCCGTCGACCAATTGCGATTCTAGTCGTGGGTGGAGCCATTGCTTGATCTTCGTCATCCGAAAGGTGGCGCCCCCCCTTATTTGAGCGGTACTACTTCGAACTATGGAATTCTCTGTACTACTTCAGTGGTTTTTAACAATTATTTCTCTCCTTAAGACTGCTAAAAGTGATCATTCTGTACAGCTAGAGTTTTCGGGTTTTCATTTGAAAGAAAATGATCAGCAAAACTTTCACCCTCGACTCGTTATTCTGAATACAAATAATTTTCATTATTTATTATTCGAGATTTTTTCCAAGCAGATGTCAAGAATTCTACGAAAATTATAATTTTTGAAAGAAGGGAAGTTTGTGGCATAGTGGACAAATTATTAAATTAAAGAAAAGAAGGCATTCCCAAGTGGGAGTCGAACCCACGACCTTATGATCTCTAGGCATACGCTCTAACCAACTGAGCCATTCTAGGACATGGGAATCGACACACACTCGTGAATCCTTTTCTTCCATAATTTAATGTTCATGTTAGAAATGAATAGAAGATCAAAGGTACTTATCAATGGCCGTCAAGACCTGTTACCTTCCACTCTAACATCATCGTCACTCGACGATTTCAATAACATATTAAGGAAGATGATCTCTAACCACTGATAAAATTTATCCAAATATATAATGTGATAGTGGAAAAATTGTGTCCGAAAGAAATACATGAAAGAAGGGAATTTTGTGGCATAGTGGACAAATCTTATCAGTGGTTAGAGATTATCTTCCTTAATCTGTTATTGAAATCGTCGAGTGACGATGATGTTAGAGTGAAAGGTAACAGGTCTTGACGTTTGATCTTCGATTCATTTCTAACATGAACATTAAATTATGGAAGGGAAGGATTCACGAGTGTGTGTCGATTCCTATGTCCTCGAATGGCTCAGTTGGTTAGAGCGTATGGCTAGAGATCATAAGGTCGTGGGTTCGACTCCCACTTGAGAATGGTTTTTTTTCTTTAATTTTATAATTTGTCCACTATGCCACAAAATTCCCTTCTTTCATGTATTTCTTTCGGACACAATATTTCCACTTTCACATTATATATTTGGCTAAATCTTATCAGTGGTTAGAGATCATCTTCCTTAATCTGTTATTGAAATCGTCGAGTGACGATAATGTTAGAGTGAAAGGTAACAGGTCTTGACGGCCATTGATAAGTACGTTTGATCTTCGATTCATTTCTAACATGAACATTAAATTATGGAAGGAAAGGATTCACGAGTGTGTGTCGATTCCTATGTCCTCGAATGGCTCAGTTGGTTAGAGCGTATGGCTAGAGATCATAAGGTCATGGGTTCAACTCCCACTTGAGGATGCTTCTTTTCTTTAATTTCATAAGTTGTCCACTATGCCACAAAATTCCCTTCTTTCATGTATTTCTTCCGGAAACAATATTTCCACTTTCACATTATAATTTCTGTTTTCTGTTAAAATACTGAATCTAGGATTTATGATGTTTTTCGACCCGAAAACCGGTCCCTCACAGTTAACAGGATGTTATTCCATATCTGGTACCAGAATCTATTTTTTAAACCCAGTGATATATTCTTACAGGGTGATTCCTCCGATTTTGTTACAAGATCACGTTCGTCCAGTTCATCTCTTGAAGTTTTTAAAGTGAATGTTTTCTCACATTATCTTTGAAATTAGTCTATTGAAGAGATCACTTTTTGTTGAGACTGTTTTAATAATGCTTTAAACATGGGAAAGAACTTATTGAAATAATTCATTAGTTTTTATTATCAAATAGAAACTCAATAAACAAATACTTATCAGCACACCTATGAAAGCGTTATATTGATTAGATATACAGTATCGGAAAGTATTTATCTTGGGTACGGTGGTTTCATGGGAGCGTAAAGAATAGCTTGCTTTATGTAGAGAGAGCATTACAATTTCTCCTCGACTCGCTCGAGGAAGGGATATTTACGTCACGACACAGAGATAGGAGAATCAGGGCGGTCCCGGCGGTCAGCTCAGGACGTCAGTATCATACCAGCAGCAGTCGGGAGAATGTGCAATGAAGAAGAATTATTGACGATAATTTCACTTCAGATAATTTGATCAAATTAAACTGAATCATTGATTCAATTTAATCTGTCGGACGACAGGTAGATCAAAATATCTTTGGTGACGTGGTGGCCGCGAAAACAAAAAAAAATTCTCAAACATAAACAAAAGCAAACGATATTTCTGTAAGACAATAAAAACAAAAAATTTATTTCTAACAGAAAAACAATTATTTCTTGAATGGAGAGAAAAAAAATATTCACAAGAAAAGATAAACCAAATTAAATATTTTGTGTACGGAATTATTTTATTAAATGTTCGAACAAACCACCATTTTGGGCCAAACAATAGACGAATCTATTGTACTTTCTCTGCGGTTGTGTAAATAGGCGGCATGTTTCAAAAGGTAATAATTGTCACTATCTTGTGTTTTCGCAACCACGGCTCGGCAAGCTGTGCGCTGTATCGCATTGCCACGTGGTCAGTTAATGCGTCGGGTGGGGTAACAGGAGGGGCGCACAGCAGTGCGTCTCTCTTGTTTATGTGGTATTATCATATCATTGCGTTCCTTGTTGCTCGTGTAGATTTCTGTCTATACCCCAGATAAAATGTTTCCGATACTGTATGTCGAAAATCCCATTGATATTTGAATGTCCTGAAATTTTCACAGGTGGAAGAAACTGGAAACATAATAGATGATATCGCAGACAACGCTGAATATCGTTGTGGAAAACTCTGCTGGCACCGGAACCAACATGTTGGGGGGAAGAAAGCGACCGTTGATAGTATTTGCCTACATAATGGCATATATCATGTTCTCAAGACATATTTCTCCAAACATCCACAATACGTCAAACTGGTAGAGCTTTATTTGGATGTAAATTTCAGAATATATCTCAGTCAATGTTTGGATATGTCGCTTCATAATTTAGATGATTATACGAATGATACCTATCAGATGTTATCGTTGGGGAAGTCGCAGCAAAGCGTTTTCTATCATCCGGTTGCTGCAGCAATGTTGCTAGCAAATATTTCCGATGAAGAGTTGCATCGACAATCCAAATCTCTTGCTTTGTACATGGGCCACTTCTTTCAAATGCAGGTATGTAATTATACGGGTAGCTGTAACAATCAGTTTGCGTATAGGTTCCTGTAACGAATTATTTGGCTGAAGGTTCAGTGATACCACCACCAATTTTCCAAAAACTAGTTACACTTTTTTCGACTCTGGAAACCCCAAACTAATAAAACAAATGCGTATATGTTTTGTAAATTTTATAACAAGAGTTTAGGGGCTTCAGTTTCATATACATTTTATGGAAATACTACTTACTGCGGACATCACGACTTTTGGAAAAATTTTCGGTATCATATATTCCGAACTATATTGCACAACCGTGTCACGATGAGCAAGTAGACGTATTTAAAAACGCTCCTGAAATATTTGACAGTTTTAGTGGTTAAAGTTTGATAAAAAATTTCAGTAATTGATATTAACATAAGTATAAAGTAATTATATTGGAAAAAGGAAAAGAAAAGGAAAATCAGTGAAAAACTCTGATATCAACTATTACGCATTGTCGCGGTGAGGTTAGAACGACTTTCATTACATTCGATTAAATCTACTAGACAAAAGAAGAATAGTATGGGTGAAGATAGTCATGATGAGCAGCTGATGGAAAAGGTATGCAATAAAGTAATTTCACGATTCGAACAAATATTAGACAAGAAATTTGCGGTGATCAACTCTCGTCAAAACGTGTCTGATACATACCTTGTTGTAAAATCAATAGTTTCCAAAGTACGGATATTTTATAAAAGTTAACAAACGAATTTCAAAATATCATAACATGAAAACTATTGATTTTAGGACAACAAGGTATCAGAATCAGAACTCTTCAACGAGAGTGGACCACTACTGAAAAACCACGCTCTAAAAAGTATGAAACAAGGAAATATTCTTATCTGAAATTGTTAGGTACAAACTATTCAATATTTATCGTCTATTAACATCTTGCATGTAATATATTTGAATGTATTTAATACATATTCATAGTGATGTAGCCGTGGTCATATGCCACTTTGCCCTGAAGCTTATGATCGCTTACTACTGTTAAAATGTATTGTTTTGTTAGGGTAGGTGCATTTGACTACGGCTATCCTATGAATATGTATTGAATACATTAAAATATATTACGTGTAAGTTGTTTATTTAATAGACGATAAATATTGAATAGTTGTTTGTATATCACAATTTCAGATGAGAATATTTTCTTGTTTCATACTTTTTAGAGCGCGATTTTTCAGTAGTCGGGTTTTAGTTTTTGAACTTATTTTTATTTCATACTTTTTAGAGCGTGATTTTTCAGTGGTCGGGTTTGAACTTACTTTTTATTTAAATAATTTTGGGGTTATAATTCGTGATGAAGTATTTCAGAGCCGTTTTACATTTTTTTGTTTAGGTTTTATTGTTTTACATGTACCTAGGTAATATACCGCGTAGAGGTACTCCCAGCTTATGTCATTATTATTACACACGTTTCGTTTTTTTTTATATAATTTTAACATGTGTACCATAGTCCATAATGAAATACGTATTTATTATATATGTATTTTGGTAGGTTTGGAGAGAAAATATGTTTGGCTCACATCTGAGGCGTGATTTTAGAATGTATTCCAAATTATCGTGAAATTTGCTAATCAAGCCGTTTCATTTAATACCCACCACGGCATCATAAATTTTTTTTTAGTTCATGACTTTATGTCCTCTAGAGGGCGCCATGTTCAGTTTGATGTGACCTATAACCAGCGGACGATCAAGACACTTCCAACGATACCTCATTTGTCAAATTATGATAGGTAGTTTAGAAGTTATGAGGTAACAGATGAACATACATACATACCCACATACATACAGGTCAAAATCATAAACCTGCTTTTTGCTTCACCGTAGTCGGGTAAAGAGTAATTGTAATAAGAAGTAATTGTTATTAAATAATTTGAAAAATATAATTACAAATTATAATTCCTACACAGATTTTTTTTTAAATTACAATTTCAAATTACTTTAAAAAAAGGACTCAAATACAATTACAAATTACACGAAATAAAAGTAATTGTAAATTTTAATGACTTTTTACCTAGGAATTACCCAGCTCTGCTACTCGCTAGGAGTTATCACATGTCCAAGTAATATTCGTCATTCGGAACATAACGGTGGTGGGGTCTATTGGGTAATGTAGGTTTTTCAACGAGAAATATGATTTTCAGAAGCATCAATGATTGAAAAGTTCCCCATATAGACCAGGGTCGATAATTTTTTAAACAAAAAAAAATATAGTAGGATGAAACCCATTGGAAAAGAAAGATAATATAATAAAAATGAAAGGAAAAATAATTTACGGGCGATCTGACGTCCGGAAGTGGAAGGGGGTGAGTTTTTAAGGGTAAAAAACGGTTTATCTCGATTTACGGCCAAACTACAGGTCCTATGAAAAAAAGTTAGATGGCAAAGTTTTAGGTAATGAAAAGATCTACAACGTTTGTGTCCACACTTTTTCCACATAACCTAAAAATTTATGTGAAAAATTCAAATAACCAATTTGGCAAAGTTGTAGGTAATGAAAAGATCTACAACTTTTGTATTCACACTTTTTTCACATAACCTCAAAATTTATGTGAAAAATTCAAATAACCACGTTTTTGGATTTTTATTTTTATCTTTAAAAAAAAAAAATTTTACGAAATATGGTGGAAACTTACCTTTTTATGTCTCAAACACACTGTAATTTTTTTGATTTAAAATATTTATTTTTTTCCCTTATTTTGACTTATTATCGAAAAATCACCCTAATTTTCAATCGAAAATTCTCCCGTCAAAATATCAGCTTTTTTGAAAATGTCTGTGGGCTTTTTGTTCGTCGAAATCTCTACTTTCTGATGGTGTGAAAAAAATATACATTACTATGGTAAATGTTCTCAGAAAATGCAAAAAAATAACAGGTAGTAAGGTCCAGACCCTCCTAGCCCCTTCCCCACTTCTCTTTGATGGGCTAAAATTTTCCGTAGGTAACTCAGGTATATAAGTTATCTCAAAATAGCAATAAATAGGCATCTACGCATATAATTTAAAGAAGATTCTACAACTTTCTCAAAATACTGTAGATGTCTTATTAAATATTAACTTTATCAACTTATTTGGTTGTCAATTATAGTAGTATATTTCGATTTGCAATTTTTTTGTTTATCAATGTTACATAGAATCTTACGTTTTTCGAGTAATTAAAGTGTAAATTTTAATAAATAGCTCAAAATTGTACAAAATGATTAAAAAAAAAATGTTCGGATTCGAGTTTTTTTCGTTTCTTTGCATTTTCTGAGAACATTTACCATAGTTATGTTTATTTTTTTTATACCATCAGAAAGTAGAGATTTCAACGAACAAAAAGTCTGTCGACTTTTTTGAAGAAGCTGATATTTTGACGGGAGAATTTTCGATGGAAAATTAGGGTGCTTTTTCGATATAAAGTGAATATAAGGTGAAAAAATAAATATTATGAATAAAAAAAATTACAGTGTGTTTGAGAAATAAAAAGGTAAGTTTTCAAATAAAAAAACAAAAACTTGGTTAATTGAATTTTTTACATCAATTTTGAGGTTATGCGAAAAAAGTGTGAAAACAAAAGTTGTAGATCTTTAGGACTTGTGATATAACCGGTGACCTTTTTGGGGAATTAACTTACTCCACATCTGACCAATCATTGATATAACCGGTCCCTGAGGGGAGTATTCAATACCCCTCGTCAGATCAACCAGTCTTACGATTGCTCGTATTTTTGTTAAAGCTAAGCCTTAACCATACTGAGTGTTATTAGTCTATTGACCAATAACGGAACAATATCCCAGAGCGGCTTGAGATATTGTTTCACTTAATTTGACAGTACAATAACCAATCTCGGATTGTTTCGAAATGATAATACAGTTAGGACTTGTAATAATATATATATGTATTGTCTAAATTATAAAAACAGTAATTGATACATCTGGTATAATTTACGGAGAAAATGTATAGAAAGTCAACATGAAATTGAATATAAAATAACTTAAATGGGAAACAAATATGGGCTGACAATTAAAATAACTGTTCTTCAGTTATTTTAACAATTGATAATATTTTTACTTTTATCAAATCAATAATTTCTTCTACTATGAAATCAATAATGAAATATTTTCTTATTACACTATACATATATACCTTGCCAAATAAACAGTTTTATTCGCTTACCCTCAACTGGAAACATACACTACGTGTTTGAATTTGACTTAATTAATCTTTTATTATCGAATTTTATTACGCGTTCACTTGTAATATGATTATTTATTTTCTTAATAAATATTTATTCTATTTATTTAGTTATTACTGAATGATTTCTGAGAGTTACACTTTCACTATGATTCTGCATATGGTTGATTAATTGGCTACTTTAGGTAATCTTTACGGAGTCTACGCTTACTTCGCGTAGGAAGATGGAAATGCATCTTCTCTAATTGAAATTAAACTTCACTTTAATTCGCTTCATAATTATGAAGAATGAAGCAGAACTTGCTCTGTACTTGATGAATCTCAATCGTCGACTGAATTCTGAATGAATCTATGTTAGGGAGAGTCTTATATATATATATATATATATATATATATATATGGCTCTCGGTACTCAAACGAAACCGCGGAGTCTATAAATTATTCTTTATGATCGGCGGTTCGCCTTTGACTTGACACGCCGCCATAATATGGTATAGTTTTTCCAATATCAATTGCAGAAGCATAAAAAAGTCTTGCGGCGAAATCCTGTGAGCAGCATTGGCGGAGATAACTAATTTTATTTAGATATTTTAAGATTTCAAAAATACTTCATAAATAATGAAAAATGAAAAAAAATTAAAGACAAGCTTTTATTTATACAAATACATTAAGAAAGAAAAATAATTTCTTTCATTGTTTGATGTAGGTTACTAGAATATCCTAAAACGTATTTCGATCGGCACACACCAAGACCACAGACGCTACTGGTTTTTAATCTTTCAGAGCCATTAAAACACAATTATAACGCGTGATTTATGACCTTCCAGTATAGACACGCCTATACAAGCATCGATGTCCGACGATTGGCCCAGACGAATCGGTTGTAGAAAAGCGACAGCTGACGCCCAGGTCCACGTTGACTGCGGCTCTTTTGATCTACCATATGCCGACGGCAAATGTTTACGAGTAGTACAGATTATTTTTCGTTCAGTTTCTTCGCATATACGCTCATGTTAGCGAAGTGAGTTTTTATTCGCTCCCTATAGAAACAGCTTCTGCAATTGATATTGGATGGACTATACATTTAGAATACTTGAGGTAGTGTGCTCATCACACTTGTAGTTTTGCCGGAAATCGAGATAAACCGTTTTTTCCCTTAAAAACTCATCCCCTTCCACTTTCCGACCTCAGATCGCCCGTAAATTATTTTTCCTTTGATTTTTGTTATATTCTCTTCCTTCTCCAATGGGTTTCATCCTACTATTATTTTTTTTCACTTTTTACCATTTTCAAAGGCTTCAGCCCTGGTCTAATAAGATTCAACTTTCTGTCACTTTACAAGCATATTCGCTTTTTTCAGACCGACTATTTAGACTGCTATGGAGGTCCCGAAGAATTGGGCAGAATTGGCACAGATATAATCGAAGGTAAATGCACATGGCCAGTGTGGAAAGCTCTTGAGAAATCGACTCCCAGCCAGAAGAAACTGATTCATGAACACTACGGAAAGAAGGAGGACAAGTCGGTTCGAATAATACTCAACATATATGACGATTTGAATCTGAAGGAAGAGTATGTACGATGCGAAGAAGAAATTTACAGCGGTATTCATTCCAGGATTTCGCAATTGCCTGAAAAGTTGCCAAAGGAGTTGTTCTATTATTTTCTAGATAAAATGCGCCTTAAAAAATGGTATCCATGAGTGACCACACCGATCGACAATTGCACAATGCTCCAATATATGGACCTCCACGGAAACATGAAAAATGTTTTTTTTTGTTTGACTGAACTAAAAAAAAACAACTTTTTTAAGCTTTTTATTTTCGTGCTGCAAGGCCCTAAAATGTCCATAAAAACTCGCGCAGTAAAGAGTTAAAGCTGAGGGGGAAACAACTACCCAAAATATGTACACCATAATTAAATATCTGATAATGAACAATATTTGTAATATATTTAAAAAGGCATTAATGGAAATATTTAAAAAATATTCAGGATAAAGATAGTATTTAATGTACTGAAAATGTATTTAAATAATTAAAATATACTGAAGCTATTTAAAATACTAGAAATGTATTGAAAATAATCAAAATATTCCGAGGGTATTGAAAATACTGGAAATGTACTAAGGTTTGAAATGTAATGAAATTAAATGGAACATATAATATAATATTTGGGGTAATTAAGGTAATAAAAACGTGATGGAACTATTGAAATGAAGAAATCAACGATTTTGGTATATTTTACCCCGTGTTTTTACAAAAGTACCTGAAGTGTACAACTATTGGTGAGAAATTAAAATGAAAGTTTTCAAGTTATTGGGACATATTATTATATTTCATTCAAAAATCCTTTATTTGAGGATCAGGGCAAATGACTGAAAAATTAAATGTATTCCAAAATAAATATTTATTAATAAATAATATAATAAATAAAGGTTTAAATGTCAAACTAAAAACAAAAGGCATGCCTAAAAAAAACAGGACAAAGAAATTTTCAAAAATTTTCCTAAAAATCCTTTCTTTCCTAAAAACCTTATTTGGAGTATTACGAACATTCAAAAAAACAGTTAGCCAAATTGGTCCAGCAGCAGTTTTTATAAAATAAAAAACCAATGTAACCCCGTCTGGTATTCGTTTTGCACTTAGAAAGAATCTAGATTTATTTTTATTATATAGAAGATTAAATATTCCTGAAAACTTTCCAGGGCAAATACATTTCCAATAACTTTTCTAAAAAACGTGGAGCGCATGACTTAGGTGAACTATCCATGCTTCAACTATCAATTGCATGTGCCCCACCATTTTCGTTTCAAAGCCTAAAACTATTTTCATAGCTATTGAAAATTCACAATAATCACAACGTCTACTTCTACTGCAAATTCCAATAACCTATTGGAATTTGCAGTAGAAGTAGACGTTGTGATTGAACAACTCTCAAATGACTATAATATCAAAAAGACTATTCGTAATGATATTCACAATTTTCTATATAAAATCAAACGTAGCAAACAAAATTTCAACACTCACATTCACAAACATTTTCCCTCTATTCTTAAAAAACTCAAAACCAAAATTAAAGATCACAATATTATATTTTCCAAAGCAGATAAAGGTAATTGTAGGTATAGTAATTCTGAATAAATCAGACTACATTGAAAAAGTAGAAAATTTTCTCTCGGAGCACCATTTCAAACTCCTATCTTCAAATCCATTTAACAACTTCATCAAAAGACTTAAAATCAATTTGAAGATTCATTCGGAATTTTTCAAAGAACATTCTGCTCCTTTTTCATTAATTTCTAGTAATCCAGTCATTCTTAGATTGTATGGACTTCCAAAGATCCACAAGATCAACATACCGATAAGGCCAGTAGTGAGTTTCACCAATACTCCAGTTTCAAATCTAGCCTCTTTCATTTACAAACTTATAAAACAGTTAACTAACTTCAAACCTACATTTTCGGTAAGTAATTCTTTAGATTTGATTAATAAACTTACGAATTTGGATCTACCCCAAGATAACCTAATGATTTCATTTGATGTTAGCAATCTCTCCACTTCTGTTCCAAAAATGGAAACTTTACCACTAGTCAACGAGGTTCTAAGTCTTGCAAAAGTTGATGACAATTGTTCTACTTTTATATTGACTATTTTGAATTTTTGCCTTTCACAAGATTTTTTTATATTTAATGAAAAATACTATCAGCAACCCGAAGGTCTTGCTATGGGTAGTTGTTTATCCCCTTTTTCAGCAGATATTTTCATGAACAATTTAGAAAATAAATTCATTGTCACGGATATTAATCCTGAAATTCTACATTGGTACAGATATGTTGATGACTGTTTAGTGTTTGTGAATGGTAATATTGAGACTGCTCAAAATTTATTAACTAAAATTAATCAAATACACTCTAACATAAAATTCACCTTAGAAATAGAATCAAATAATAAAATTAATTTTTTAGATCTTACAATACATAAAAATATTCACTCCGTAGATTTCAATATCTACAGAAAACCTACACAAACTGATCATGTGATACCTAGTTTTACGAATCATCCCCATCAGCACAAAATGGCTGCCTTCTATTGTTACATCCACAGACTCTCAAATGTACCTTTTTCTACTGTTGAGTATAAAAAAGGATTGAATATTTTGAAACAAATAGTTTACAACAATGATTATAATCCTAGCATTATTAACACTTTGATTCAAAAAAAATAAAAAAATAAAAATGAACTTAACTTATCTTATCCAAAATTAAATTCAATCGACAAATTTGTTTCAATTCCTTTTTTAAACGACATTTCTAACAAAGTAGCTAGTTGCATTAAAAGTAACTTTGGCAACATTAAAATTTCTTTCAAAACCAACAATAGCTTGAGTAGATTTTTGGTCAATACAAGAGACAAAATTGACAAACTTTCCAAAAGTGGTATATATAAGTTAAATTGTGAAGACTGCGATGCAGCCTACATTGGTAGAACTTGTAGACCTTTGAAAGTTCGTATTACGGAACATTTAAATAGTAATAAAGTTTCTGCCTTCGGCCATCACTTAAGATTCAACAATCATAATTTTAGTCCAAATAGAAATTCACAAATCTTACATGAAGTCAGTTCCAAAAATTATAATAGATTAGATTTTCTTGAAGATTTACACATTAGTAAAGAAATACTCAACAATAACCTTTGTCTCAACACGCAAGTCAATTTAAAAAGATCCTATATTCCACTTCATAGACATCTAATTAAATTATATTTAACTTCCTTAGCTTTTTTACTTAATTCACATTTTAGTTTTCTTGTTAATCATGCTAATAATTTTCAATTTCCATTCTCTATGATGATTTTACTTGTATCTCTTTGCAATTTGCCAGCCTCCTTTTCATTTTTCTCCATACTGAGAACACAAGTCATGTTCTGGATTATCACCTTTTAGACTCTGTTTTACTGCAGCTGTGGGAGTTGTGAAGTTGGGTCTAGTTTCCATTAGACTTGTAATACACTTCTTATCCCCCAGTTGCGGTTCAACTGAGCCATGGTAAACAAGGATTTTTATCTTTATTAAGAAAAATTTAAATTCATTGTCCATGGACACTACCAGAATTATTCAATTGTTTGTTTTGATCAGGACATGTCTAATTAGACTTCTCCCTTAAACTTATATTCAATTACGATGACTTAAATGTGAGAATTGGAGAGTCTTGTCTGGTCTCCCTTGGAATACTGGAACATATATTTGACAGATGACAGTCCTCATTAGATTGATCATCTTCTAGTGTGTTTTTCGTATACAGGGATATTCCTTTCTTGATTCTGATATCTCCATGGTTCTCTATTCCATGTCAATCTACTTCATAGTTCACTTGTCAATTATCAATCTTGTCACTTGGGTCCAGCTATCACACCGAAACAATGGTTTTTTAAAAGAAAAGGAAAAATTATAATCTCAATTTTCATCCTGGCCTAGAATATGTATTTTAACATGTGTGTCACGTAAACCTATACAACTTTCATTGATCATGAGATATTTTATGGTCTTTTTGGCTTCTTGTACACCTGACGAGTAAGTAACCTCACATTTAAAATATGTCAATTTCTTTCTCAAAAAAAACTTTTCAGTAACTTGTTCTCTATCAATATTACTTTCTTTCAGGTACGCACTGATGATGACCTAACGGGACCTAATGCACGAAATACAATTTTCTTTCATCGATTATATCGATACGTGCACACAGTCATACTTTTCATATGATGTTATTTGTTCATTTTATTATATTGTTATTGTTTTTCGATGATTTTTTTCAAGCTTTCATTCAATAGAGGTATCAAAGTTATTTCGTGTATTATTTGAAAATAGAGTAAAGCAAAAGATAAATTGAATTCAATATAAAAGTCATTATATTTTAGAAGAAAAGTATATATATTTTTTTATATTTAGAAAAATTTTATTTGAGGAAAAAAATACTATTTGATTTATTGGAAAAGAAAAGTTGTTCCAAAGAAGACCTCGCATGTTAAGCCGAGGCCGAATTTATTGTCCTGAAGGAATCTGGTGAATTAAATTATTTTAAAAATTTGCGGAATATGTCGAAAAATCTATTTTTCGCCATTCCGCTGCCCGTATGATATTCAAAATATTATATGTATTCTTTTGGTCTTATTAGAAACAAAAAACCAGATAGTGTGACTATATGGGACATCAGAGAAAGATAGTGTTAGTAAGTATGAATAATTTATTTTTGTTTAAAAGTATGGTATATTATTGACTACTTTTACACTGGTGACCAGTGGTGGGATTGAAAAAGTATAGTATACATTTTTCTGAGTAATATAAGAGTTTAATTATGTATTTTTCTGATAATTTTTTTTTATAAAACAAAGAGTATGGTCTAACAATAGCTACTACTTGTACAACTGGTGACATCGGCAAAATAGTTTTTTTTTATTATTTTTTTTCCTGAAAAAATTAAAACAAAAAAAGTTGTCAATAGTCAATTGACGTCTTTTACAAAAACATATTGTAAATTAGAGACCGATTGCCCTGATATCGGACTTTTCAAAATTAATAGAAATAATATTATCGGATTTGATCTACAATCATGTCACGGTTTTGTAAAATGTCGTAGCACTGTATCTAATATCTGCATATTCACACAATATATCTCCGAAACACTCGACTGCCGAAAGCAGGTTGATGTAATATATACGGACTTCAGTAAAGGTTTCGATCGAGTTCCGCACAGGCGATTGCTGAAGAAACTATCTGCTCTCGGTATCTCGAATAGTCTCCAATATCTTTGAAAATCATATCTCTGGGATACGAAATTATTCGTGGAATTTGAGGGAATCAGATCAATTTCATTTGTTGCAACATCTGGAGTGCCCCAGGGTTCCAATCTGGGCCCACTTCTATTTTTGTTATTCATTAATGACATTACCGATAGAAAAAATCGAATTTAAACGGTTTTCTTCACATAAAGGATTCAATATAAAATTGAACCAGAGAAAGGTAGATCTCAGGTGAAAAACAACTACTTTCCTGGCAAATACCACGCAGAACGTTGAATGATATTCACCTGAAAATCCATGCATACTTCCATATAATATCAATGGACATTGAATGCAAATGTTTCTTTCTGATAAGCTCGATTATGTTTAATTTATGTCGTGTTCACCTAACAATCCGCATACCGGTTTCAGGCTTCTTGGCCCTCATCAGTACGGAGTAGTCAACCAGCCAAAAGTCCAAAGAACTCTGGCTGAAGTGAGACACAACGTAAACAAACCATCATCGATCTTGTAACACCTATAGGTACGCCGGAAAAGATAAACTTTAACTGGCGGTACCTAGTGACAGAAAGAAACACTCCGAAATTCTCCCGCCTCGATAGGTTTCTTAATAAAAGATTCCTTCTCAGTAGGAGTGGCAAGCCCGTCTAGCATAAAGTTAGAGATAAGTGCCATGTGAAGTGGAATGAATAGAAAAATCGAATTTAAACGGTTTTCTTCACATAAAGGATTCAATATAAAATTGAACCAGAGAAAGGTAGATCTCAGGTGAAAAACAACTACTTTCCTGGCAAATACCACGCAGAACGTTGAATGATATTCACCTGAAAATCCATGCATACTTCCATATAATATCAATGGACATTGAATGCAAATGTTTTTTCTGATAAGCTCGATTATGTTTAATTTATGTCGTGTTCACCTAACAATCCGCATACCGGTTTCAGGCTTCTTGGCCCTCATCAGTACGGAGTAGTCAACCAGCCAAAAGTCCAAAGAACTCTGGCTGAAGTGAGACACAACGTAAACAAACCATCATCGATCTTGTAACACCTATAGGTACGCCGGAAAAGATAAACTTTAACTGGCGGTACCTAGTGACAGAAAGAAACACTCCGAAAATCTCCCACCTCGATAGGTTTCTTAATAAAAGATTCCTTCTCAGTAGGAGTGGCAAGCCCGTCTAGCATAAAGTTAGAGATAAGTGCCATGTGAAGTGGAATGAATAGAAAAATCGAATTTAAACGGTTTTCTTACATAAAGGATTCAATATAAAATTGAACCAGAGAAAGGTAGATCTCAGGTGAAAACAACTACTTTCCTGGCAAATACCACGCAGAACGTTGAATGATATTCACCTGAAAATCCATGCATACTTCCATAATATCAATGGACATTGAATGCAAATGTTTTTCGATAAGCTCGATTATGTTTAATTTATGTCGTGTTCACCTAACAATCGCATACCGGTTTCAGGCTTCTTGGCCCTCATCAGTACGGAGAATCAACCAGCCAAAAGTCCAAAGAACTCTGGCTGAAGTGAGACACAACGTAAACAAACCATCATCGATCTTGTAACACTATAGGTACGCCGAAAAGATAAACTTTAACTGGCGGTACCTAGTGACAGAAAGAAACACTCCGAAAATCTCCCACCTCGATAGGTTTCTTAATAAAAGATTCCTTCTCAGTAGGAGTGGCAAGCCCGTCTAGCATAAAGTTAGAGATAAGTGCCATGTGAAGTGGAATGAATAGAAAAATCGAATTTAAACGGTTTTCTTCACATAAAGGATTCAATATAAAATTGAACCAGAGAAAATGTCGGTAGTTTGATGACAGTTACCCGATGGCATTTCAATAGATGGCGGAATGATGGATTCAAGAAAAATATCCACTTTTCATCCTCAATGAACATGCAGCACAATACGGAATCTGCAATACGAAAGCGTTCACCGGAAGAAATATCAAAGTAAGTTAACAACATTCACGGCCACCTCAAATAGTCGAAATTCATGTTAACGTTATTAGGCCAACCAATAGAGGTTTTTTCCCCACTTAAATAAAGACGCAAATAGCCTATACTACCTTTTAAAATATAGTTCGTAGATGAAAACGCCGGTGTCGGCCCCAGCAAAATCGCTTTGTGGAATTTTTCAACAAGAAATATTGCCAAAAATTACCACTTTTTGTTTTTTTACAAATATCTTGAAAAGTATTGAAAGAATCGTTTCACACTCACGAGAATTCAAAATCCTACAAAATGATTTTTTGCGACCGGATCAGTGCATTTTCTAGTGAGGAAATCTGAGAAAAACTCTAAAAAGAAGCCATTTTTCAAAAATTCATAATTTTTATAACTTCAAAGCTGGACGTACAATCTTGCGGAAAATGATAGATGATACCATGTAGTTCAACTGTGCGCAAGATGGTTTCTGTCCGATGTGTAGTTTTTGCACAATCGCGTTACAAACAATTTAAGAGCTTATCTTGCAAAATGCGCCGATTTAAGGGAAACCGTCTAATTCAAATTCTGTAAACGGCATCTGGAAGTGGAGATCAATATCTACAATTCGTATATTTTGGATTTCCACCTGAGTGGTGGGAAATTTGTTGAAAATGTCACTGAAAGTTGCTCCAAACGCTTGAAAGTGCGCTCGAGTAGCGGTAGTTTAATCTACACGAACGTTCAATTCCTCTATTAATGCATAATTGTGATTTATGCAGCCAAACATACACCGAAATCGACCATTAATAACCTATTAATGGTCGATTTATCTATTAATGCATCATTGTGGTATAGGCAACTAAACATACCCGAATTCAAATACTATTATAATATCAAATCATATTACCTTGAGGCTGTCAAACTTATATATTTTAAAATCCAAATATTGTAAGTTTCCTCCTAGATGAAGCAATTGGATATCGGAAATTTCACGTTGACCCCAGGAACGAGGTCGACGGTTTTTTTTGTAATCCACTAGTATATTAAAATGGCGATTAATGATCTCGAAGATTAACGCGCTCACTTCGCTCTCGCATTAAAATATCTTGATCATTAATCTCCACCATTAATTGTAGTTGATTGAATAACTATAAAAACAATATTCAATGGCGAATGTTTTTCAATATTGTTAATGTCGTTTGTTTCTCACTAGTGACTGTGACAATTATGATAAGTGCCTCAAAGCAGAGTATAAAGTCAACTAGTTCTGACTTTATCACCAGTTTGGATATAACAAGGTTAGTTGTTTTCTTCACTTTGAAATTGAATATCTCAGGCAGCCTGCAATGTATGCATTCGGCAATTGCCAAAGTTTTCCTCTGAGTAGGTCACCTGAAATCAGGCGGGTGGCGCTACCCAAAATGTTGTCGAATTTTACAAAGCACAAAACATGTTTGAAAAAAAACAGATTTTTAACCACTGTAATTCGTTATAAAATGGCATTATACACTCATCATTCAAGGGTGTGCAAAAGGTTAGATTACATCCTGTATATATAAGCATGTATACTGAATTAACTTTACAAGCTGGTTGAAGATGAGAGCGCAGCTCAAGTGTTTGCTCTTCTTGATTGTTGAATCAGAAAGGAAAAACGTCTTATTCCTCAAGACTGCTGACTACAAATACATAAAATAGGTTTATGTCGGTCGAATATCCATCAATAAACAACTACTTCCCTGGCTAATACCTCGACGGACGTTGAATGACATCCGATGGATAAACGTGACACGTGACACTAGAGATTAAAATTGTTTTTTTTTTCTCATTTTTTGTAAGAAACCATTATTTTGGTGTGATAGCTGGACCCAAGCTGGACCAAAATAATGGTTTCTTACGAGAAATGAGAGAAAAGAGAAAAAAAAATTAATCTCTAGTGTCATCCTGGCCTAGAATACTTATTTTAACATGTATGTTATGTAAACCTATACAATTTTCATTGATCATGAGATGTTTATGGTCTTTTTGGCTTTTTGTACACCTGACGAGTACGCACTGATGATGACCTAACGGTCGAAAGCGCTTTGCTACAATTAATAAATTAATTTATGCACGAAATACAATTTTCTTTCATCGATTATATCGATACGTGCACACAGTCACACTTTTCAGACAATGATTAATGTCTGCAGTACCTGACTGGAATGATTAAAATACATCCACTTCAAAACATTCCCTGGGATTGAATTAGCGAAATGGACAACTCCATTAGCTAATGCCATCTCAGCGAAACTAGAGCAACTAAAACATTACCGACTGAAATTATAGAAATCTGCAATAAGAAATAGAAGTCTGTGACATATCGATAGCCAGCTATTATATTATTCCTCAAGATGGCTGACTACAAATACCTATACAATAGGTGTATGTCGGTCGAATATCCATAAAAAAACAACTACTTCCCTGACTACTGCTAATTATTGGCTATCGATTTGTCACAAACTTCTATCTATTATTGCATATAATATTGAACCCTGATGATGGATATTTTGAACAGAAACTTCGAGAAATATCCAGAGTATGAATGCAGGAGTGGATAGGCTACTGAATAGAATGAAACATTGAATCCAAAATCGTATCATCACAAATTATAAGATTTATGGAATGCACCGTTTTTCAATAACTGTCATAGTGAAGGCATTGGCACCAATAATTTAAAATAAGATTTTTTTATTGTTCTTCAGATTTTTTTACGAATAATTTTTCACCAAAATGTTTGCTCTTTGTCTAATTTAAACAACATCGTATCTTATCGTTATTGATATAGCGATAGTGCAATATTTCTCAATAATATTTATACAGGGTGTCCCCGAAAATAATGCATCTAGTTGGCTAATCCTGCTGAAACTTTCAACCAAAAAGTTGAGATTGTTTAAAGCAATACGTTTTGATATTCACCGGTACGGCAAATCCAGACAAAAAATCAAACTCATATTATTTATTGCTTTCACTACTTCCACTTATTTTTTATTCAGGCTTTCTATGTATCTGGTGGAAAATAATCCATTTTCGGAAGAAGAAAATAAAGAGTTCGTGACTTTTTATCCTGAGCTTGCTGATGTTCTCAGTAACTTTGAGCCTTGGTGCAGCATTCCAAAGGTGAAAGAATGGATCAACGAGGCTTTGGACTACAATGTTTTGTATGGAACGAAGGCCAGAGGAATTGCCACCGTATTAGCATACAGAACATTTGAAAAAAGTGAAAATTTATCACAGGAAAATATTAAGTTAGCTTACTTACTCGGATGGTGTTGTAGACTGGTGAGTTTAACATTCATGTATGATATGTTGTGATTGAATTTTTAACGATAATTTCATTAGAAACATATAAAATGATTTCATAAAAATTCTCAACAAGCTTTTGTTGAACTGATCTTCTCATTATCTCTAATAGTTCCCAAGCAGAAATGAGTATACTATTTTCACACTTTGTTTATATACACCCGTGAGAATGCACGAAAGGTGGTGTTACTCTCCAAATTTCTCCCCATCTCATTTTCTAATACTGTTTCTCTTATCTCATCTTTCCCTGTTTCTTCAGCCTACCCCTTGATTTTTTGGTTTGATTTGACAATTTTATCGTTTGACAATAATTGTCCTCCTCCTACTTATTCTTTGGCTTATTTCAAAATGTTATCTAGTGATTAACTTCTCGGAAAATCTCTACTTCACGATTTTAGGCAGTTTCGTTAGGAACAGAAAAACTGAGGACCGATTGATTCAGTATCTTATTTCAGGTAGAAGCCTATAGCAGACGATATCGTGGACAACGGAAAAATGCGTTATGGAAGATCTTCCTTTTATTTGAACGAACATGTCGGCCGCAATAGAGCAATCGTTGATTCTATTTACATAAAAAGTGGTATAAACCACGTGCTGAAGTTGTATTTCTCCAATCATCCTCAATACATCAGACTGGTTGACCTTTTCGCCGAGGTTAATCTCAAGTTTTATCTTGGACAAATTTTGGAACTGATGCCTCAAAATCTGAAGGAGTATACGTACGACTACTATAGAATGACATCGATTGGGAAGTCGGAGTATTGTATGTTCTTCCATCCCGTTGCTGCAGCAATGTTGTTAGCCAATATTAGCGATGAACAGCTGCATCGAAAAGCTAAAGATGTTTTATTGAACATGGGCCACTATTACCAAATGCAAGTAAGTGAATGGTGCTCAATTTGCGATTTTTTGACTTGTGTCAAAGTTTTCAACGTTTCTTATTTCATGCATTTTTGTGAAAAATATGGATACTTATCTATTCAAGTAATTTGTTAGTGGATCTTGAAACGTATATACTGATTCAGAAAGCAGAAAAAAATTATCTATTTGAAGGTTCACTAATTTCTAATTCTTACTTAGATCACCAAATTAATTAATATAGATGAATGAAGCTAAGTAAGGAGAATACATTTAAAAATAATCCCATCAGAAATCACTTGTAACACTGATAGCATCGTATTCATTAGATCTGTTAGATATTACAAAAAATTGGTTTATTTATATCGTAGACTTTTCAATTACCAGAAAAATATTTCCTTTTAATTTTCCATTTAGAATGTTTTTCTTTTCAACATGAATACCACAAAGGAGGTTTCAATAATAATGAATGGTCTTTATTTTTAGCAAAGCTATTCTTTCACTTAACCAAGTTCAGAAATACAAAAATTAAAAAAAACATTATTTTTATGTAGATTTTATAAAAATACTACCTACTGAAGATGTCACAACTTTAAATGACTTTTAGTATATCTATTACACCGATCATGGTCCCTAGAACCCAAAAATACCATCAGTACGAAAGTTTATATATCTATATACAGGGTGTAATCCTCTTGCACACCCGTGAATGAGGAGTCATTTTATAACGATTACAGTGGTAAACATCTGAAAAAAAAAACCTGTTTTGTTCTTTGTAAAATTCGACACAATTTAGGGTAGCGCCACCCTCCTTATTTCACGTGACCTACTCAGAGGAAAACTTTGGCAATTGCCGAATGCAATAAATATTTTAATAATGTAGAATAATTAACTGATTGTGTGGTAAATGTATACATTGCAGGCTTGTGCCAAAATGGGTATCTCAGGGTGCTTTTGGTCTTTGGGGGGTAAACTGAACTGGAATAATACCCAATACTTTCAGGCAACGGTGTTTTTTTTTTTTTTTTTTTTGGTTCCCCAAATGTTCAGAGAACATCGTGGGAACCTAGGGAAAGAAGGTAGGAGTTGGTGTTCTTCTTAAATTTCTGAAGGTTGTATGCCTCGGGGAACACCTCCCTAGGCAATGAGTTCCAAAGCCTCGCTGTTCGTTGGATGAACGAGTCTTTGGAAAGTGATGTTCTGCAGGTTTCCAAAGTGACCACGAAGGGGTGTGATGACTGAACTTGACGGGTTAATCTCGAAGAGACTGCCAAAGCAGGAGCGATTGTTGATATTTCAGAAGAGCATCGCCCATGAAAATATCTATAAAATAGAGACAAATCGCCAACTTTTCTACGGTGTTCCAGACAAGTGAGCGAGTTTGTAAGCGAGGCATCACCGACGAGACGAATTGCCCTTTTTTGGACAGAATCCAATAGCCTCAGGATATGTTTAGGTGCCGCACTCCAAATATGGGAACAGTATTCCAGGACAGGTCGGATCTGTGCCTTATAGATCATAAGCAGCTGACTGGGGTGAAATAGCTCTTGGCACGAAACAGAAAACCAAGTTTTGGGATGCACTTTGTCAATGGACCTCACGTGATTTTCCAGGAAAGGTTATTGCTGATAGTAATACCAAGCATCGATATGGATGGCTTCAGTGGTATGGTTACTCCTGACAAAGTTATGTTAGGCATAGTGAGATCGGCTTTTCTAGAGAAAAGACATGCTTGTGTTTTGTTTGCATTGAATTCTACCAAGTTGTTAGATCCCCATTCGAGAATTGTGCCAAGTCCATATTTATATTATTAACATTTCTTCCTCGTTCATTTCTGGTTTCACGGGCTGATATAGGGCCCTGGAAGAGAAAGCGGTATGGAGGGTACTATCATCGGCAAAGCTGTGTACTGGACATGAAGTTGCTTTCAACAGGTCGTTGATGTGAAGTAGAAATAGTGTTGGTGCGAGAATGGATCCTTGCGGAACACCAGCATTTATGAGTAGAGTGTCAGATGAAACTCCATCGACCACTACATGGAGAGACCTGTTTGAGAGAAAACTAGCAAGCAGAGAACACAGCTGAGGGGCAAGCCATAAGACGGAAGCTTGGCGAGGAGTCCCTGGTGCCAAACTCGATCGAACGCCTTGGAGATATCTAATGCCACAGCTAAAGTTTCTCCATGCTTTCAATAGATAGCTGCCATATATGTGAGACGTAAGCGAGCAGGTCACCAGTTGATCTCTGATGGCGGAAGCCATATTGCCTATCGTTGACAATTCCTGAGTCTTCCAGATATTTCATGAGCTCGATGTTGATGGCTTTTCCATGACCTTGAAATAATAGATAGCAGTGCGATAGGTCTGTAGTTGCTAGGTAGGGCCTTTTGCCTTTTTTAGGGACTGGCTGTACTCTTGCAATTTTCCAATTGGACGGAAATACCCCAAATTGTAAGAGTGGTTGAACAACTTGCAAAGAACAGGTGTTAGTTCAGGGGCACATTTCTTGAGAACAATCGGCGGGATTCCGTCAGATCCACAGGCTTTGTTGGTGTGTGGAGACCCAGCAAAATCTTTCTGATAGTACGTTGGCGAAAGGTGATCTCGGGCATGTGACTGTCAATAGGTGTAATGTTCGGGGTTGTTTTCCGATGAATCCAGAGTGGAATTTCCAGCAAATAGGTGCGCAAAGATATTGGCTTTTCCTGGGCAGTCGTTGCTAGTGTTCCATCTTCTTTGGTTAGGGAGGAAATGAGCTGGAAGTGAAATTTCTTCCCACAGCTTTGCGAAAGACCAAAATGAACGGGATCCGTTAGGACATTCAGCAAGTTTTGATCTTATTTTGGCTTTGTGGGCATCTTTTGAGCATTCTATTGTCTCTTTACATATGCCTCTAGCCTCGACATATGCTGCTCTGGTCTCAGGGCCCGGATTTTTTAGCCATCGATGGTATGCTGCCTGTTTGGAAGCCACAGCTCTAGAGCAGTTTCTGTTAAACCAGGTCTTATCGGATGATGTTCTTCTTTCGGTATTCGGTATGCAAGTTTGCATCCCCAACATGATGATTTCAGAAATTGTCTCAGCACATCGTGTTGGATCTACTGAAGAGAAACAAACTCTCTTCCATGGAAACGCTGAGAAAAACATACGAAGACCTTCCCAGTCGGCCGAATTGTAATGCCACATGAGACGGGGTGGTATTGTGCAGCTCGATGGTAAATGGAAAGAGCATGTTGTGGAGATGAGGGTGTGGTCAGAGTTTCCAAGTGGGGCACAAACTTCTATTCTATACGGGTCAGGATTGGTGGTGAGGAAAAGATCTAGTGTATTGGCAGACTGGTTGTTGACATCAGGGATGCGGGTTGGTAGCTCGACCAGTTGTTCTAGACCATGAGTGATGGCGAAGGCCTCGGCTTGACGACCTGCATCATCTGTTTTGTTAGAGAATTTGTTTTATTGTGAAGTTATCTATAAAAATGATCTAGATGAATATACAACAAACATTCAAGAAGCAAACACAAACCAAGTTTTATGTAACAGAAACTTACCTATAAAAATGACCAGTCGGCAACAACAAAATATTCGACAATATTATTGATGATTGCATAAAACCAAAAGGTTCAAATTGATAAAAAAACGACGCAGATTATTGTTTTATTTGGAAGAAACCATTCCCTCTCGGAGTAACAGGCCGAAGTCCCGATAAAAAAACCTCTGTGCTTATCTCTGCCCGACAATAGTTTCTTTTTTGTCGGTTCAAATTTCAAATACACTATAAATAAAATAATTAATAAAAAATACCTTTTTAAAAACAAGCTTCTATTCAAATACCCTAAAAAGTACAAAATAATTGCTTTGGATGCGCGACGTAGGTTATTCCGAGTTATAGATTCAAGAGCTTGTCGCGCAAAGTTTTCATTTCGAATACAGATTCGACAAGCTTTTGAATCTATAACTCACGGAATAACCTACGTCCCATGCAATTATTTTGTACTTTTTAGGGTATTTGAATAAAAGCTTGTTTTTAAAAAGGTTTTTTTTTATTAATTATTTTATTTTGTGCTTTTTAGTAAGTACCCCTAACACCCACATACCAATGTTGAATCGAATCGGACCATAATTACAAAACTCGTTCGCCATCTTGAATCGGACCATAATGACAGAAATCGTCGGACATATTGAAGACGCCATTTTAATTTTATGAATTTTGTCAGAAAATTCATAATCTTCCACCCTGAAAACCCCCACATACCAATTTCGAATCGAATCGGACCATAAACACAAATCTCATCCGCCATCTTGAAGCCGCCATTTCGTTTTTTTCTCTCTAACAAATGCATAATGCATTGTCACAGGAACTATGAACACCTGCCAAATTTCACGTTAATCGAACATCTAGAAATGGGTCAAATTTAACTTGTAAGATTTGATGACAAACATCGGGACAGGTGAAACTAAATAGAAGCGTGTAAAAACAGGTTGGTACGCCGCGATTTAAATCGAGGACGGAAGCTGAAAAGTACGCAACTAATTATGCGGCTTTCAGTGCCAAGGGTTGCCCCTGATCAGTCGGTCAGGTGGATAAGGATGCTAGGAGGAATCCGGAATCCCTTGAGACAACAAACAACAATGTTCGAGGGGGTGGGGATGTTTCGCTACAGGCTACCTGAGATAGATATTCAATTTCAAACTGAAGAAAACAAATAACCTTGTTATATCCAAACTGATGATAAACTCAGAATTAATTGACTTCATACTCTGCTTTGAGGCACTTATCATAATTATCACAGTCACTTGTAAGAAACAAACAACACAAACAGTATTGAAAAGGAAAAAACGATCGCAATTGAATATTGTTTTAAACATAATTTCGAGACCATTGTAGTGATTTATAAAAGAAGTAGATATAACATGGCCGCTCTTCCAATGATTACAAAATAGCCCCTTCGCCATGGCTGACATGAGACTCCCCTTTAAGTTGGTACCTGATTTTTGTTGTCTGTACCTTTCTAATAAAAGGAATGAAACGAGATAAGAGATGTATTCACGATTTGACATAAAACGGTGTCAAAAGTTGATTGCCGTTCAGAGTTCAGGGCAGGTTTTCCATTTTTCATTGATGTGCGAGTTTATTATTTAGAAGCACCAAACTGCTAGATATTCACAATGTATCGTATTCAGGCTCACACATTTACGAAAAGCAAAAAGCAAAATGGAGATTGAACGATTAATATAAATGAAAATGAATGATGGGCCAAAATTAAAGAGAGACCAACTCTGATATGGGAGTCTAATGGCGGCGCCCTATAGGGTTCCATTTTGATCTCTGCATGTGGTATCTACTTCTTTTATGAGGTCTGTGTTCAGAACACGTGAACTGAACACTGTTGCCGAGCAAGATTCTCGCATATGCACGGTTTACAAAGCTGTCTATGAACGAAAGTTTGTTAGAATCTGATAGTGTTTTCTGATTGGCTGGTGAATGAAAGATTTTGAGATCTTAATTAGCAACTAATCGGAAAACAGTACGCGATATGCACAAAAATTAATTTGAACATTATTGTCTTTGTGTTTTCAAAAATTATTATTAATATTATATCAATATATCTAGTACGAAAACGCCGGCACAGTGATTGGCGACTCCAAAATCCAACCAGAATTTAAATATTCATCTTGTCTTCAACTCTTCAAAATAGGCACGGAACAGGTCGGTGTTTAGTTTTGAGAGCCAGTTCAAGTGTTCTGATTCACTACAATGGTCGCGATATAATTTTTTAAGACAATATTCAATTGCGATATTTTCTTCACTTTGAAGTTGAATATCTATCTCAGTCAGCCTGCAATTATTCAAATGTCGAGTTAAATATTTATTGCATTCCTCTGAGTAGGTCACCTGAAATTAGGTGGATGGCGCTACCCAAAATGTTGTCGAATTTTACAAAGAACAAAACATGTTTTCAATTATTTTTTCAGATTTTTAACCACTGCAATTTGTTATAAATAGGCATTATACACTCGTTATTCACGGGTGTGTAAGAGGTTAGATTACACTCTGTATATCAACCGAATGAAAAAAAATATATCTCAAATATACTATTAATCAATATTATATCTCAATTGAGTCTAAAGATGGGCCAAATCGGTTGGGTAGTTTTAAAATACCGTACAGTATTTGTCAAATTTAAATAAATGGACAATAATTATTTCCGTATTTTAATAGATACGAACCCCAAGTTTGTAACAGTTAGTGTTAGGAGTGAGGATAATAGTGACTATTTGAGAACAAATAATGGTGAATACCAGAAATAAATAAACGACTATATGGAGCCCATCTGAAAATGATCTAGTAGCAGTTTGCTGAGCGAATACAAGAGAAAGGGGGAAAAGCAAGAGAGGTGGAACGAGCACATAGAGAAATTGGAGGAGAAGGAACAACAAGAGCAACATAAAGCATTTTTCGAGCAGATATTCTGAAAAACCGAGGGAAAAATCACAGAACTGAAGGAAGAAGTTGACGCAGTACGGGAAGAAGCAAAGATAGAAGTTACTACGATACGAGAAGAGGCAAGGAAAGAGAAAATAATGCAACACTTGGTAGAACTCGAAAATAAAACTGCTTTACTGAAGATCCAGTCGCCATGGTCCCTATACAATAAAGAGTTTGTGGCAACAGCCAGTGAATGGGACGATGAAGAAAAGGCTACTGCACTTATATTGGCAATGTTACAGACCATACTGGAAAACCAGTATGGTCTGTAACCTGCGTGAAATTTGCGGCGTTTTATTCAAGATCACTATTGGCATACCCACAGTAAAAAGGCCTGTTCATACTGGACACATATGCGAGCAATACCAGACTTGGAGCTGTGTTACACATATGCAAAATGGCCAGAAAAAGTAATCGAATACTACAGCAGGGTAATGATAATACACGAATTTTTTTTTTCCTCGGATGAAGGCCCGTTATTATTCTAACTTGGTTCCCACTCATCTTGGGTAGTTCTTCAGTTCTTTGTTTCGACGGTTTTTAATATATGTTTTCCCATGGTGCATGAGAGGGGCTTCCTTCCTGCGTTCCCTTTGTTTTCGTTTGACCCAGTTCCGTACGCAGCCTCGAGTGGCTGATTTTGTCACTCTAGAGTGCAGGTTCTGGTCCAATATATGGAGTTGATTAGCCCATCCTGGCTAGTTCATTAGCGTTTTCATTGCCCTCGATGCCACAGTGTCCTGGAACCCACATCAAAGTTATTTTGTTGTGTTCCGCTAGGACACTGAGTTCTTCTTGGCATTCCCATACCAGTCTTGATGTCACTTTTGGGTTCGTGAGAGCCTTCAGTGGCTGTCTGTGCATATTTTGATGCGAGTGTTGCGCACTTCCCTCATGTTGTTTTCGCTCACGCAGTGTAAGATTGCGTACATTTCCGCTTGGAATACGGAAGTATATGTGAGGTGCTCATTTGGGAGTTTCTTCCCTTACTGTACTATCACCAGTTCCTTCCTTGGTCTTGGATCCGTCTGTATACCAGATCGTATTTCCAGGTTTGCCCTTGATGGTGTCGTCTGTCCATTCCCTTCGGTATTCTATGATCGCCTAGAAGTTCGTGTTAAAGAGAAACTAGGAGTTGTGTGGTCCGTTGGGTTCGTTTCAAGAATTTTGCCTCCCGCTATTTCCTTTATCTAGTTGTGATCGGTGGAAGGTCCAGTAGTGCTTCCATGGCTGCTGTTGGTGTTGTTTTCATAGCCCCCGTTATGCTGTGGCAGTCTTTGTACCTTGCTCAACTCAGCCGCGGCTATTTTTTGGGTTATCTTTGTCCACCATACCAAAAATGCATAGGAAATCATGGGTTTCACCACAGTATTTTATGTCCAATACACTATTTCGGGACTTAGCCTCCATGTTTTTCTGTGTGCTCGTCTGGCTACCATCAGTGTCGCCTAAGCTTTCTTCTTTACTTTTGCCAGTTGCTGGTTCCATGTTTATTTCGAGTCTAGGATTACCCCGAGATATTTAACTTCCCCCGACAACTGGAGGGTTAGGGGTCCCAGGCCCTCTAGCTTCCTTCTTCAGGAAAAAGCTACTATGGTTGATATAGAGGGGCTGATATTTAAACCCTCTTCATTTATCCATGTACTGACCAGATTAAGGGCGTTTTGCATTCTCTCCCTAACTGTGGTGTTGAATTTTCCTTGGACTATGAAGACTATGTCGTCTGCGAACCCAAGTGTTTTTTGTCCATTCCTTTCTAGTCTCATTAGCAGGTTCCACCACCAGGTTCCAGAGCAGTGGAGACAGTGACAGTGCGGACAACCCCTGGAGACTTCAGCTAATGTTTCTCTCACTAGAGAGGAGTAGATTATTCTTTTTCTTAGCATGCAGTCTACCACCTGCAGCAGGTCTTATTGATGCCTTTTCTTCTCAATGCCCTTGAGATTGAATTTATAGATGTATTGTTGAATGCACCTAGCAAGACCTGTTTGTTTTACAGGGCATTTTCCACTTTCTCTACGAGTTGGTGTAATGCTGTTTCTGTAGATTTACCTGTTGTGTAGGCATATACGTCCTGTGCAGAGGTTGGTTTACCAACACTGTATCCCTAAATATCTATACAGCAGTTTTTCTTGCGTCTTAAGTAACAATATATGTATGTATATGTATGTGTGTATATATGTGTATATATATATATATGTATATATATATGTATATATATATATATATATATATATATAGTGTATATGTGTATATATGTATGTATATATATATTTGTCTCGTCATGATGCATAAGTCTCAGTTAGTCATCAATTTTGCTAGTTTGGTCTTTATTATTTTTTTCCACAAAAACTTAGTGAATGTAGGTATATTAACACAATTTTAACATGGTGAATGTATTTTAATAAATATATCCATTTTTAACTGACATTATTGTTGGATTATTTTATATGATTTTAGCTTAGTTTTTTAACTGAAATTCTACATTTATTGTTGGATTATTTTATATAATTTTACCTTCGTTTTTGAGATTTTATTTCATTTATTATATATATTTTTAGATATTTTTTAATTCAATAATCATTGATAGTGTCATTCCTATTTTTAACCGTAATCTATATTGTTCGTTCATTTACATATATTTATTTTGTTAATTTATATATTATGTTATTCCTCAACTAACAAAAACCTTCATAAATTTTTTTCTGTAATAATATTTCAATGTGTAGTAGCATATATAGTCACGCACAAGTAGTATAACAACTCATAGTTGTTATACACTTGTGTGACTCAACCATGTTTATTGCATTTCACCTGAGTGTAAACATTTTTTTATTTATGTCAATAAACATTATTATTATATTATTATTAATGACATAAGACTTATTGAGCTCAGTGCCTTTGCCCCATCCTGTCCAGTTCTTCCAGGTTTGGGAATGAAGACTACTAATTGCTCTCCATGCTTTTGGTATGTATCCCAGTGCAAAACTTGCCCTTAATACCATACATATTTTGTGTGCTAGTAGGTCAATTCCTTTTTGCAGCATGATAGGATAAATGGCGTCAGGTCCCGGCGATTTATACGGTTGGAACGAGTTGATTACCCATTTCGTTGTTTCCACGTCCATCACCTTTTTTGAAATCTGCCATTCGTCCCTGGAGGCCCTTGAGGGGGTTTCAGTTCTGAGTGTCTCCAGGTCTCAGGTGATATTTTTGTGTTTATTGATCCTGGGAAGTGTAACCTGTACAGTTCTTCCGGGGTATCTTTCCCTGACTCCTGACTCTGTCCTAATGGTTTGGATCATTTGTAGGTGATCTTTGGAGAGTATTTTGTGGAGTCTCGCTGCCTCGTGAGTGTCTTCCACTTATTAGTAGTCCACGATATAATAGTAATACTAATACTACTTCCACGATTCTCTTTTGGATTGCCTCAGTGCTTTGTTGTACTCGGTGAGGGAGTTCTTATATTCCCTCCAGTCAACTGAGGCTTTGGATTTGTTGAAGAGTTTCCTGACCACTTTCCTTTTCTTAGCAAGTTCTTTATTCCACCAGAGCACGTTCCTCACGCTCTCAGGTGGACAGTTGTTGTTAAAATCTGAGGTGATTGCGCCCTGTAGTTGTCCCGCAATATTGTTGTTTCTATCCCCTTCAGCCCATTCTCTAGGTCTGTCCTATAGTCATCCCAGTTGGTTCTGCAGGGATTGCGATATGTTTCTTTTTCGGTCTCACTCCCCGAAATTTCGAATTGGATGTGCATGTGGTCTGAACAGCTTACCTCATCAGACACATTGCCAGTTTTAACAAAGGTGCTAATATACTTGGTTTCCATTGTTATGTCAATGACCTCTCTTCTATTAGATGTTATGAAAGTAGGTTCATTGCCTACATTTAGTATGTCTAGATTGTTAGTCATAATAAATTGTAGTAAAGACTCACCTCTGGCATTGGTATTCGTACTTTCCCCACTGAGATCCATTCGCTCTACATTCAGCAACTAGTTCCTCTAGTTCTTTGGTAGGTGAAGGGTCAGGGTCATCATATGGGAGGTAGGCTGATGATATCACTATCTCCCTCGGCCCCACGAAAAGAATTACCATGGAGGGAACTGCTAGCGATAGTCAGGGCAGTTGATCACTTTCACAAATACCTATATGGAAGGATTTAGGCGATATGACGTCATATCGCTGGTTTCTCCGATGGGAATATCGTGAATCTTCCAGAAGCATGTGCAAGAATTTTCTGGATGACATTGACCCTTTCATAAAAGGACGAGCAGATCGCTGGACAGTGAGAAGTTGGTTTTTATTGAAGGTTACAAGTGTCGGACAATAATTATTTTGGTTTTTCCATAGACGCCAACCCCAGATTCACAACAATAATTATCATTTGAACTTTCTGATGGAATTTAGTATATGTTTTTGGCAATACAAAACCCACAAAAAAAAACTTCGGGAGTTTTTGTCAATATTCTATTCGTATAAAACAAAAAGTGAATAAAGAGTTCAATTTAGGGAAACGGTATCCCTGTTTGAACTCTAGTGATGGGCAGAATCGACTGTTTCATAGAATCGAATACAACTCATAATCGAATTGAGAATCGAGAACTTCAGAATCGCACGATAGCTGGTAGTAAAATGACATTTGACCTGACGGGATTGATTCGACATTGACACCAGGATTGCCAATGTGTCAATTATTCCTAGCATTTGCTGGGAGAAAAAAGCCCTGCCAGGTATTATGCCAGTAGTGGCATGATAGCAGGAATTTGCCAGGTTGTCAAAGATATTGTTGATTGATATTCTTTCAAAGTAGTTTCAGACAAATTAAAGAATCGACATTCTATTTTTTACCAAATGAAAAAATATATCTAGATATACCTGCTCACGACTCTACAAGAGCTGAGAAACGACGCAAATTTTGACCACAAGGTAGTTGACGATTTTTATTCTTTTTGTTTAGAATTTTATATTAGGCTGTCTTCAGAAATAAAAGAGATTTTTAATTTTTAAAGTTGAAATTTCAATGTTGTGGAACCAAAATATGCGCAAACATATGAGCAAAAATGTTCACAACGATTATCATTTTTAAACCAAATTGTAAATAAACAAGAACTAGACAACGAATTGGGAAGTCACGCGTTACTAGATCATCCCAGTTTAGGGCAAACTTGTGATTTGTCGTATTGGGGTAACATATTAGGCCATAGTTTCCAATGTAAAAAATACTGGCAATTCTGTTTTTTTTTTTATTTGAAAGATGTAATCAGTTTGTTGCTAATATTGCCATTCTCAAACACTAGTGTAGGAAGACTGTTCAGTGAACTTAATGATGTTAAAACAGATTAGAGAAATAGGTTAAAAACTGAAACTATTATTGCAATATTACAAAAGATTACATTAAGCATCAAAAAGGTGTATTAATCAGATGAGATGCTTGGTACCTCAATGTGGAAAAAAACGTAGATGGTTTCAGTACAAAGAGAACTGTTTTTTAACACGCTTTTATTAGCTTCACTTGTAACTAACAAACAATGTAATCAGATCTTGGAAGTCAATTTAAACCTATTCTAATTGTCGTATCGAAATGAAACTTGGTATGTATATGTAGTTTGGATGACAATATTGTAATTTGGTATCTTGGAGCGGATCTGATGATGGAGCCAGGAGGTGAATAGTGGAACTCTTGGCTACTAGTAAAATATGGTGAATGCACTGAGGTCGTTCTCAACAAAATTTACAATTCAAAGATAAGGCGAAAGCACTGGTTCTCAGCATAATCGCCAAAATTTAGTTATAAATAACTTCCATCTCATGTGGATGAATCAATCGAAGAGTTTTTCTCCCATAGTCTTTTTTATCATAATTTACAATTCAAAGATAAGGCGAAAGCACTGGTTCTCAGCATAATCGCCAAAATTTTGTTATAAATAACTTCCATCTCATGTGGATGAATCAATCGAAGAGTTTTTCTCCCATAGTCTTTTTTATTCTTCTGTAAGTAAAAATCAAAATTATAGTTTGAAATAAGTAAAAAACTAAAAAAAACTAAAAAGTTGAAAATGATAAGAATAAAGTCATTGATCAACAAATTTTCTTTTATGCAAAACTTTTCATAATGATATTGAGATAATTGATATCAACTACTTATATAAAAAAATATTTTTTGGTCAATGACTTCATTCTTATTATTTTCAACTCGTTAGTTCTTATTGCCATATATGCGTGTTTTTTTAGTTTTTCCAAACTATAATTTTATTACTTCGATATGTTGTACCAGGTACATATTTTCAATGAAGAAATTTTAAATTGTTTATTGATGATATTATTTATTTTTCGTTTCTAACTTTCAAGTACATACTTGATTAATTAATTTTGTTATTATTGTTATTTTACATTTCGAAAAAACAACTTAAAACAAAAAACGACGCATTTTCCATTATCCTATTACTGGACATAAAATATGTTGAAATAAAATATATTAGTATGGCTCCATTCGATTTTTAGGGATTTCAGATAGTTTTGAAAAAACTGCCAAGAATTGCCAGAAATCAAATCATTTTCAGACAGTAGTTTTGCAAAGAGCTGTTGGCAACACTGATTGACACTTGAAAGTGAATATTTTTACAGTTTACAACGGTATTTTCTTTTCGTTTCCAGTATTTTCGAATTCAGTATTTATTGTTTTCATTTGGTTTTTGTTATTATGTATTGTTTTCATTTCATCTGTTAATATAGTATGTTCTGTTGTTTCATTTTATTTGAAATATATTTCTGTTTTGACGATTTTTTACTTTTATCAGTGGAAAGTTTGAAATCTGTCAAAAGTACCAACAAAACTAATGCGACTCATTTTCTTAATAATTCGATTTTCGCGCCAATTACCGTTGAAAAGATACATAAAACACGGTTAGGTTCAAATGACAGCTTATTGCGTGCCTTTCTCTGATTGACTACTATATGAGAGCCTCTCATTCAGCATCCAATCAAAAAACAGTGCGAAGACAAATCGCAGAATTTTCGTATATAAATCCAGTTTATCAATTTATCCTTGTAATTGCGGAAATGAATGACTGAGAGGGTACAGCAATGTCAAATTCAAATGTTTGAGCCAAACATAATTTTTTGATTATTCGATGGTGTGTTGAAATTTGCTGGAAAATTGTAATTTGTCATTTTCGTATTCCACATAGTCTAAAAGCACTCTCAGAGTCAAACAATTTTTGAGCCAATCATAACTCACCATCGAATATTAAAAATGTTATGATTGGCTATAACACTTGAATTTGACATTTCCGTACTCTGCGTTTGAATAGTCTGAAAGCGCTTTGAATACCGTAGCTCATAGAACGGTACAATTTGACAGTTAATGTATTCGAATACGCTTTCACTGGTACTCGACATGTCTCGAGACCTTTGAATAATCAAATACTTCCGATTCTTGGTATTCAAATACCCCCATCACTAGTTTGAACCACGAGGTTTTTAAATTGAATCGACTCCAGAAACTGGGATACACAATATACCTATCATTGAAAATGTTTATACCAAACTAAGTAATATCATACAAATGATAACCTCAAATTTTACATATGGCACAAATATACTTCAGTTTTATGTGAAACATTAGCAAATTTTGAATGATTCTAGTTCAATATATCGATATTTTTTCAGAGCGACTTCTACGATTGCTTCGGGGCTGCTGATCAATTGGGCACAATTGGTACTGACATGACAGAAGGTAAATGTACATGGCCAGTGGTGAAAGCCCTTGAAAAAGCCAACCCTAAGCAGAAGAAAATGATTGAAGAACACTACGGGAGAGATGAAGATGAGTCCGTTCGAATTATGCTCAACATATATGACGAGTTGAATCTGAAAGAAGAGTTCAAACGATGTGAAGGCGAAATTTACAAAGAGATTCGTTTCAGAATTTCAAGATTGCCAAAGGAGTTGTCCCATGACTTGTTTTACACTCTTCTAGATAAACTCTATGATAGAAAGAGGACAGCATGAGTTATCAAATCCGTAAAACATTTTCTTCAGTTATGATGTGATAATAATTTTACTGCATATGTATTGAACACTAATAACAATTGATATTGTGCACACTATTATATTGTCTAATATCCAATGAATAGTACTTTTCATTTTTCATTTCGAAAGTTTCATAGAAAGTAAGTGTACATTGATAATCCAATTGGAAAATAAATAAATATAAGTTTAACATTGAAAATTTGAATTTTTTGGTTTTATAATGTTAATACATTTAGTATTAACATCAAATAAGTCATAATTATTATAAAAAAAAAATAAGTATCAGTATTAACATCAAATAACTCATAATTATGATTTGAAAAAAAACCTTCATACATTATTTCTGGTATTTGGTTCAAAATTACTCTGTATGACATCATTTTGATTCCGTCTGTCGTGATGTTCGAGGAATTCAACCTCTTCCAGGGATTCGTCTGCGTCGATAGTATAGTTTCAAAAACATTTTCTTGAGGTTCTCAATTATTCCCACTGTGATGTTGGAAAAATGATTATATCGCCATATATGTGAAATGTATTTCGTTCTGTGGTTTCTTCAGAACATATTCCATGACCCATGGCAAAGTTGCAGGTGCATTTTTCAGACCAAAGGGTATGTCCGAGTATTTATAGTGGTCGTTCTTCAGATACGATTCCTACAAGCCTCTCTGTTGTTCATTCAAACACCACTTAACATGAATATATATATATATATATATATATATATATATATATATATATATATATATATATATATTTCTGTAATTTTTTTTTGGGTTTTGGTTCACTTATAGGAATAAAACGTGGATGCAAATTTGGTACTATTTCATACTGCAATTTATTTTTTTATATAGAAAATATAACGTTTCGCTTAAGTACTTAAGCTTCATCAGATATTGTATCTGTCAGCACAAATTCGGTTGGGTTAGGTTCGATGTTTTTGGACCCACAAGGATTTCAGTGTAGTGGGTTTCTTTCTTTGGTTTATTCATTCTTGAATAGTTTGTCAATGTCAAACGTTCCTATATTAAATATCGAAAAACAGAAAAATTCCAAATGATCTGATGATAAACGAAAAAATTGGTTTATCTTTTTACTACTCAACCACAGTGAAAACAATACTATTCAAGAATGAATAAACCAAAGAAAGAAACCCACTACACTAAAATCCTTGTGGGTCCAAAAACATCGGACCTAACCCAACCGAATTTGTGCTGACAGATACAATATCTGATGAAGCTTAAGTACTTAAGCGAAACGTTATATTTTCTATATAAAAAAATAAA
This sequence comes from Gonioctena quinquepunctata, assembly GCA_018342105.1. Lineage (NCBI taxonomy): Eukaryota > Metazoa > Arthropoda > Insecta > Coleoptera > Chrysomelidae > Gonioctena > Gonioctena quinquepunctata. The sequence goes on along the minus strand of JAFIRS010001339.1, from coordinate 30,088 downwards.
TTGCAATATGAAATAGTACCAAATTTGCATCCACGTTTTATTCCTATAAGTGAACCAAAACCCCAAAAAAAAAATACAGAAATATAATATATATGGTTCAAGAATACAAGAAGAAAAATATATATATATATATATATATATATTCTATTTGTTTTTAAAACGTTAGCTGCTATATCAGTCACCCGTAACTGACAGGCTTACTACCTCTGAAGGCCTTGTCAGTTACCGGTGACTGACTTAAGCATCAAATTCAAATGATCTCAGTGGGTCGTCCCGCCTGGCACGTTTACAGTGTTCTTTTTTTTATAAGCTTTTTATTTAACTCACTTCGTTCGTAAGTTATTGTCATTCTTTCCGGTTCAACATTTGTAATACATTTTTGGAGCACTTGCCAACATCTGATTGAGCTGAAATTTGGCAGGTGTTCATAATTCCGGTGACAATGCATTATGATATTTTTGTTAGAGAAAAATACAAAATGGCGGCTTCAAGATGGCGGACGAGTTTTGTGATTATGGTACGATTCGATTCAAAATTGGTATGTGGTTTTCGGGGACGGAGATTGTGAATTTTTTTGTCAAAATGCGGCTCCAAGATGGCCGATGGTCTCTGTGTTTATGGTCCGATTCTATTCAAAATTGGTATGTGGGGGTTTTTGGTGTCGGAGATTATGAATTATTCAGCAAAATTCACAAATTCAAAATGACGGATGACTTTTGTAATTATGGCCCGATTCGATTCAAAATTGGTATGTCGGGGTTTTTGGGGTCGGAGATTATGAATTTAGTCGAAGATTATTGATTTTTAGTTAAAATTCCTAAATTGAAGATGGCAACTCCAAGATGGCGGATGAGTTAATCTTTAGATGGTCTCCTCATTGAAGGACTAGATAGCTCAGAACTTACAGAAAAAATGTCCTATAATAACGATGCTTTAACAAAAATGCATAGATTGAGGCGTATTTAAGTACTAAAAAGCACAAAATTTAAATAATTGATAAAAAACCTTTTTAAATACAAGCTTTCATTCAAATGTGCTGAAAAGTAAAGAATAATTGCCTTGGATGTGTGACGTAGGTTATTCCGAGAGTTATAGAGTCAAGAGATTGTTGCGCAAAGTTTTCAGTTCGAATACAAAAGCGAAATCCAATTCGTATTTTCGAAATAATATAAGCAGTCTGTGTATTAATAGAATATCAATAGATCCAAAAGATTGCCGCGGATAACAAAAAAGCTCATAAAGCAAAAAGCCTTAAATTTTTCTAGAAACCTGCCAATCTGACAAATCCATTCGATAGCATTTGATAGAACGATTAAACTAGTCTAGAAGTGAGTTTCCTGCGAAAAATTGTTCCAAGTCTCCAGAAAATATGAGCAATAGCTCATTGGATTCGGGATGCAATTCTGAAAAAGTCGTTTTTTTTCTGCCGACTAAAATTGCAACTGGGAATAACTAAAAAACTATGAGCGCTAGCGGAAATTTTCAATAAAAAAGTTCCAACTCCCGGAACTCTCTATTATTTATAATTTTAATTTAAAGCTGAAAATAGGGCTCCGCGCGACCGCTACATCATGCGCGCGCGTCTCTAAAAAGAGAGTAAACCACACAATAGTTATTTGTATGCTGATAGTGATATTTCAGTATCTTACACTCCTCCAGAGCTAAGAAGCATTGTTAACTTGGCCCTTTCCGTTTTAATACCAGAAAAATCTAAACGGCGAGTTTAAAGATTGGTGTGACAAATAGAATGTCGAGACGATGTCCATTGATGCAGAAATCAAAAGTTGTAAAAAGTGCCTATTTCAAAAATGTCAAATTTAGAAATGACGTTTGGTTTGGCGGCCCTACTATGGGTAACGGCCGCGAAATTGAATTTCGCGGAGTGTGTTGAGAACGCGAAATACTCACTTTGCGTGCGATTGCACGAAAAAATTGTCCGAGAAATTTAATTTCGCGGCCGTTACCCATAGTAGGGCCGCCAAACCATACGTCATTTCCAAATTTGACATTTTTGAAATAGACACCGTCTTGACATTCTGTTTGTCACACCAGGCTTTAAACTCGCCGTTTAGATTTTTCAGGTATTAAAACGGAAAGCGCCAAGTTAACAATGCTTTTTAGCTCTGGAGGAGTGTAAGATATCTCTAGCAGCATACAAATAACTATTGTGTGGTGTACTCTCCTTGGAGACAGATAACTATTTCCAGCGTTAAATTAAAATTATAAATAATGGAGATAGAGTTCCGGGAGTTGGAACTTTTTTATTAAAAATTTTCCCTTCTTCAAGAATCTCTTTTTCAATTTCCGCTAGCGCTCATACTTTTTGAGTTATTCCCAAAAACTGAACCCCCCTTTTTTTGTTATTGTTTTTTGTTAATAACAATTGCAATTTTCGTCAGCAGAAAAAAACAAAAAAAACGACTTTCTCAGAATTGCATCCCGAATCGAATGAGCTATTGCTCATATTTTTCGGAGACTTGGTACTATTTTTCGCAGGAAACTCATTTCCCGACTAGTTTAATCGTTCTATCAAATGCAAGTGTCTAGAAAAATTTAAGACTTTTTGCTTTTTAAGCTTTTTTGTTATCCGCGGCAATCTTTTGGATCTATTGATATTCTATTGATACACAGACCGCTTATATTATTTCGAAAATACAAATTGGATTCATGTGTTAGTATTTTAGCAGCTGTTATTTTGAAATGAGACCCAAATTATTTTTGGATCAAATTTCATATAATACTGAGTTTGGTTCTCGTGGAAACAACCCCGTATTTTTCGTAATTAATGGAGGTTTTGGAGAGATGACAAAACAACGCCTTAATTTATGAATGTGACGAGAACGGAAAATTGTTCTGAAACATAATATTTTAGAAGATATAATCCTTCCACTGGGAGAATTCACCAGCTAAATTTCAAATGAAAATAGTATATTGTTTAACAAGCACGGAATGATACTCATTTCCCACGAGTATGATGTTTGCAGCATGAGCCGTAGGCGAGTGCTGCAAATCATACGAGTGGGAAATGAACATTCCGTGTGAGTTATACACTATACTTTTTCTACGGCTTCAACATAAAATAGCGAAATTAATTTACAACAGAAACTTGAACTTCAATTGATCAAAGTATGCAAGTAATACATTTCCTGAAGTTGACGCGGTGACCTTTCCCTTTTGCCAATATGTGAAGGATTTGTAAGCTTTTCCATATTTCTCTTTCGATACTTTCGGAATCAAGTTTACACATGCCTAATTTGCGGCTGCAATTATGTCTGGAGGAGGTAGTTCGTCAATTTCACTACTCATCATACCTTTAAACTTTGACAAGTTTTGATGAAACTGAATTGACAGATGTCTTAAGTTCTCCTTGCTTTCCATGGGAGACGTGATTTAATGACCAACAATAACACAATGACTTCATTGTGTTATCAGATAAGGAAATGAAATTGAAAACATACATTGTTTAATCAAAAACAGTTTTAAAAATGCAGTTTTGTATTATAGCCGTAGAAAAACATATTTTCCTGTGTATCTGTGTCATTTATTGAAACTCCATTCCAAATTTAACAGCAATATAATAAGTATTCAACCTGTAAAGACCTAATTGGCATTTTCACAAATTCTCAGTACTATGACGAGAGATTGGAACCTACGTTTTATGTTATGTTTAGCTTAAATATACGAAACTGCGGGAATCAAGGGGGAAAAATTATTATGAGGAGCGAAAGGGGGCGTCATATTTCTCGCCTTGGGTGGCCAAATACCTAGAGCCGGCCCTGGTCCTCACATGACTTCTTTGGGATGCATTATAAAAATGCAACTAGTGTGATATGTATATTTATGACTTCCATCATAAACAGTCGCTACTCGCCTCATTTCGCTGGTATGAAAAATACTTGTTTGCATCCGATAACTGTTCAGTTATTATATTTTTGGATATAAAATAACAAGGTTCATAGGTTATTAATATGTCGATACTAAATCACACAACGTTCATACTCATAGTCATTCATTGAGTATTTTTAATTTGGTTCTGAATGAAAAAATGCTGTTCTTGCGGCAGATTTGCCGTTACAGTAAAAATACCGATGGTTTCCTAAAAATTACTCGAAGTGATTTAGAAAAACGCTGGACGTATGGGTTCCAAAAAAACATCTACTTTTCGACATCAATCTCAATGAACAAGCAGGACAATATGGAATCGCCAAATCGAACACGTTCACCAGAAGAACTTCTGAAGTAAGTTAACAAAATTCATAAAGGCACATCTAGACTAGCCGAGAAGTGAGTTTCCTGCGAGTCTCCAAAAAATAAGAGCAATAGCTCATTCGATTCGGGATGCAATTCTGAGAAAGATATTTTTTTGTTTTTTTCTGCTGACGAAAATTGCAATTGTTATTACCAAAAAACAATAGCAAAAGAAGGGCTTCAGTTTTTTGGAAATAACTCAAAAACTATAAGCGATAGCGAAACTCGGAAAAAAGATTCTCAAAGAGGAGTAAATTTCCTATAAAAAAAGTCACAAAAACTCGGAACTCTACATTATTTATAATTTTATTTTAACGTTGAAAATAGGGCTTCGCGCGACCGCTACGGCATGCGCGTGTCGTCTCTAAAGAGAATACACCACATAAAAAAAAATTATAGTATTAAATATCAATTTAAGAATTTTAATAAACTATGGTGTGTTTTTAACACTTGAAAAAAAAGGTCACCTTGAAAAAAAAACGTAAGTTTATTTTTCAACAAGTTAGGCATTTGTTAATCAGTCCTTATTTTTCCTTTTTCAGAAAAAAGGCATAAATATTTAAATAATAGTTCTAAATTTTATATATATATATATATATATATATATATATATATATATATATATATATATATATATATATATATATTAGGGTGCTTCATTTTTGGGCAAAATTTTTTTTCTTCAAGTCCAGCCTGAAAATCTTGTAATTTATAGAAAAACATAATTTTTGAGCATATTGCGAACCCTTAATTCGAATTTTAACCCACTGCTAGAGAATTTTGAATTTTATCCATTAAAATAACATTACAAAATGATTTTTTATACGTTTTTCCTTCCGCTCACCCAGAAAAAAAATTTTTTGGGAATTTTGGTATAATTTCCTACAAAAAAGCACATTGCGTCGAGTTTGTAACTCCAACGGGTTCGACGAAAAATGTCATTTAAGCTTTTAACTTTTCTTTGATAATTAATTAAGTCTTCTAAAAAATTGTTTGAAAAAATATTTCAATAAATTACATATATTTATCTAATCTAAAGAGACTTTTTTCTAAACATAATTATAGTATAGATCACAAGCATAAACAATACGTATTACTGAAAAATGATAATGAGTGAGTTGTACATAAATATAAAGTCTAACATGAATAATCTATCTGTGAAAATCGTATAATTTTTTTTTAAATGTTTTAAACTCCCAAAAATAGTAATCGTTGTGAAATTACTGATTCAAAACATTTTTGCTGCCATAAAATTTCAAAAAATACAATGACAGAAAAATTTTCATTCATTTTTTAACTTGGATTTCATAAATTAGTTTTTATTGAAAAAAATTGATTTTTTCTTAATTTTAAGTGGCTTTAACAGCTAAGAGCTACAAACAAAATATCTCACAGCAAAATTGTAGGGCATAAACCCCCCTACAAATTTTCTTTCTATCTCCAATAGTTTAGCAAATAAACGCGATATACTGCCATTTTTATGAAAATTCAGCTTAAATGACATTTTTCGCCGAACCCGTTGGAGTTACAAACTCGACGCAATCAGATTTTTTGTAGGAAATTATACCTATAACAAGAATCCATGAGTCAAAATTCCCAAAAAAAAAATTTTCTGGTGAGCGGAAGGAAAAACGTATAAAAAATAATTTTTCAATGTTATTTTAATGGATAAAATTCAAAATTCTCTAGTAGTAGGTTAAAATTCGAATTAAGGGTTCGCAATATGCTCAAAAATTTTGTTTTTCTATAAATTACAAGATTTTCAGGCGGGACTTGAAGAAAAAAAATGTTGCCAAAAATTAAGCACCCTAATATATATATATATATATATATATATATATTTAACAAGAGCACGTATTGAAAGTTTTTAAAAGTTGTTTATTTTATTTATTATAATTTTTAAAAGTTAACAAAAAATAAAAAATATTTTTTTTAATCAATAAAATTGCGATTTTCTCCGATTAAAGAAATATAAAATCCAAATATAAGCTTCTAACTTAATATTTAAGCGATGTAACTTCGTTTATATTTCTATGTTTTGGTATTGCTGTTTTTGCATCCAACGAAGGCATTTAAAAACATTCGAAAAAAAAAATTTTTTATAAACAAATTGATTAATTTGATATTTTTTATTTTGTTTTGCCATTTTGTTGTCTAGAGAATATAATTTTTACAAACAAAAATTTTTTTGATTTTTTTTTATTGTTTATATTTTTTTTTATATTTCCATTATTTAAATAATTAGTCTAGACATTTTTTCTTTGAAAATCATAATTGGCATTTCTCAATAAAAATAATATATTTTTTTTTTTATTAAAACTTCAATTGTTTAAGTTAACAATTTGTTATAAACAAATTTCAAATCTCTTTTTTTTCTGAAACTAATAAAAATTACAGAAACCACTAAATGCAATAAAGTGTCAATAAAATATTTTGTATAGATTTTTCTAAAATTACGGTATATAAAAGTTGCAGTGGCCACTTGATTTTTTAAGTGACAAACCGCTGTAACCTTTGAACCATTAGAGATACAGTTATCAACTTACGAAATGATTTTATAGAGCATTAGTTGATCTCTTAAATAGATTCATCCCAAGTCTGTGTCTGTTATGGTTTCCTGTTTATATTCATTGGTTTATACAAATTCCGTTATCTACTTCTTACAGTGCTTATATCTTTTGAACTATGAAAGTTAGCCCCTTTTGTACTTCAAGACGATTCTATAGACTAGTATTTGAATCATTAAAAAAATGGGTTTCAGTCATTAACATTAATTTTTCATGAAATATTCGGATTTATTTAAATAATGTCAACTTCATCATGTATTCATCACATATTTTTTAATAAATACTCAAGATATAAATTTTTTTTTAAATTTTTAATTTTTAAAAAAATATATACCGTAATTTCAGAAAAATCTATAAAAAATATTTTAAAATATTCGACACTTTGTTGCATATGGTTGTATTTGTAATTTTTTGTAGTTTTGTAGTTTCATATTCATCTAACATAGTGATACAAAAGAAAAAAAACGTAGATCAAGGAATAAAACGAAGTTCAAAGTTACTACAACCACATTAGCGTTGATTAAAATTATATAAATATAAATGTATCCTCTATGTGGTGTGACAAGTGAAACTGGAGTTTCTTCCTGATGGAAATAAACATTTCCGAAAGCTTGGATAAACCTTAAAGAGTTTACTTTTTCATTGCTGTTTACCCCTAGTCAACAAATACTTCCCTCACACACATAAATATATATATATATATATATATATATATATATGTATATTATATATATCTTATATATATTTCGTGTACCTCGGAAACGGCTCTAACGATTTGGATGAAATTTGGTATTTAGATAAGGTTTTGCTTTTTAAGTTTATCTATATTCGCTGTGAGCAAGACTGGTATTGCCCTCTAGTGACTCGATAGCTGAAGTTTTCCTGGTTTATTTCCAATACTCACTGTGCAACAATTTTTCAACGATTTCTAAATAATCTACCAAGATGTAACAATTTTGTGCTCACTTCTAGTTCCAGATGAATGGATGTTTTTTCTGTCAAAAAAAGGAAGTAAATGATAAAAGATAAGTGTATTGATACGAAAGTTCACCGTATTTGTAGGTTATGCTTATCAAGTTATAGATATTTTGAATATCATAAAGTAATGCTACTTCTGTGTACTTTTAGGTACGGCAAGTAATGTGCTTGCTCGTTAGTGTATTAAAGTCGCAGGTTCTTAAGGTCTTGACAAATTAAAAAAAGTACCCATATAACCCTGGCTAGCTTTAATCTGACGGGAAACCACTAAATAACACCAGATTCAACGCAAAACTATTTAATGAAATTCTCAAATAATATATTAATCAGAAAAGAAATAAGGTTCACAATTTTAGTTGAATATGGGATCCCACTTTTGCCCTTGCAAGAATGTGAGAACGTTGAACGGTTCCTAAATAATACTAACAACACGTACAATTGTCAACAAAATATTGCGTATTGCTTATACAGTTCACTCTTAGTACTTGAAGTGCATTACATTTACATTAGTTCACATGTAAGGCCCATTGCTTTTGTAAACGAATGCACACAGCGAATAGACGTATTTCCTGAACAATACGCGATTTTACAAAAAAAAAGATTATTAGGAATCGATAGAGCGATCACTATCTGCTCTCGTGCTAATAATGTAAAGCGCCATCTCGTAAATTTTTGAGGTACTTGCATTGTTGCTATTGGATGTTAGCCTACTGGTACCTCTAAACTTTGTGAGATGGCGCTATATCCGAATACGAATAACCTTACCGAGTGACATTACCGAATTTGGACATCAAATCAATGTTATATATGTTTTTCTTTGGTTAGTCCAAGGAACCTCATACCGTTCATTTAAAATGTGTATTTGTCGCCAACCTGTGCCCTAGGTAAGATTGCAAAATATTAATATGTAATAAGTATGTGATTCGTATCTAAAGAAGCATCTTCTCCGAACAAAACACGATTTTATAGAGAAAAAAAACGCCAAGCAAAGCTCGGTCGCCCAGGTACTATATATATAAACTTTCCAACTGACGGTATTTTTGGGTTCTGGAGACCATGATCTTTGTTTTTTTCTTTCAGAATATCTATGTATCCGATGAAAAATAATCCATTTTCGAAGGAAGAAATCAAAGAGTTCCTGACATTTTATCCCGAAGTTCCGAAAGTTCTAACCAATATGGAGCCCTGGAGCAGAATTCCAGAAGTGAAAGAATGGATCAACGAGTCTGTGGATTACAATGTTTTGCATGGAACGAAGAGTAGAGGAATTGCGACAGTGTTTGCTTACAAGGCTCTTGAGAAAAGTGAAAATCTCACACAGGAAAATATCAAGTTAGCCATCTTGCTCGGATGGAGTATTCGAATGGTAAGATTAACTATCATGAATGAAGTATTTAAATTGACATTTTTAGAACTTATGACTATTTTCAATGGAGTTTGGTTGGAATTATTTACTTTCATCAATACTTGCGCGAAATAATAAAATATTTTTAGAAAAAACCCAAGTCAAACGGCCCGTTGTAAATAAATGATATGGACTGATTGAAATACAAGTAACAAAGGCGGCTTGAAATTATAGCATTCCATACTAGTGGATAATTTATGATAATCTTTTGAAGCATAGTAGGGGTCTTTATTCAAATCATAAAAGCATAAAATAATTTTGGTTTTATATCTCATAAGATACTCACAGACTTTAACATTATAGAAAAAACAAGAAGTCACGCCAAAATATAAAATTATTGGGAATACAAACGTTGCCGACAAAACTCTATTCTATAATAGCATCGGAAAATTTAAATGAACTCTATGAACAACGTGAGGCAAGTGAGATGATCCAAGTATACATCCTGAACTACTATATGGAAGTTTCATTTCCTCCCATGGAAGTCAGAATGAAGTGACCCTAGCATTTACTCATATCCAGAAGTAATTGCAATAAATGAAATCCAGAAACTGAAGGATCAATTAAAACTGTTTAATAACAACGATCAAATGAAAGTAGAATTCAAAACAAAAAAATATAATTACGATCTTTTACTTATCAAAATGAAGAGAGAACGGGCGATGAAACAATTAAAAATACTATCTGGCAACTTATAACTGATAACAAAGGTAGTAATAATTGCATAAATAGCTTCTCTTGCCGTACATCAGAGCAGTTCAATGATTTCTTTATAAACGTAGCCAGTGATATATATGAATAAGCCCACCCAATAATTCATTTTCAAGCTATCTTCAACAAGTTCCATGCAATACTGACAACTCAATGCATTTCCGTCTAACTGACAGTACAGAAGTGAAAGAAGTCATCAAATCCCGAAAAAACTCCGGATCGCTGGATATTTACAACCACTCAGTGGTCATGTTTAAAGAAAATATAGATGCGCTATTGCGACCGATTACATGTAGAATCAACTCAATTTTGAAAACAGGTGTATTTCCATCTAAACAAAAAATTGCGAAAATAATTCCGATTTTCAAAAATGGCGACGTTAATCTCCCCTCAAACTACAAACCAATTGCACCACTTCCAGTCATTGCAAAAATTGCAAAAAATAATTAATAGAAAAAAAACCTTTTTAAAACAAGCTTTTATTCAAATACCCTAAAAAGTACAAAATAATTGTTTTGGATGTGTGACGTAGGTTATTCCGTGAGTTATAGATTCAAGAGCTTGTCGTGCAAAGTTTTCATTTCGAATACAGATGCGACAAGCTTTTGAATCTATAACTCACGGAATAACATACGTCGCTCATCCAAAGCAATTATTAATTTCTTTTTAGCGTATTTGAATAAAAGCTTGTATTTAAAAGGTTTTTTATTGATTATTCTATTTTGTGCTTTTTAGTAAGTACGCCTTAATCTATGCATTTTTGTTAAAGTCGTTTTTATGAGGCCTCTCTTTCCTGTAAGTTCTGAGCTATCTAGTTCTCCAACGAGAAGACCATCTAAACATTAACTCGTCCGTCATCCTGGAGCTGCCATCTTCGATTTATGAATTTTGAAAAAAAACCAATAATCTTCGACTAAATTCATAATCTCCGACCCCAAAAAACCCCTAACACCCACATACCAATTTTGAATCGAATTGGACCATAATTACAAAACTCGTTCGCCATCTTGGAGCCACCATCTTGAGTTTGTGAATTGCGACAAAAAATTCATAATCTCCGACCCCGAAAACCCTCACATACCAATTTTGAATAGAATCGGACCATAACCACAGAAATCGTCGGACATATTGAAGCCGCCATTTTTATTTTATGAATTTTGTCAGAAAATTCATAATTTTCGACCCTGAAAACCCCCACATACCAATTTTGAATCGAATCGGACCATAAACACAAATCTCGTCCGCCATCTTGGAGCCGCTATTTTTTTCTCTAACAAATGCATAATGCATTGTCACGGGAACTATGAACACCTGCCAAATTTCACGTTAATTGAACAACTAGAAGGGGGTCAAATTTAACTTGCAAGATTTGATGACAAACATCGGGACAGGTGAAACTAAATAAAAGCTCGTAAAAAATAAATAAGAGCTTGTAAAAAATAATACAATACACTCATCTGCTGGAGGGATTTCTTCTGTTTGCAAATGTTTCTAATTGGATATGTTAAAAAAAATATGCTAACAATTATGTCATACTTCATGCAAAGTAGCTCTAGTTCCGAATTTTCGAATCCATTTCCGAATCAATAGACCTAAAGTTCTTGCTTATCCAATATTTAATAATTATTCTCCAAAGTAATACTTACAAATTAATCTAGTGCTCTTTATATGCTGTGAAAAAACTTATTATATAGTAGTAGAAAAAGAAACACTGACGTACAATGAGAATGGCCTGCGCGTGTAGACTTTTCACTTCAAATACCCCCAATGTAAAAATCTAGTAGGGCTGGAGATCTGGGTGGCCAGGTTTGTTTCATATTACGACCAGTTACCTTACCTCGAATTAGTTCCAAGATATATTGTTTAACACCTGCCCAAATATAAATTGGCGATCCATCACATTGAAAGTTTTGTCTTTCATCTAGGGGCATTTCATCTGAAACTTAACTTTTTTCTTGAAAAGAAAAACATTCTCAATTGGATATTGATAAAAATATTTTTCTGTGAATTGAAAGATCCACGATAAAAATGAAGTTATTTTTTGTGAATGTCTAACAGAAAACAACTACTTCCCTGGCTAAAGCCACACTGGACATTGAACTACATCTGATAGATATTCTGAAGAGACCCTAACTCAAAAGAAAAATCTGAAATGAAAATTTGCATTTTTATTCAGATAGTTATTTGATTTTCTATTCCAGTGTTAATTAAGAACTCATAGAGATGAATGAGGCAAAGAAGAATGTTTTCCGAAAAAGAGTACTCACCAGAAATAATTCGTAACATTGATGCAAGAGAGACATCGCATTCACTAGGTCTTCAATACATTTTTGTCGACGAAAATCTATTTCAGCTTCCACGATCATCAGGAAGACCGGAAGAAATGGGAAACACATTTTCAAGAAGCAATCTCACTTTGCAAAGATGGAAAAAGTTAGAATCATTTCTTTTGGAGAGACACTTTGAAATTAGTGTTTTCTGAATGAAAATGTAAATTTTCAATTTCAGATTTTTTCTTTTGAGTTAGGGTCTTTGCAGAATATCTATCAGATGTAGTTCAATGTCCAGCGTGGCTTTAGCCGGGGAAGTAGTTGTTTTCGTGGATTTTTCAATCCACAGAAAAATATTTTTATCAATATTCAATTGAGAATGTTACCCTTTTCAACATGAGGTTATCTTGACGATGGAAGATAGTGACTAAAGTTTATCTTTCAGTCGCAGATGATTCCACATCTGATTCTATAAACATCCTGTTCATATTTTCAACAAATTAACTTTTTTCATAATCTAAAAACCGCAAGTATCTCTGAATTGAAATTTTCCGGGAAGAAATATGGGCTCTACTTTTCAAAACACTGCACCCTATATTTGTTTTAAAAGAATATTGATCTCGCCATTATATCACATTTTGGTCTCGTCACCAGCTGCACCTCAGCCTCTTGGGTTTTTTGTGCCTTCCGGTTTCGTTTTACATCACCCATTCCGTAACTCTAGTCCCCCTGTTTCATAATCTCCGACCCCAAAAACCCCCACATACCAATTTTGAATCGAATCGGGCCATAATTACGAATCTCCTCCGTCATTTTGTTTTTTTCTCTAAAATGCATTGTAGCCGGAATTATGAACATCTGCCAAATTTTAAATCAATCGAACGACTAGAAGTTTGTCAAAATTCACTTGCAAGATTTGACCATAACGAACGAACGAACGAACGAACAACGAACGAACGAACGAACGAACGAACGAACGAACGAACGAACGAACGAACGAACGAACGAACGAACGAACGAACGAACGAACGAACGAACGAACGAACGAACGAACGAACGAACGAACGAACGAACGAACGAACGAACGAACGAACGAACGAACGAACAAGTGAAACTAAATAAAAGCACTAAGTTGATTTTGGAGATATCGTTATAGGACAGGATTCCCAATCCAATACTATTGACTTTTTAGAAACCAATGAACTTTCACGAACAAACTGCTGGTTACTGGACACTGAGTATGAATACTTTTTCAGATTGAATCGTTTGCTACCATAGCAGACGATGTCGTGGACAAGGCAGAAACTCGCTTTGGAAAACCTTGCTGGTATCGGAACGAACATGTTGGACACAATAGAGCACTTGTTGATTGTCTTTTTTTGAAGTGTGGTACATATCATATTTTGAAGACATATTTCTCAAGTCATCCACAATACGTCTCACTGTTTCACCTTTTCTCCGAGGTTATCTTCAATTTGTTTTATGGACAAATTCTGGACCTAATGCCTCATAATTTGGATAATTACACGAACGATTATTATAGAATGTTATCTGAGGGAAAAACGGGGTATGGTATGTTTTACATCTCTGTTGCTGCAGCAATGTTGTTAGCAAATATCACTGATGAACAGCTGCATCGAGAAGCTAAAGATGTCTTATTGTACATGGGCTTCTACTACCAAATGCATGTAAGTAAGCTCGGTGTTCAATTTTTTCAGCAAACAAACAAAAAATCTAAATGTTATGCGTGTGGAACTTCGGAAAAAGTTTACATTTATGTTAAATTTGATTATTGTTTCTTTTTCAAGAGCGACTTCACGGATTGCTTCGGAGATCCAGAAGAATTGGGCAAAACTGGTACAGATATGATAGAAGGTACATGTACGTGGCCAGTGGTGAAAGCTCTTGAGAAAGCCAGCCCTTATCAGAAAGAAATGTTGAAAAAACACTACGGGAAAAATGAAGATGAGTCAGTTCGAATTATACTTAACATATATGACGAGTTAAATCTGAGAAAAGAGTTTGAACGATGTGAAGACCAAATTTACGAAGAAATTCGTTCCAGGATTTCGAGACTGCCAAAACAGTTGACACATAATTTGTTTTATACTCTACTGGATAATCTCTACCATAAAAAGTGGGCAGCCTGATGCCCTTAACACTAATATAGTATATTAAAGTATAAGTGGATAAAAAGGGCTTTAAAACACGCGCGATTTTTCGAGCACGACGGCGCAGCCGGAGTGCTCGAAATAGAGCAAGTGTTTTTAAGACCAGTTATCCACGAATACTTTACGTTATTTTTTTTTATTGGTGCACTTTGAAATCATATATACTGGTATTATTACTACAAAAAATAGAAATAAGAACTAATAATGCAAGAAGGTTGAATTCGTGATGTGACATCAGTATACCTTTCGTTGTCATGGAAATGAGAAAAACATTCATTTGCAATTTGTTACCAAAGATCAATATTTGTTGTCACCAGAGCTCAGAAATGAATGATTCTAATATCGATTTTTTGAATAGTGAGACAGAATCGCGGTTAATACCGCGAAAATCCAGTGATATATATAAAAAAGAATATGAAAAGTTCATCAAATGGATGGAGGAGCACATATAAATGAACGAATTGTTAGTAATATTTTTTTTTTATTGGTGCCCCTTTTTACCCATTTAAAGCACGCCTCAGCGTGTTTAAATCGAACTTTAAAAAACGCGCGTTTTTTAAAGGTAACCATGACAACATCAACAAATCGAGGAACGTGAAGTCTAAATGACAAATTTTTGATTATTGATCTGACAGGATAACAAAAAAAGCCTCAGTGTGTTTAAATCAAATAAAATATTACTCACAATTCGTTCATTTATATGTGCTCCTCCATCCATTTGATGAACTTTTCATATTCTTTTTTATATATATATCACTGGAATTTCGCGGTATTAACCGCGATTCTGCCTCACTCTTCAAAAAATCGATATTAGAATAATTCATTTTTGAGCTCTGGTGACAACAAATATTGATCTGTGGTAACAAATTGCAAATGAATGTTTTTCTCATTTCCATGACAACGAAAGGTATACTGGATGTCACATCACCAATTCAACCTTCTTGCATTATTAGTTCTTATTTCTATTTTTTGTAGTAATAATACCAGTATATATGGGTCAAAGTGCACCAATAAAAAAAAATAACGTAAAGTATTCGTGGATAACTGGTCTTAAAAACACTTGCTCTATTTCGAGCACTCCGGCTGCGCCGTCGTGCTCGAAAAATCGCGCGTGTTTTAAAGCCCTTTTTATCCACTTATACTTTAATATACTAATCTGACGTTACAAGGTACTCCTGTCAGATCAATAATCAAAAATTTGACATTTAGACTTCACGTTTCTCGATTTGTTGATGTTGTCATGGTTACCTTTAAAAAACGCGCGTTTTTTAAAGTTCGATTTAAACACGCTGAGGCGTGCTTTAAATGGGTAAAAAGGGGCACCAATAAAAAAAAATTATTTCCTTAGACTTTACTCGTAATATTATATTATGTAACGAGAGTTGTAAGAAGCATATTGCCTTACAACTCGAGTTGTGTACTATACTTTTTCTTCGACCACATTTATTCCATTCAAAAATGATGATTCCATAAAGTGAATTTTCTTTGACTTGTAGATATCGTACTCATTTCAATTTCATTTGGTATTTGTTCATTACTATATTTTACTTTTCATTATAATAGTTATATTGTAACTGTTCAGTTATTGAAAACTAGAAGGATTGATTGTCTGATTTCCTGTATTTTCAAAAATAGTACCGTTGTTGTCTGTTACTGTACCAGTACCATTAATAGCACATGCAATATCTGATGAATTGGCAGTCATGTTTTTTACAGAATTATCTTCTAGCTGTCGGCTTTATAGTAGAGGAGACCGTGGGAGGTCGACCTTCACCGATCTGATAACTCGATGAGACATATTTTTTATCAAATATAATTTATAAACAAATATGCCCATGATAACTTGCCTATCGAAAAGTGTTCATAGCTATTTTTAATTGAATTAATTTTAATCAATTTTCTTTCACCACCTTCACTCTTTTGATAACCGAATGAATTTCATCTCAACTGATAGTTTTTAACACACAGAATTTGCCTAGGTAGGCTTGCCTACTTATTTCTGTGCATGGCTACCTGGCAAGCAGATGTGAACAGGTAAGTCAATATAGGTAACTACACCGATCTGTTAACCAATCGAAATTGATATCATAGGTAAGATAATTTAATTACAAAACCAATCGTATAGGCTTGCCTGCAAAAAATCGTACATAAAATATTATTGCCAAGCTATAAAGTTTTAGAATTTTAGTTATTTGATAGGTGCGAGAGAGAAAGTAGAGCGTCCGAGGTCCGTGTGATAGAACAGGGCACAACATAGCAGCTGCACCCTACCTGACCGTTGAATGTATCCGAGTGCGCATGCTCGTGTACATGTGAGTGACAGTTCCAGCATTTATTTACACTCGACAGTAATTTTGAACTCTTTTATATGCTTTGTAATAAACGCTTTTGACAACATAAATGTATTAAATTTTATTTTTCTATATTGATGATTTTTTAAATTTATTATACTAAAATTTTAAAAGTAATACTTATTCTTTCCCGCTTTACGGCATTTATTTGATTTTAAATAATAAATAAATTATTCTTTATTAATTTTAAATAAAAAATATAGATTTTTTTATCATTTTTAAATTTTATAATTTAGCTTTAAATGAAAAAAAAATTGTTGAATTTTTATTTTTTATTAATATATTAAATTATTTATTTTTGATTATTTCATAGCTGTAAGTATATATAGTGTGAAATAATACAAAAATTGTGATCGAAATTAGAGTTATAATAAATTAGAGTTCAAAATTACTGTCGAGTGTAAATAAATGCTGTCACTGTCACTCACATGTACACGAGCATGCTCACTCGGATGTTGTGTCCTGTTCTATCACACGGACCTCGGACGCTCTACTTTCTCTCTCGCACCTATCAAATAGTTAAAATTCTAAAACTTTATAGCTTGGCAATAATATTTATGTACGATTTTTTGCAGGTAAGCCTATACGATTGGTTTTGTAATTAAATTATCTTACCTATGATATCAATTTCGATTGGTTAACAGATCGGTGTAGTTACCTATATTGGCTTACCTGTTGACATCTGCTTGCCAGGTAGCCATGCACAGAAATGAGTAGGCAAGCCTACCTAGGCATATTCTGAGTGTTAAAAAGAGTGAAGGTGAAAGAAAATTGATTAAAATTAATTCAATTAAAAATAGCTATGAACACTTTTCGATAGGCAAGTTATCATAGGCATATTTGTTTATAAATTATATTTGATAAAAAATATGTCTCATCGAGTTATCAGATCGGTGAAGGTCGACCTCCCACCGGCTCTTAGACTATTAGCTGATGACCGCCAACCGCATCTACAAGAGTTGTGAGCGCCTAAATAATGGCATGTGTATTGTTTGGGGTTCGCTAATTCTAGATATTCTGCGACTTGTTTTAGTATACTGCCGATGTTGTTTATTCCAACACATTGCTTGGTGCAGCTACGATATAAAAACTTTTTAACAAAAAATAAAACCTAGGAAAAAATCAACTGAAAAGCAAAAAATTGAATGAACCTTCTTAGTCTTAATGATAATTGAGCTCCTAAACTAATGTGAGTAACTAATTTTGAGTCGGCGCCAAACAAACTAGCAATTGAATTAGGTAAAGCGTAAAATGATGTCAGCGGGATGCACGGCGGCGTTTTGATTATTTTATTTAAGAAATTTAATTATCTTCGTTGATTGTTTGTTTGGCGCGGACTCGAAATTAGTTACTTACATTAGTTATTATCAAAACTAAGGAGGTTTATTTTATTTTTGGCTTTTCAGTTTCTTTTTTCGTCGGTTTTATTTTTTGTTAAAAAGTTTTTTTGTGGCCCCCATTTCACTAATTACTACCTACTCAATTGACTCCAGGTATCCATTAAGTTTCAGTGTCATCAGAACTACATATGTGTGCCAAGTTTCAACATAATCGGTTCACAGATGAAAAATCAATAATTTCCTATTTTTCTACCCTTAGGGGTGGATTGTTCCTTTCCAAATTCAAATATGACCAACTCTGAAGTACACCCTATCCAATAAAAATATTGAGTGGTAGAATCGTTTAACGGGTAAAAATTCAGTGGGTGAACGATAAATATTCCCTATTTTTCTTCCCTTAAGGGTGAATTTTTTTTTCAAATCAAAATGGGACCAACTTCGAAGTGAACCCTATCACGTGAAAGAGGAATCATCAAAATAGAACTACCTTGTGAAAAGTTATGCGTGGTCATACATAAAAAAAATATACGCATCGACTAGAGAATCTACTCCTTTTTTAACCGACGAAACCAAAAAGGAGGAGGTTCTCTAGTCGACGCGTATATTTTTTTTTTATCATTTTTTTATGTGTGATTACGCATAACTTTTTACTGAGACGTCCGATTCCGATAATTCTTTCTTCGAAGTTGGTCCCATTTGAATTTAAAAGATGAACTCCACCCCAAGGGTAGCAAAATGAAGGATATGATCACTCACCCTCTGAATTCTGGTCCGTTAACCGATTCTATCAGGCATAACTTTGTACTGAGATCTTCGATTTGGATAATTCTTCTTTTATCAGAAGGGTATACCTCATAGTTGATCATATTTGGATTTCGAATGGAATTATCCACCCTTACGGGTAGGAAAATAGAGGATAATTGATTTTTCACTTGTGAACATTGGCACACATATGTAGTTGACAATGACAGATCACTAGTGTCATTATATTCTAAGAGAGGATGGAATGATATACAAAGTATTGAAATAAACTAACCAGAACAACAAAAATAATTTATATTACAACAAATAGTAAAAGTAGATAATCATATTATTTAGCTGGTCATAGTTGAAGTAAGGTGGGTAAGTAAGTATTTTGGAAGTAATAAAAAAACAAACAGTTAGTAATTAGTAGATTTCAGCCACAAAAAATTGAAAAATAAAAACTTTTTAACAAAAAATTAAACCGACGAAATACGGAACTGAAAAGTGAAAAATAAAATAAATCTTCTTAGTCTGAATAACTAAGCTCCTAAACTAATGTAAGAAACTAATTTTGAGTCGACGCCAAACAAACAATCAACAAAGATCATTTGTTATGCCCTGTAATTACAGAAATGCATTTAAAGATAATTACCAAGACGTAACCATTGTATACCGAATGCTTACATGACTCATCTAGGAGAGCAAAACAAAGTTTTTTTTATTGCTACCCGTTACAGTCACAGCGAGATAAGAAAATCAGTTTTATTTACTACCATAATTCTAGCACCCGTCCAAAGTCGATAACACAAACAGGGCCATTAAAAAATCCCGATAAACGACAGTCACACCAGCCCACATCATTAATGGCCGTAGCTAACTCATAAATCACCGGGAATCGCCACCGAGAAGTTCATAAACACACTTGTTGGTCATTATTTCAAAGATTACCCGACAGCTACCGTAAATACCTGTCATGCAGTAAAATATGATCCAATTATAACATAAGATAAGCGAGAACGGGTTAGAAAAACAAGACCCTTATCAGTTTCACGATGTCACCTCGTTATCTGCTCATAAAACACACTAAGTCCCGCCCCAGCTTCGGTATCGAAGATATTATAAAAGGCAACGGGAGCCGAAAGAGTTAAGTTAGTTCAGAACGGTAGTCCGTGGAATAATCACGTATATCATACGAGAAGAAATATAGTATGCATTCATATTAGTACCAGTGAAAAATGTCACGAGAAATAAAATCTTTCCACGTGTAAAAACCATCTCGAGTAAAGCAATACTAACATGTCATTCTCAAAAGTGCGGTATAAAAGTTAGTCGAATTACAGTATCTTACAATAATAAGGAGAGTTTCCCAATCAGTATAGTTAACTTCAGCAAACATAGAAACTCAGCCGATTCAAATCAAGTATTGAAGCTCCTAGTAAAAACACGAGTGAACAGTATAGTTTCCACAAATTGTCAAAGCTTCCAAAACAGAGATAATAACGGGATTCCGCAATTTCAATGGTTCACGATCACTTAGAAAAACCTTATCTGTATACGAATATACCGGACGAATTAATTAGAATAACCGATTGACGCGGGAGAAAACGAACTGATAATAATAACGTCAAATTGCCGTTTAAAACTACTCCAGTGAATAAGTGTTAAACAGGGTGAGTCTCATGTTTGTTTTTCTGTATTTATGTTTATGGCAAAACCCAACCCATTAAAATGTGTATGTGTCTAAAAAGTATTTCCATAGTTTTCAAGATCACCAAGTTTTCAAAAAGAGAAGTATTGTTAGTCGTTGGTAGCAATTGAATTTCAAGATTGTTCTTTTATTAAAATTATTTCTATTGTGAAGCCACTGCAGAATTATCTGCCAATACGCTAATTTTGTTTTCGTCCATAGACGATTGATAGAATTGTGTCAATTTTTATTAAATATATATATACATTTTTAACATTTTATGAGTGCATTCTTTTATTTATTTTCTTTTATGGATAACCTTTCGAATCTTTCTGAACGGTAGTATTTCCTGAATAAACAGCCCATGTTCCAGTATTTGAGAGATATGAGCCAGATCTGAGCCGCTCCAGATTTCGTTCAGTATTGACCGTCTTCAGACAGTCGATTGCTCTTAATACTGTTTTTCCAACCTAACGAATAATGTCTGGTATTACAGGTGTGGTGGGTTAGTTCACAACACCCCGTAGCCCAGTCGTTAACATTGGTGGTCAGGTGTGTGGTTTTCCCAACACCCTGTATAGCCCAGCTTTATAACATTGATGTCAGGTGTGCGAGTAATAATTGAGGAAGTACATTAACGCATATATGATCTTTTCCACAGAAAAAAAAAAAAAAAAGTGTCAAACAAAAATTGAAGTTGAATTTTTTTTTAATAAATATTTTATTTTTTATTTTTACAAATAAGTGTCAGTGGAAAAAAGAATAATTTGAACAGAAGTAAATGAGTAGAAAGATTGTGAAAATAGTTTAGTATAATATCGTTGTTATTTTGCAAACACGATATTGGGAAAATAAATATATATAGCGTTTATACCGATCAAAAACTCAGGAAGTATTCGAAAAAGCAAGTGAAGTTTCATTTTCAATCAATGGAGATTTTTATCAAAATAATTAAATCATGGAAACTCAGACAACAGTGCCGTGGGTTAGGTATGAACCGCAAATTAGTATCACTTTGGATAATATTCCTTTTTATAATGGTACCACAGAAATCAAAGATTTTATTCGTGAAATTGAGGATTTGGCAGCTGTAGCAAAATGGACAGACAGTCAAATAAGTTCTATAGTTAGATTAAAACTGAAAGGCATCGCTAGACTATTTATTGAAGCAGAATATAGCTTACAAAATACAGACAACTGGCAATTAATTAAAAAGGAATTATTGAAGCAGTTTAGCAAATTGAAATTACCTGGAGAAGCACAAAAAGAATTTTTGAATTGTTATCAGAAAACGAATGAATCAGTTAGGAATTTTTTCATAAGATTAAAAATATGTGCATCAAAGATAAGGCACCTCACAGGAAATAATAGAATTGACAATGTATTAGAGCAAAAATACGAGCAGGATATTTTGGTTCAATTTGCTATTGGATTGTTAGATCCTGTTAGAAAAAAAGTTTTATCTGAAAGTCCTGTCAGTTTAGAAGAAGCCATCACATTAGCAGAAAAGAAGAATTAATTGAGCAAATTACGAATACACCGAATATGAATTTCAGAACTTTCAATGCGAATATAATATTGTGCACACATTGTAACAGAAAAGGTCACACAGCAGAAGATTGTTATATGAAAAATTGCGTATGCCTTACATGTCAAGAAGTAGGACATATGTCATATCGTTGCCCAAATAGGAATAGTTTTCAAAATAAGAGATTGAATGATTCAGGAAAATGGTTTTCCAACTACGCTAAGGAAAAACCATCTAAAAAATATGGAAAAAATGAATAAATATAGAAAAGAATTTTCTAACAATTCGAAAGAAAATAGATTTCGATCTCAGGGGCACAGGAATGAACGAGGGCATTTTAGGAGAATAAATTATAGAAAGCAAACAGGAAATAGTTATGGAAATGACAGAAAATGGAAAAAATATGGAAAAAGGTCAAAATATAACAGGAATTTAAATGGAATGGCAGCTTTCAACAAGCCTCAGATGAAAGCTGCGGAAAAAACTATTTAAATAGTGAGAGGCAAGAGGAAAATATACTAATCGACGATGAACAGAAAAATTTAATTAATTTGGAAGTAGCAGGAATTTTGAGGAATATATCCATAGATAGGAGAGCCCAAGTGTCAGTGGCTCATATTAATATTGTTAGAGGTATGAAATTGAATTATGATTTGCCGTATCACCTCAGAAATGGACAAGGAAATTTCACGCATTATATTGGCTCGGTTATATTGCCAATCAAAGTAAAGGAAGGAAAAATTATTGAACATGAATTCTTAATAGTTGAAAATGATCACCGTAGTACTGAAATAACACTGGGATTAGATTTTTTACGAAAATATAACGTGCAAATTGATTGGAGAGAAAATCAAATGTATTTATCAGGGGAAATTATCGAGTTGAAGAAGAAAATCCAACACATATGCCAAACGAATCGGGATGACGAACAGAGGAAGTTGCAAAAGAGATTTGAAGAAGTAGAAAAACGATTGAGAGATGTCAATATCATGATGAACGGTTGGATGAATTCTGTAGAAAAACTAGAATTGAAGAGGGAGGGCCCGCCCAAATCAATCCGCGAAGTATTCTTAAACAGAGTTTCATGCCATGAAACGAGACGTACAACTTCGAATCAAATAGAGATATCAGGGACCGGTGATTTAATTGTGACACCAGGTTTAGGAAAAACAGTTTCAAAGATGTCAGCGACTGGTGATTTAAAGGAGACGCTAGTCTGCAAAGAAATAGTTAAAATTGAAGAATATGGAAAATCGACTGGAACAAGAGAAAAGCGAAACATGCGTTTAAACGAGCAACAAGAGAGAAGAGATGAATTTAGAAAAGTGCCACATATGGAAAATGGAAAAACCGACGCACCCTGTACATTAGGACCGATAGTCACACGTGACAGTCGACAAGTGGGAATGCATACGTATAGGTACGAGCATTTCCTGCCTGAAGGAACGGAGAGATGTAACGGAACATTGCCCATACAGCACTACAGCGAGGATGAAGAAAATTATAGTCAGAAAATGGAAAAAGTTGGTATGAAAGTTTTTGAAAGTGAAAATATTCCAGGAAGTAGCCAGACATATTCAGGGAGAACGGAAATTGCAACAGTTAATGCATCAAGGAATCGAAGGCAAGTGATCAATGTAGAAAATAGTAAATCATTGGAAGATAGTTTGAGAGATAGATACAAATCACCCGAGGGAGATGCTCTATCCACCAGGAAGCTGGAATCTGCCAAGCACCTAGGAATAACAGTCGCCAAAGATAAGATTTTTTCTACAGTCGTAAATCACAAGGATGAAAATGTCTTGCCTAAGGACAAAATTCTACCGCCCAGATTTTTGAATGTATGTAAAGTTCAAGCAAAAAGTATAGTGAACTCCGAAGATACGAAATTACGAAGTATTGCAGCAAATGGATTTTAACGCCGAGAAAACGAAGCATAGGAAGATTTTAATATAGATACGAAAGTAAAGAAAGAAATAAACCCCGAAGTGAAAAGATTAGAACTTTAGCCAGACAGAAAGGAAAATCTAATTTAAAAAGACATCGCACGTTAATTTTGAAATCCAACCCGTGGAGAAACACAGAGTCAAATAATAAACGCTGATCGATTCAACAAGTATAGGAATGAAAGCAGCAGACAAGCGACACAAGAAAATGAGGTAAAATTAGATCAAGTTTTAGTTCAAACTCAAGAAAATATGCCAGATAAATTACCAATAGTTAATGCCGAAAATATAGAAGAATGTCAGCCAAGTGAAATGTCCAAAGAAAATGAAGAAAGCAATTCTGAAAATAAATTCCCCCTTACATAACCCATGACACGCGGCACTGTTCAAAATGACACCCATGAAAAATTTGGTTCAATCAGTTATATATCAGTAAACAAGGAAATTTTCAGTATGCACCAGAATGTAGGAACGTATATATAGTATGTAAATTATTATAGTTTTAGCAGACTGCAAAAAGACGTATAAGACAATTGAAAAATCCCTGAAGGTTAATTTGCCAAAATATATTTATAGCTACGAGGAATTTGTAAAAATTGGAATGAATAATAATACGAAATGCCCCTGATACTTTAATGAAAAAACGGAACTAAATTGATTGTAATCAGTACGGGGGAACAAACTGAAAAAATATATAAGGGAATCAACGCAAAACGGGAAACGCAAACAGAGACAATTTTATCAAGTGTTCTGATGTAAAAAGACAAGTAAATTCCCGAATTTTCAAGCAAAGCTATTTTGAGACGGATATAGTTCATTACAGGTCATAGAAAAAACGAAGAATGGTCTACAGAACTAGAATGAAAGCACTGTACGGATTACAGGCTATAAAACCACAAACGCGATATGTTGCGAAAATTAATGCAATAGAAACAGTTATAGAATATCGAATCGCCGAGTTACATAAATACAGATAAATAATATAATCACGATTTTCGGAAAATGTGTTTACGGATTTGTAGAATATTCACACTAGAACATCGCGACGTTTACAATTGTACAGTACCTAGTAAAATAATGCCAAAATTTACAACCGCGCATATATGGAAGGTTTTGATAGGAATATCGTGGACTATTATTGTTGAAACCAAGAAAATATCTCTGAAAAGATAGCAGGACAATCCAGCATGGCGAAGCGAAATTATGGAGACCAGCAGAATCAGAGAGCATTACGAATTCACAGCATGGCTGAAGTTCAAGCACTCCGCACGAATTCAGTAAACACCATTCACAAAACAAATCACCTGTGTTAATGGTACCGCACAAATAGGAGTCCCAGGAACAAGATTTTAAACGAATGAATTACCACCGTTTGGCCACCGAAAACCGAATACCATGTACGACATTATGCCGGAATGCACTTGTCACCGAACCAGAAAACACGGCTGTGTTATCGTCTAGCCCCGATACAGACTATCTATCACGGATCACTGGCTCGAAAAATCGAATGGAAGGCCCTACAATCCCCAAAAGCCAGATGTTTAGAGAAGATAAAACAAGGAACAAATCGTCCCGTACCGCTGATACGTACCCGCATTTACCCAGCGGCGTAGCAGGAAAATTCCCAGAGGATCCAACGGATAGAGTTAAATTGATGCCCACCGGAATAGAAGAAGAAAATCCCTCGTTGAAGAAGGCGAGTACATACCCTTACAGTATGGAAATTACCCATGGAAGAAAAAGACTTATTGTGTGTTTGCATGATTATTTGCATGTTATTTTTAAGAAAATTAGAATTAAGTACTGAGCAGTGAGGTTAATAAATTTGGGGATAGATTATATTATCCTCTAGAAGATGTAAACAGTAATCTATTGTAATTGTCAAAGCAAGACTTATAAAATTTGTCGCTAGAATAGGACTACACTTCAGAAAGTTAAAACATTTTGCTTATTGTAGGTGAAAAGAGTTGTTATTCGAAAAAATTTGAGCTCGTCAAAGTTTTGTTTTGAGGGTTGGGTCGAAATGTTACTGCCCTGTAATTAAGAAATGCATTTAAAAGATAATTTACCAAGACGTAACCATTGTATACCGAATGCTTACTGACTCATCAAGGAGAGCAAAACAAAGTTTTTATTGCCACCCGTTACAGTCACAGCGAGATAAGAGAATCAGTTTTATTTACTACCATAATTCTAGCACCCGTCGAAAGTCGATAACACAAACAGGGCCATTAAAAAATCCCGATAAACGACAGTCACACCAGCCCACATCATTAATGGCCGTAGCTAACTCCATAAATCACCGGGAATCGCCACCGAGAAGTTCTATAAACACACTTGTTGGTCATTATTTCAAGATTACCCGACAGCTACCGTAAATACCTGTCATGCAGTAAAATATGATCCAATTATAACATAAGATAAGCGAGAACGGGTTAGAAAAACAAGACCCATCAGTTTCACGATGTCACCTCGTTATCTGCTCATAAAACACACTAAGTCCGCCCCAGCTCGGTATCGAAGATATTATAAAGGCAACGGAGCCGAAAGAGTTAGTTAGTTCAGAACGGTAGTCCGTGGAATAATCACGTATATCATACGAGAAGAAATATAGTATGCATTCATATTAGTACCAGTGAAAATGTCACGAGAAATAAAAATCTTTCCACGGTAAAACCATCTCGAGTAAAGCAATACTAACATGTCATTCTCAAAAGTGCGGTATAAAAAGCAGTCGAATTACGTATCTTACAATAATAAGGAGAGTTTCCCAATCAGTATAGTTAACTTCAGCAAAACATAGAAACTCAGCCGATTCAAATCAAGTATTGAAGCTCCTAGTAAAAACACGAGTGAACAGTATAGTTTCCACAAATTGTCAAAGCTTCCAAAACAGAGATAATAACGGGATTCCGCAATTTCAATGGTTCACGATCACTTAGAAAAACCTTATCTGTATACGAATATACCGACGAATTAATTAGAATAACCGATTGACGCGGAGAAAACGAACTGATAATAATAACGTCAAATTGCCGTTTAAAACTACTCCAGTGAATAAGTGTTAAACAGGGTGAGTCCTTATGTTTGTTTTCTGTATTTATGTTTATGGCAAAACCCAACCCATTAAAATGTATGTGTCTAAAGTATTTCCATAGTTTTCAAGATCACCAAGTTTTCAAAAAGAGAAGTATTGTTAGTCGTTGGAAAGCAATTGAATTTCAAGATTGTTCTTTTATTAAAATTATTTCTATTGTGAAGCCACTGCAGAATTATCTGCCAATACGCTAATTTCGTTTTCATTGTACGAATATTTTGCCTATCATACGTCCATAGACGATTGATAGAATTGTGTCAATTTTTATTAAAATATATATATACATTTTAACATTTTATGAGTGCATTCTTTTATTTATTTTCTTTATGGATAACCTTTCGAATCTTCTGAACGGTAGTATTTCCTGAATAAACAGCCCATGTTCCAGTATTTGAGAGATATGAGCCAGATCTGGAGCTGCTCCAGATTTCTGTTCAGTATTGACCGTCTTCAGACAGTCGATTGCTCTTATACTGTTTTTCCAACCTAACGAAATGTCTGGTATTACAGGTGTGGTGGGTTAGTTCACAACACCCCGTAGCCCAGTCGTTAACATTGGTGGTCAGCTGTGTGGTTTCCCAACACCCTGTATAGCCCAGCTTTATAACACATTGAATTACTTCAAAAAAATTATCAGAATGTCACCGCCCAACTCGATGCCATCATTTTACGCCTTACCTAATTCATTTGCTTGTTTGTTTGGCGCCGACTCAAAATTAGTTACTTACATTAGTTTAGGAGCTTAGTTATTCAGACTAAGAAGATTTATTTTATTTTTTACTTTTGAGTTCCGTATTTCGTCGGTTCAATTTTTTGTTAAAAAGTTTTTGATTTCGTCGGTTAAAAACCAACAGATTCAGCAAGTAAAATGTAATAAGCCATGAATTGTGAAACCTGTATTTGTTTGGAAGAACTACGTTTGTGGATATTTTGTGAGTGAATTGAATATATTGATTTTTGTATTGTTAATAGAAAGAACCATAAATAATAATGAATAATTGAACAAAAAATTCTGGCGTCCCATCAAAATACAATTTTCAAAACCTCGGTTGGCACATACGAATTAGAAAACTAACAAGGCAGTCCAAAGAACACCTGAATAGCCTGGGTATTCTAAATGAAACTTTAGTCGTTACATCATCTGCAATAGTATTGATATTATTATTATTATTATTACATATAAGTAAAGGCTGACGACAAGAGTCCTATGTAAGCCTAAAAAACAAACTAAAGAGATCAACAAGATTATACAGTGCATGCAAAAGAAAAATAATTAATATATGCGTAGGAACAATTATGCAAATAAGCAAATGTCTATTTTGTTTTTAAAACTATTCACTGAGTCAGAATTCACAACATCGTTGGGTAAGTTATTCCATGTTTCGAAAATACGATTCACCAAAAAATGTTGTCTCTGCCTAGTGGCAAATTTCTCCTTTTTTAATTTGAGATTATGACCACGTAACCGCGAATCATTGTTGAAAACAAAAAGTTCTTTCTGATTAGCATAGTTATACTATACGGAAGGATATGTCGAGGTCCCACGGAGTCGACGTTGGTCAAAAAGCTATCAGTTGTGCCATCCTCAGTCTTTCGATAGGTTGGACGCACTTCGCCAAAAGTCATACGCGTGGCCGACGCTGAACGTTTTCCAACAAATTTTATCGCGCACCAAAACAGGACACCAACCGACCTGATACCCATAATTGGACGAACGTAGGATTTGTAGAGTTTTAGGAACTTGAGTATTAGTCTAACCCAAAAAGTTCAAAAACGTTAAAAATATAAAGCCCCTAAAAATATTCGCTTCGTGGGCTCTTTTCAGGTACTTAATAAAGCAATGCAAAAAAAAAATTTTTAAGGTTTATTATTTGTTAATTATAATTTTTTTAAATGAACAAAAAATGAAATTTCAAAAAAAATTTTTTTTAGTAATATCTTAATTGCTGTTTTTTCATCTAATATAGGTTTAATTAACACTGAAAAATTTTACGTCATTTGTTAAGAAATTGTTTATAAACAAACAGACTATTTTGATTTAAAAATACAAAAATTCCATCTTATTGTATAGGTAAAATTATGATTTAAAAAAAAAAGTTTTCCTAAATAAATTGTTTTATTGTTAATAATCGTTTTTATATTTCAATTGTTTAAATAATTAGTTAATTATTTTATTCTTAAAATCATCATTGACCTTTTCAACTTTAACTTAAAACAATAAAAACAACTATGTATAACAAAGTATAAAAACATTTTTTTTTTTTTTTACAGCATTGTTACATATTATATGATAATGAAATTACAGCCGTTCCATAATTTTAAGTTATAAATTGTTATAACTTTTGAACTATAAGAGATACGCTAAAGGACATTCAAGTCATTTCTAAAAAGATTTATTTATCTTTAAAATGAATTCAAATCGATTCTGTAATCATTGTTTATCAGTTGTTATAAGCATTTGTTTATGAAAAAAATTAGATTTTTTAAATATTTTGAAATTTTATAGCTAATAACTTGTTAAATAATATAGATACTTTTTTCTATGATAAAATATCTTTCTAATCACGTATAAACTATAAAATAATAGATTTTGTTTAAATAATATACTATTTAAATTTATACTTACCTAATTTACATTCTGTATTATAATTTTCATTCATTTTTCACTAGAATTATTAATATCTTCAAAGTTTAATTATTTATTTACTAAAAAAAATATTCACTAAAATAATAATTGAATTTATTTTCTAATTTTATATTTTTCAAGATATTTTTTTAAATTATTTTATTTTTTTGTTAGAAACTTCCGACCATAGTGTTCCAGAAATTTTATTCACACCCAAAAATCCGTCATTTGATAAACCATGTGGATTTTCAGTGAAATAATCGGGTCTATTGGAAAACAATTTTTGTCTGACCCATTGAAAAGGTAGGGTTTTTTTTTTTTGCTTTTTTTTTGAATTATTTTAATTAATGGTTTATGTCACTTCTCGTATCTTATTATATTTTATTATATATGTGGTGACCATTTGGTGATAGTTGTTT